>OU426978.1:221348261-221948261 GCA_911387785.2 Aelia acuminata
GGAAGACATTTTAATACCTGTGACTGGATAATTGCCACTTTTACTTTTGCTCATCCAAAGGCTTTCTTTGAAATCTCTTTTACTTTCCCCACCTTAGTATATTTATCAGTTCATACTGGCTGGTAATAAGAAGTGCGTGTTGAAATTTAAATCTTCAAAAGTATTAACACGTTAGGTGCGGCATCGGTCATCTGGGTCCGATGTCTTACATTCCACTCTTAACAGCCGATTTTCACATGAAAATGTCCGAAAGTCTGGACACTTCAAACACTCAATTTAGTCGATTGTTAATGAGATGAGTGCAGAAACTGTTGCTAACAGCTGAAATTTTGTTGTGTTTTAGAATCGGACTCCGAGGTCCGATACAGGCCATGAGTAATAAAACAAGACTACTGGACGGCATCGCCCTTCCGCGTCCGATAATATTGCAACGACTACCTTTATCTTTAATTTTATGTGTTTCATTTTAAATTAGGTATTTATATTTAATTTCTTTGAAATTCTTTAATTATTGCATAAATATGAGAAAGAAAACTATTTTGTTTTTTGTTTTATACCTACTTCTTACTCTAAGTCTGTAACCAATATATATTATAAAGCAAAGTGTACAATGTGCGTGCCGAAAAGGCTCAAAAACGACTACACGTACTATCAAGAATGTTATTTTGTCATATTGCCCTATTGCCCCTAACGATGAAGAAGGTTTCAGTTTTCATTTTAAGTGTGTAATGTTGAAGGGACAAGGGCTGTAATTTTAAGCCTCTCGCTACATGCAATTACCCCCTCTAATAACCCCATGGGAGTAAATGAATGAAAAAAATTAGTTCGACATTTGGAGGGCCGGGGATAGCCGAGTGTGTTGGAGCGCGACCCGCTGTAGCACGCTCGAGCCAAACGGCGGCGGTTCGAATCCGCCCTGGGAGGGTTGACTTTTATTTCGTGGAGGCCCCACGGAATAAATCTCGACCGTCCCACCATGGTTAGAATAGGTTGGTTACACCTCTAGAGTAACCCCCCGTATGCCACACATGGCCAGGTAGGGGTACCGAACAATAAAAAAAGTTCGACATTTGGAAGCAAGGAGCGCTACCTAAACTCAATTCATAAGGTTATCGTTCATTAGTTCGGTTTGTTATGGTTTCAGCTTCAGCTGTTTTCTTTAAATTACACGAGATTATGTATAAATAATTTATTTTTTCTTTTTATTTTTCAATAAGGTCATTACATCTCTGCAATGAATTGAAATAAAAAATAAACAATACCAACTGGATTCCTAAGCAAATTAAGTTTTACAGAAGAGGAAAGAATTGGTCGAAACATTGCCTTTAATCAATATACAATATAAGAGTACATTTACAAAAAAAAAAAAAAAATTGCTTATTAGTGTAGTGAGCGAATAAAAACTAACACTGCATAAAATATATAACCTATAGATAATATGATTAAAAGATATAACACCTAATGGATTGTATATCGAAAATAAAGTGTTCATATAATATTTCTGTTTAATAGTTCTGTTCTGTTTGTAAATTTTCAACCGATTTCGAAAAAGGAGAAGTTACTCAACTTGATAAGGATGCGGTATTGTCATGAGAATGGTCTCAATGGAATCAGAACATAGAAACAATACAAAATGATACATACCAGGACATATTTGCTGCCAATATAATTTTTCTTAATCTAGAAAAGGGAAGAAAACGCATTGAGAGAACCAAAGTTATATCCCACAGCTAGTTATGAATAAAACTTACTGACATTTGAGTTATTTATTTTATTTAAATTCATTTCTTTAAAAAGAATTTTTTTTATCATAGAGTGAGTGGTTGTAAAGCAGTAAAGGACGCCAAAATTCGTTTTAACATTGCAAAAATTATCGACATAGATGGTAATTCAAAATTCCGGCAGTTAAATGCTATTTTTGATAAAGTATGGCGTAAATCCTGTATCGGACCCCGGCGGCCTTTACTGCGCCTATTATGTCTAGTTCCAATCCTTACCAAGAAATCATGCCCTTGGGACGCTCATTTAATTCACTTTTCAGTCAAAAGATAACGCTTTCTTCAGAGCATTCCCATCTGACCCCGACGCCCAATATCGTCTGTGGCTAATCCGAGCAGTCGGACCCCTGGGACCGATACCGTTCAGTTCAGGATACCCCTAAAATACGCCGACGCATCTAACGTGTTAAGTAAAATAACAATAATAAAAATCTGGTGCGATGCGCGCAACACACAACTTTCACTTACAAACTTACTTGGATTAGAAATCGACGTGTTTCGATAATATGTAAACGCCAATCCTCAACTTCACACATTTTTTCAAATTTAAGTATATAATTATATTATAGAGTAAATATATATAATTATATATATTTGTATATCTCTATAAGTTATAGAGTATCTGTATACCAAAATTTGGTAGTTCTCAGCACTTTTCGAATCATTATTACTAATTTATTTATGAAGGGACTAATTTCATCAACAGTCGAGTTTTCAAAAATTTATTATGAAACAAAAGTTTCTAGACTAAAATATACCTAAATTAATTATAGACTATTATCTGATACCATATTTTTACACACCTGCGATGCTTCAAAAATTTGAGCATCACGTATTTACACTCTTAAGTGAAATTGGTCTTTTTATTAATAAATAAAAGTTTTTATTTCCATTATACGGTTAATAAATTTTTGGCTATCACACACACATATATATATATATATATATATATATATATATATATATATATATATATATACATCAAATACAAAGTTTGATCAAAATCGTTAAAGCCGTTTTTGAGTAAAAAAAAACACGTGAAAATGGGACAACATTTATTAAGTAAAGTTCACCCTCCAATTGATCAATTTCGATGAAATTTCGACTGCCACATCGCGGGCATATACATACACCAAATACCGAGTTTGGTCAAAATCGTTAAAGCCGTTTTTGAGTAAATAAAAAAAAACACGTGATAATGAGACAACATTTATTAAGTAAAGTGCCCCCTCCGTTTAACCAATTTTAATAAAATTTCGGCTGTCGCATCGTGGTCATATATATACATCAAATACCAAGTTTGATCAAAATCGTTAAAGCCGTTTTTGAGTAAAAAAAAAAAAACTCGTGAAAATGGGACAACATTTATTAAGTAAAGTCCCCCCTCCGGTTAATCAATTTTGATGAAATTTTTACAGTCAGATCTCGGGTACATTAATACATCAAATACTTAGTTTAATCAAAATCGTTAGAGCCGTTTTTGAGAAAATCGAAAAAAACTTAAAAAGTTATTAAATAAAGTACCCCCTCCCTTTGAGCAATTTTGATGAAATTTTTGCTGTCACATCGCGGGCATATATCTACACTAAATACCCAATTTCAGGTTCGCACGGTTTATAGTTTTTGAGCTAGTCTGTTCACACACACACACACACACACAGACACACACACACACAGACCATTTCGCGGGACTTGGTCATTTGGACTCAGGGGACCCCAAAACGTGTATTTCCGTTGAAAACCGGAAGTCGAAATTTTTCACGATCGCAATACTTCCACTTACTCTATACTTCATATATAGGTAAGTGAAAGTAAAAACACCTGTGAAAGGGGGGTCACCTGCGGTGTAGTGGTTAGCATAGCAACCTACAATACTAAAGTTCGCGGGTTCGCCTTCAGCGGTGGTTCTAGGATTTTTTAAAGGGAATAAAAATTCCTTGACTATGCCGTCACTCGGATAGGACTGAAACAGTAATGGTTTCTGGGAAGGCATTAGACAAAAACTCCGTTTCGATTTACTTCTTCTTCTTCTTCTTCCTCCTCCTTGGTGCCTTTCAGCGTGGAGGGGCCTCGTCAATCCATTTTCGCCAGCCATCTCGGTCCTTCGCCAGCGTCCTCATAGCACCCAGCTGCTTGCCTCTCTTTTCTCCCAGCTTGGTGATAACGTCCGACCATGTTTTCCGAGGTCGACCCCTCGGCTTTTTATCCGTCGGTCTTGCCTCGAAAAACTTCCGGGGCTCCCTTTCCTCTTTCATCCTCACCACATGCCCAAACCATTTGAGTGCTTTCCTTTCTAGTGTTTCTATTAGTGGTGTCGCCCTTAGTTCTTCTCTAATCCTTTCATTACTTTCGTTTCGATTTACTGCGAGCCGTAATTAAACTTTTCTATCAATTCCCTTTCATAGTATAGTTAACAAAAAACCTGTTCGTTTTACGTGGGTACGGCAAGTTTCGGGGCGTTATTTATTCAGGGCTGAAGTTGGCAGAATGTAAAGGCATCTTTATAGTTACGAAATTGAAATAATAACAATCAAAAAATAAAATAAATTATTATAATTTATCTTTTTAGATTTCTTTTGTTCTATTGTTGGCCGCTGATTCTCATCTGCTGTGCCTCTACAATCTGACACTATCGCCAATCGCTGCAGTTTCTCCGACCTTTCATTAGGTATGTCTCAATAATGGCATCGTAAACCGTTGTATTTACGAATAGGCAAAATATCCAATAAAATTTATAAAATACAATAAAATTTATAAATACAAAATATTAGAATTCACAATCACTATATACCGTAGTGTTAATAGGTGCTAAATGATTTTGCTTAAACCATCTATTGCTAAAACAAGTAGTTTCGATCTTTTCCCCACACGTGGAAAGGCGAAACATAATGGCCCATGGAAAAAACGCGGATATTCCTAGTCCAAGTCGGAAAAAATAAATGTATGCTAAATATCGTAAGAAAATGTATGAAGTGTTGTGTCAATATATAAACTATACTGCCATCTGTTGGAAATTTATAGAACTTACAAATAATCACACTCAACTGTAGTATAATAAGTATTTAATTTGCAATAAAAGCATGGGCGGATCCAGCCGATCTTAAAGGGGGGGGTCTGCGATCCGAAAGGGGTGTGGGGCTGCGATCCGAAAGGGAGGATGTAGCCCTACAGCCCTTCATTTGGATCTGCTAATCAGCTTTTTTACCTTTATGTTCCTTTCCCACAACTAAAATTCTACTTGTTCTGCACATTATTTGTTCTTTAACTTGCTTCCTTACGTTAAGGAAAGTCAAATTCTATCTTTAAATGACGAAACATTTTCCAAAGGGAGGGGCTGCAGCCCCGAAAAGCCCCCCCCCCCCCTGGATCCGCCAATGAATAAAAGAAATAAGAAGCCAACAATCGAGAAAAAACAAATATCCTATCTTCTAAGTTGGAAAAAACTTCACCAAATTAACCAAATTTTAAAAAGCTCGGTTGAGTATTGTAGTTTCTGTATTTACCGCCGACAAACATCAAAAAGGTTATGAAACAAGTCTAGATCTATTCTAAACCATATTTTTTGTGTTTTGTTTCACGTTACAATAAATTATTTAAGAACAGATAATTGTTTGCTTGTTTTTTCTCTCGGATTCCACAGATTTCAGTTTTCTATATTTTGTCAATGGGGAAACCGCGTCCTTGTCATAGTTTCGGGTATTTGTAGTTGGGATGTTGTATCTCTTAAATTGTTCTGTTTTTATTTTACTCGAGTTTATTGTTTGTAAATAATTCAATTGTTTTTTAAATATTATAAAAATAATTTAATTGAAACAAAAATTATGATAATTGAATTATTATTGATGTTTTAAGAATAGAAATATTAATCAAGCCGTGAGACACTCTCAGTACGAGCTTTCTCAGATAAAAATTAATTACAATCACCCGGGATGATGGGATTTATATATTTTTTTATTCACACTAATAAAGAAAATCTCATTCTCATTTATAAAAAAAGAATTATTCGATTAACTAAATTTGGTCAGGAGTTATTGATTTTTGACCACTTTTTGATTTACAAAATGTTCCCACTGTGTGGCGGTTCGGATCTAATCTGGTACTTTAATTTTCGTGGCGGACCCATGGAACAAATCTGGCCCTTACAAACTAGACAGACCTGGTTAGAACAGGTGGGGTTCTAATTCTAGAATAATCCCTCCCCTCCCCCCATCTACTCCATACACATGGCAAGGTTGGCATGTTGAAGACACTTTGAATACCATAATAACCAGTAATATAGAAAGAAAAGTATTAAAGACGTGAGAATCATTTTTTGCAACCTTTAAAAAATCCTTGGCTATGCCGTCCCATGGATAGAACGTAAAATTGAGGTCCCGAGCCTATACGATGTCAGGTACTCGTTAAAGATCGCTATCCTAATTATAACTGGATTGGAAAAATTTAGGATTCCCACTGTATCAGCCTTAGTGGCATAAAGTGACGTTAAAAAAACAAACAAATACTTATTAAAAGTACAATTGAACAATTACCGACTAAACGTACCTATCGAAGATCACACTGTACATTCCTCAACAGTTATGAACGTTGCCTAGCTAGTACCCTGCTTGTTGAGCAATGAATCTCGAAATGAGTTGTGGATCCCAGTTCACTGTCCCCAATGCTAATATTAATGAGCTGTGTCTCCTGAAAGGCAAGGCGTTAACTTGTCATTTCCTCAATTGATTACCCTTGATGATTCTCCCATCTTTAATACTTTTCTTTCTATAGTACTGGTCATTATGGTATTCAAAGTGTCTTCAACATGTCAACCTTGTCATGTTTATGGAATACAGGGGGAGAAGGGGAGGCGGTATTCTAGAAGTAGGACCCCACCTGTTCTAACCAGGTCTAGGTTGGAAGGTCCAGATTTATTCCATGGGTCCGCCACGAAGATAAAAGTACCAGGTTAGATTCGAACCGCCATACAATGGGAACATTTTGTGATTCAAAAAGTGGTCAAATGACTCCTGACCAAATTAAGTTAATCGAATAATTCTTTTTTTTTTTATTAATGAGAATGAGATTTTCTTTATTGGTATTATTTATTGTTAGCATAATAAAAAATATATAAATCCCATCTCTCCGGGTCACAGTGGAGCGAGTGATAGGGTAGGCCAGAAATTCATTAATATCTCCGTTTTTGCTGTCACATCGCGGGCATATACATACTCTAAATACCTAGAGTATTACTATTATTATAGTGTCATTTTAATGAAAATCGAATGCTCTCGTACTGAACTACATGGTCAGCAATTTTTTAACCAATTTCTCCAGTTGCGATATAACGGGTTGGACGACTTTTAACCCTTTCAGTCACAAATTTTTGGGGTCCAAAATTGTGGACACCGATTTTGATGTCCGAAAAAATTAGTTCAAAGCATTTTCAATGTCCAAATTCGATTTCTCATATCAGTTTATACCTCTTTGGAATACCGTGTGCTGCTGCCTAGCGAAAATTATCTGAAAAATCAAGTAAACAAATCTTTTGTTTTGGTATCCCTAACAAAATCGGTGTCCACAATTGGGGACATGGTGACTGAAAGGTATGAGTACATACATATTATCAAAAAAGATTCCAAAGATATATTTGCAGCTCCACTTAAGTTGAAAATGATAGCACCATTTCCTCAATTTCTATCTCAAACTGTTTTTCGCACTATTTGTAATCGCAAAACCAAGTAAGTCAGTCCATTTTTCCAAAGCCGTGTAAAAATCCTTAAAATTAATATTGTTGGATCTAAAAAATTGAAATAGATTGGTCATTTGTTTTAATTTCCATTGTGTCGAAACGTGTGACAACATCAGACTGATTCCTACTTTGCCTTTAAAGAGGATAATCAAATAATAAAAATAAAGCAACGACTAATGGGATTGATAAAATTTCAACAAAGGCGGGTAGGTATTAACACTAAAAATAAAATATCTAATGAATAGGCAGGTTTAGCCAAGATCTGACGACGTTGCAAATGAGACAATATACTCCTAAAAGCGTGCCAAATGGTAATTTTTCCGGCTAATACCGGCGATTTGTGAATGCAGTATCAAAATAGAATTATTTTCTGCTCGATGTAAAAAAAAAAATAAGGGAATTTTTAAAAATTCTTTGTGCCAGTTTTTGATTTATTATAATACCCTTATAATTAGAATGAAATTAGAGTTCACGGCCACTTTAATAAGCCAAGGTTTTTTTTTTTTTTTTTTTTTTTTTTTTTTTTTTTTTTTTTTTTTTTTTTTTTTTTTTTTTTTTTTTTTTTTTTTTTTTTTTTTGACATACCAATTACGCAAAAACCAATGCAATAATATGGCTGAAAATCAATCTGTTCAATTTCAATTTCATTTTTTTCCCAAATGTCCAACATTACTGTAGGATCGCCTCACTGTGCGGGTGTTTGTAATTAATTTTAATATGAAAAAGCTCATCCTGAGAGTTCTCACGGCTTGATTAATATTTCTATTTATCCTTAAAACGTCAATATTAATTCAATCATCATGATTTTTGTTTAAATTAAATTTTGTTTATAATATTTAAAAATTATTTGAATTACAACCAATAAACTCAAGTAAAATAAAAAACAGAACTATTTAAGAAAAACGACATTCCAACTAGCATGGACCCGTATGCAGGGTATGTGGAAATACCCGAAACTATGACAAGGACGCTGTTTCCCCATTGACGATATATAGAAAACTAAAATCTGTGGATTTCGAGAGAAAAAACAAACAATTATCTGATCTTAAATATTATATTGTAACGTGAAACAAAGCACAAAACATCTGCTTTAGAATAGCTCTAGACTAGTAGTTGGAACGAAATAACAGTTGGAATAAACTGGGGTCTTCTTTACAAAACGATTTCATGTTACTTTTTAACTGTTACAATTACATTTATAAGAACAGATGTTAATTTATAAAACCATGTATATTTTAGAAAATAAATGTCATAGGTAATAATATTATTTAAAAAAAAGAACTTTGAAAAGTTATTAATAAGTAGCCTTATTCCGCTGGTGGCCAATAGTTTCTTATGTAATTTTATCAAAAAGGTCACAATTCTCGTATCTCCTCCTCCAAACGAACTCACAGAGATACGACGTAAAGGTAGCTTGCTAAAATTAAACCAAGTCTCCTTAAAAATACTAAAACTTGACCTGCAACATTTTCTGTAGCATCTCCATCTTGGTGTGTGATCTCCTGTAATCTCCAACTTCATGTCATGTTCCAGGGAACACTTCCTCTTCTTATGGAGAATGCCATAACTTCTTAGTATTTCAATACAATTTTCTTGAGATGATAATGAATTGGTTAATTCCAAAAGATTCATTTTGTCTCGAGGAAATCTAATTTCGAATACTATAATGAATGAATGAAATCAAGAATTCTTTTATCATGCAGTTTATAACCTTGCTTATAAAATCATGTGTTTACCTTTCCGGTTACAAGTGAGTATAAATGTAACAGTTAAAAAGTAACATGAGGTCGTTTTGTAAAGAAGACCCACAAACTGTCATAGTATATGTGACTATGATGTTCGAGTACCATCTACGCTGGTCCAGAACCTTCGAGGCCCGGCTCTTACGACTAAATATAAGGAGTGATGGACTGGAGAGTTAGTCTCATTATGAAGCTCAAGTCATATGTTTATTTCTGTGTTACAAAGTGATAATTTTTATAACATGCTTAAATATTTGTTTTCATGATTTGTGTGCCTTTGAAAATCATTATTTTCTTTGAATAAAATTCAGGATCCAAGTCAGGATTTTGATAATCTGTACGTAAATTTAGATTGAAAAAATTAAAATCAGACAGAAATTGGAATATTTCTGCCATAATTTAAAAAAAAAAAAAAGTCATCATCATCATCATCACAGGCACTACAACCCGCTACGGGTCTTCGCCGCGTCAAGTTGTCGCCTCCATTCTTCTCTGTCTTGCGCCAGGGTCTGCCAAGCTCGGGTGTTCAGGAGCTTCAGCGCGTCGGCTTCGACTCATCAAGTACATTTGTAAAATAAATTTATGATTCTTATTTTCTTGTGGTAATCCGCGTATGAAAGATGTATTATTATTATATGAGGGCTATATATTATGTGGAGTATTGATCGATAAGTATGATAAGATATTATAGTATTGATTAATAAGCATGATTATATAACTCTGGAGTGGAGCATTCTTAGTATTATGACCGATAAGGGGGTCTTTAAAGTACAAAGTTGGTCCTATATTATTATTTAACATATCTTTATATATTTAAAAATCTAGTATCGCGATTTTCGTTAGTTAAATGTTGTTAGAGGGTTAGTTAAATCAGAGACTACTCAACCCATCATCATTAAATTTAGCACATTGTGTGTAGTTGTTGTAGTTGATGTATGAATTATTAGTTCATTTTACCTGTGTATTATTTATATTTACTCTCGCTTCAGCGGAAATAATTCAATAAGTGCTAAATGAATGGATCATTAATACTTACTATAGTCAAATATGAGATGTAAAAAAAAAAAAAACTTTAACCCTTCTAAATTTTTTACCAAACAGTTATGGCGTAAAATTCTATTTTAAATCCCGTTGGTATTTATATTAGCTGAAACGTTTTTATCTTTATTTCTGAATTTAGATTTCACTTTATTAAAAATATTTGGATATAATTAATTCAAACATACTCGTAATAGCTACTGAGCCACAGCAACGCATGACCGGGTCTGCTCGTATTTATTTTAATGAACTCATATGACAGGTGTTTATGCCAAATGTAACCAATAGAAATAAGATCATTTGCAAAGCGTTTGTGACCACAATGTTCGAATACATTATGCACTGGCCCAGAACCTTCGAGGTCCGTTCTCGGAAGACTAAATATAAGGAGCGCTGGACTGGAGAGTTAGTCTTGTTCTGAAGCTCAAGTCATTTGGTTACAGGGTGATAATTTTTGTAACCTGTTTAAATATTTGTTTGTTTGTATTAACTTTACGCCACTAAGGCCAATCGGACGATGCTACAGTGGGAGTCCTAAATTTTGCCTATCCAGGTATAGGCAAATTAGAATAGGGATCTTCAACGAGTACCTGACATCGTGCATGGGGACCTCCATTTTACGTCTATCCGAGGGACAGCATAGACAAGGGTTTTTACTCCCATTAAAAAATCCTAGGACGACTGAGTTATATCAAATCTAGAAAGAGTGGAACATTTTGGATACCTTGGATCCATATTAGAGAGTAATGGCTCTACAGACTCAGAAGTGAATAAAAGAATAATCAGTGGCCGAAAGTGATTGGTATGTTGAATTCTCTTCTCTGGAACAGCAATATTCTTGGCAAAACCAAAAAATTAATATATAGTGCACTGGTCGAGAGTATTATGCTGTATGGCTCCGAGACGTGGACTCTTAATAACAGAGCACAGGAAAAAAGACTCTTGGCGGTAGAAATGGATTTTTGGAGGTCCGCCAGGATTTCAAGGATACAACTTATAAAAAAGAGCCAGATCAGAGAAAAAATGAATCTTAAAAGAAATATACTTGAAGCAATAGAAAAAAGAAAACTAAAATGGTATGGCCACGTGAAAAGAATGGGTTCAAATAGAATACCAAGAATGATATTTGAATGGGAGGAAGAAGGAAGAAGAAAAAGATGAAGACCACGTATACAGTGGATAAATAAAGTAAAGGAAAGTGGAAAGGAAATGACCGGCCATGGTCATGGATTGAGGTAAGAGGAAACGAAAGACAGGAAGGTGTGGAAGATGAGACTAGAAGAAGAGTTCGGTTGAGGGAAACTTCAAACATGAAGAAATCCTTAATAAAAAAAAAAAAAAATCCTGGGGCCACCTCGGGACGCGAATCTGTGACCTTTAGTAAGTATGTTTCTATGCTAACCACTACACCACAGGTGACCCCTTATTCTAATCTGTAAATAAGATTAGATTAAAAAAAATTAAATGAGAGAAAGTGACAGACTGACAGAAAATTTACAATCCTTCCCTGTTCCACAGTCCATTTTACGTCCTATCCAAGGGACGAAATAGCATATAGAAGTAATGACATTTATAACCTGCCTTTTTCTCCCTTGATAAATAATAACCGTGTGGCAAGATGCATGGTCACTTGTCGAAGGCAGCTCAATTCATGGCTGACAAATGAAAGTGGTCGTTGATGATTTTTTTTTTCGGATGGAAGAGAGAGAAAGAGAATAATTAATATCTCTGGGAGTTATATAAGTCGGTTGCAGATTGACAGTGGTAATTGCCATACAATCGGTCTATAGTCTGTCACAATAGGCAGGCTATTGTAAGCTCGCTTGTCGCAACATCACAAACATCTAGTGTTGGCCCAAATAACCTCCGTCTCTCTCATTCTCTTCTCCATCTTCAAAATAATTGCTTTCTTATTGATTATCTCCCTTCAACTTCGTCTCTTGTTCATTTAGAGTTTTGATTCACTTTCGAAATTTCACTACAACCATGGTTTAGGTACCCCCATTACAGTAGGACTGGATTTAGCACCAAGTTTGAGGGGTGGTCACGATCCACATTGGGAAGGTTTTGTGATTTAGCTGCCAAAAAAAAAAAATAAAATTCGTGGCCAAATAACGTTAATCGATAACAAAGGTGGAATCATGAGAAAAGGAAGGAATTTATTATGAGACGGGGGAGGGCATGCTAGTGACCTCCTTCAAATATTTTGGCTATTTATATTCAGTGCGAGTCAAAAGTTTAGACTCACTCTTAGATTTTGTAAAATAAATAAATAACAACATTTTATAAATTGGAGAACATAACAACTATAATTTTATTTTTAATTTATTTATTAATCTAATCTTAGTTCGTGGCTGACCACCATTTTAAATTATTTCCAAATAATTTATTTTTTGAAGAGAAAAGATTTGGCTCCGCCGGGAGTCGAACCCGGGTCTCCTGCGTTACATGCGAGGATGCTAACCACTACACCACAGAGCTCGGCTCAAGGCAGAGCAAATCAGCCACGAACTAAGATTATTTAATTAAAATAATTTAAAAAATTGACATATATCAATAAATATCATAAATTGGACAAAATTTGTCCACCTCCCGCTACTACTCACAAAACTTGTGAGATAGGGGGAGTAGGTATCAGTGAAGAGGAAGGATTTGCTCTGCCTTGAGCCGAGCTCTGTGGTGTAGTGGTTAGCATCCTCGCATGTAACGCAGGAGACCCGGGTTCGACTCCCGGCGGAGCCAAATCTTTTCTCTTCAAAAAATAAATTATTTGGAATTCATTTATTTATAACTAGCTGTATGTCCCGTTTTCACCCAGGGAATTTGGAAAATAATGAGCAAAGCCGAGGTTCAAGAAAAGTTCATTAGGAAAGAAATGAGATTTTTTCGACTCCAATGGTTGATTTCGTAAAAATCTAATGCAAATCGAGATCATAACGATTTTTATAACATTAAAGAATAAACCCGGAGATAGGCGGAAGTTATGGAATTTTAATATGGACAGGTGTTCGCACCTGGAATGAAAGAACCTCTGAGCGAAATTTGGAGAATTTAGGACAAACGGTATGGATTTCTATAAAGAACAAAGAAACAGAATTTCATCTTTATTTATATAGAGAGTATTCGAAACAATCATATCATTTTTGGAATAATATCTCTTGAGTTAACAATTGTTTTTTTAAACTTGAAGATTGTGATGTGAATTAAATAGGAGTCTAAACTTTTGACTGGTACTGCATTTTTTTGTATTTTTAAAAGAATAATGTAATTACATATTTACTAAACCCTAAACTTTTTTTTGTGGGGGAGGGGGGGAGGTGAATCATTTTTCATTAACACGATAGGTGCGGCGGCGTATAGTTATATCCTGAATTGAACGGTATCGGTCCCCGGGGTTTGACTGCTGGGATGAACCACAGACGCAATCGGGCGTCGAGGTCCGATGGGAATGCTTTGACGAAAGCGTTATCTTTGATTAAAAAGGAATTAAATGAGCGTCTCAAGGGCATTATCTCTTGGTAAGGATTGGAACTAAACATAATAGGGGCAGGGCAGGCCGATACAGGATTTACGCCATTCTTTATCGAAAATCGGACCTCGGAGTCCGATTCTAAAAAACAACATAATTTCAGCTGTTAGCAGCATTTTCTGCATTAGAATGCAATAATCTCATTAAAAATAGACTAAATTGAGTGTTTGAAGTGTTCGGACTTTCGGACATTTTCCTGTGATAATCGGCTGTTAAAAGGGGAATGTAAAACATCGGACCCCGAGGACCGAACATAAATAAAATAGGTTATTAGGAAGAGGGTCATAGATAGAGAATGAAATGAGTCAGTATTATCATCTATTGAGCTTTCTGCTTATATACATGTCTTTTTCATGCATTTGCTCCTTTTGAAAGGATACATATTTAAATAATTATTGTCTAAAAAAGAAAAAAATCAATAAAATTAAATTAAAAATAATTCAACTATAAGTATGTATATTTTATGATTTAGTTTCATTCGAGGCCAAAAATACATTGAATGTTCAAAAAACTGGGATTTAAATCTCGAAATCGATATATCGCCGAACGATCGCATTTGATCGATCTAATTATATTATGGCATTTTAGCCCCTTTTTACCCTCTAACACTGTGAAAAAATCAAAACCAATTATTACCAAAAAAATAAGTTATATTAATTTAAATACTTTTTCTTTAGTAAAATACATAGTTAACATAGATCAAATTAAAATGCATTTTCATCCAATAATTTTACAGCCATTTTTTTATTTTTTAAATATATTCGGTACAATAAAAGTAAATCTTCAATAAAAATAAAAGAATAATTTCTAAGAGATGAGCATATACTTATTTTGCTAAAAATATATTTTTTTTTTATATAAGCTTAACTTTTTTATATCATTGCGTCAAATATATTTTAGAAATAAGAAAAATGGTTGTAAAATTATTGAATAAAAATGCGAAGGCCCCGAGGACCTACATTTCTTTCCCTGAAGTATACCGTCCAAACCTACGGGCGGTTACTTATATCCCAGAAAACCATACCATGGTTCTCGATAAGATTCACGGAGAAGGTTTATCCCTTCTACGCACGGTCGGTGTGATTCGCCTCCAATAGGCTGACGGGTCTCATAAACCCGGTGGTGGGGCTTGTACTGCGTGGAGTTCATTGGCGGGCCGAATAGAGCGGTCAACCATCCAAGTACTAACCAAGCTCGACGTTGCTTACCTATTGCAAGAGCCTTTGTCCACTTGGCCATCCCGGCCCATCGGAGATTGTACATATTCTTTTAATACATATACTTTTATTATAAAATTATTGTATTTTTCTTAATTTGTCATGGCACATTTCAAATTGAATTGAGAGTAATAAAAAAGATAAAGAGTATATCTTCTTACTCAATTTCTATGATAGAAAATGTTTATAATTTCTCTTGTAATCATCATTTCCTTTTATGAATATGTCAGTACATGTCATGAAGAAGATTTAAAACTGTGCACTTTTCATAACGATAGTAATACCATCTATAATTCACCGGAGAAAGAAATTGGATAGATGATCGTATCAATTTAAAATAAAAACCTTAATGTCAAGAGAAAGCTTATGTGTTCAGTTTACAACGTATGTCTTTAAGGTCGGATGTTTTATGGTACAAGAAATTATTTTCGTTATTGCACATTTATTATTTTATATATAAATTAGCTAAAAGAGTCCTAATAATCTCTAATGTTTGTTCCAATATATCGATCAGTGCACCAGGAAACAAAATCGATCTTTCTTCGGAAAGGCCATGCCCACAGTTAAAAGACCGCAACGAGGCCTGATTGCGGTAATGCTGACCTTTCACTTTCTTTTTGCCCTGTTTGTTATTTCATCAATGTGATCGTTTTTCGTCTATAAGCGAACGTTAATCCTGTTGATATGATATCAGGTTCTAGAATTCTTTGTTTGTTTGTTTGCATACCACAATGGAGATGCAGATGCCCGGGTACGAATATGTGCCATGAACATGGGCGGATCCAGCCGACAGTAAAGGGGGGGGGGCTGCAACCCCACAGCCCTTCATTTGGATCTGCCAATCAGCTTTTTTAATTTTATGTTTCTTTCCCACTACAAAATTCTACTTGTTCAGCATATTATTTGTTCTTTAACATGCTTCCTTACTTTAAGAAAAGTCAAATTCTATCTTTTAATGACGAAAAATTTCCCAAAGGGAGGGGCTGCAGCCCCCATAGCCCCCCCCCTGGATCCGCCAATGGCCATGAATGGCCAATCTTTTCACTTAAAATAATTTTTTTTTTAATGAAAGAAAATTCAAAATTATTTTATCTAGAGACGTTTATGGATTAAAAATAATAATAAAATAAATAAATAAGTATCGTACTCTTACTTTTTAGTAATGAATCGCGCCGCGGAGTGTCGTCCCGCGCGAATCATTACTACTATACTCATTACTTATTTTGTAACTGTGGAATACTTACAACTTTTTATTAACAATCTAAAAATATATCAAAAAATAAAAAATAAAAAAAATTTCAAGTTTTGATTGGAAAAACAAGAAATTTGAAAAAAAAAATCGGGAAAATTTTCAAGATATAAGACATTAAAATGTTATATTGCAATTTAATATCCAGCTTTTGGGTATACTTAATACATTATTGGCATAATAAATTTTAATTGTGATCGTCTATTTATGCGCGTTCTCCACGTGCAGCCGACTTCCTGATTAGCCTCTAGACTATTCTACTAGTTTCCAGTTGTAGTTCCTGTATGAAATATTCGCGCGGTTGATTTTAAATCTCAGCTTCCTACAGCACCATAACAAAGTTACTTAAAAGGGTAAACTGCTTTGGTAAGTCACTAATCAATCGCATAGCTAAAATACAAAAAAAACTCGTTTTTAAGAAAATTATTTTATTATAAAAATTATAAGGATTTAAATTGTTATAATCTAAAACGTTTCTTTAACCAATTACGACTATATCCTTTCCATTACACGTCTTAAAAGAGTTTGAAATTATT
This sequence comes from Aelia acuminata, assembly GCA_911387785.2. NCBI lineage: Eukaryota > Metazoa > Arthropoda > Insecta > Hemiptera > Pentatomidae > Aelia > Aelia acuminata. The sequence goes on from OU426978.1 coordinate 221,365,079, forward strand.
TATTGCACTCTAAACACCGACTTTATAAAAAAAAACACTTTAAGAGGTATTTTTATATATTTTTTTTTTTGCGGTATGGCAAGTAGAAGGATTCAACTTTACATTAATACAAAAATATCAGCTCGACAATACAACACAATCTGGGTGGCGGGATGGCCGAGTGGGCAAACGCGTCAGAAAATACGCGTTGCCCATGGCAACGTATGATTGAGAACCGAAACATAGCAAGTTCAAAACCCGGAGCCAGGGGAAAAATTTAATAATACTCGGCATAAATCCCCCACCCTCTCCCCTGGCCCAGGAAACCCCGTATAGCCTACAAGGCGAGGAAAGGGAGGACCAATAAAAAAAAAAAAAATAAAACATAATCTACTTTATAGGCGGGCGCAAGCGACGGTGCTGCTTCTGCGACGGCGCTGCAGGAACTAGAGAAACGGGGATAAAAGCGGGGCCATTACCTGGGATTCATAGCGTTTTTTGGCGTTTTTAATTTATTTTTCCATAATTAAAACCCGATTGAGCAAAAAATCATTTGAAAAATATCTAATAGGTATTGCTCGGTCCCTCAGTGTTCAATTAGAAAATCAAAAGGCGTGTCATTCCCTTTCATTTCCAAAAAATAAAAAGCTTCTTAAAGAGTGGATTGTAAAATTAAGAATAGCCTGTTTCGAAACATATGACGATATGTAGTCTTTATTTTAAAGAAAGAGACTATATTTATCCAGGTAAATATTAGTATTTGACATTTTATTATTCCAAAATGCTAGTTTTATGCAAATAACATTGAGATCATAGTGTCATAGATTTGTTTTTCTTTTTTAATTTTCCCCATTTTTCTATTACATCCGTTGTGCTTAATTGTTCCATGTTTTCAATGCGAAGCCTGAAAGTTTTGAGAAATAAATAAATAATATGAAAAAGAATCTAAGCTGTCATAACAATGATTGTGTGAATAGGTAATTAATGTTATTACTAACCGAAAAACGTCGAGTAAAGTTACAATGATGTGTTTGGATTTACCAGAACTACCAGCTTTACACTTGCAATGACAAGAAAATTGCTTATTATTATTAATAAATTTGATTTGCACTTTTATTTGATGGGGCAGTTCTTTAAGATTGCTAGTTTAAAGGCACGAGGCTTGTAAAATAACTGTTTTTTTATTATTAGATATTATTCCACATGTAAATATGTGGTTTGCATCAAGAATAGCCTGCCCATCAATTAATGGTCTTTTAAAATTACCAATTATCTCTATCACATCAACTAGGTCTAACACCGTTCTTTCCGACATTTTGCAAAACTACTAGCGCACCCTATATTCGATTGCGCCCGCCTATTCTTTTAAACAAGTCTAATTTTTAAACAACTAGCATGGACCCGTATACTGCTGGGTATTTGGAAATATCTAAAACTATGACAAGGACGCCGTTTCACCATTGACAAATATAGAAAACAATCTGTGGAATTCGAGAGAAAAAACAAACTAGCAATTATCTGTTGTTGAATATTACAAATGTTACGCGGAACAAAACACAAACCATATGGTTTGGAATAGTTCTAGACTTGTTTTTGTTCTAGACTGTAATAATACATGTTTGTGAATACGATGTTCGGGAACCATCTACGCCGGGCCAGAACCCTCTAGGCCCGTCCTCTTAGACTAAATATAAGGATCGATGGACTGGACAGTTAGTCTTGCTCTGAAGAAGCAGAATGGTTATTTCTGTGTTACAAAGTGATAATCGGGATATGGGTGGCACCCAAATTAAAAAAGAAATACATTTGTAAAATAAATTTACGAGTTATATTGTCTTGTGGAGATGATTATTATACATACGAATGATGTACAGTACTATCTCGATAATCCGACACATATGGGACCAGACAACCGCCGGATTATCAAAAAATTCCGGCTTATCGGAAGTGAAATAAACATTTTTTTATAACGTAATATTTTTACTATAATATAATATTTATATTGGTAAGTTGGTACATATAAAACAAAATACTATCTACATATGAAGAATCAATATATATTATAAAGCAAAGTGTACAATGTGCGTGTCGAAAAGGCTCAAAAACGACTCCACATAGCATTAAGGAAGTTATGTCATCATTTAGCCATATAACCCCTAACGGATAAGAAGGTTTCCTTTTTTCTCTTAAGAATGTAAAATTGAAGAGAAAAGGACTGGAATTTTAAGCCTCTCGCACCATTTAATTAGCCTCTCTGAGATTGAGATACGAGTTTATGAATGAAAAATTTAGTTCGAGCTCCAGACTACCAGGAAGCGCTAGGGTGCGTTTCACTCAATGTTTATTGTTCATTCGTCCAGTTTAAGTTGTAAAGGTTATATATTTGTTCAACTGTTCTTTTTAAATTACTAAAAAATTAAGCGAAAATAATTAGTTTCTCCTTTGCTTTCAAAATAGAATAATGATTTTACATTTCTGCAATCAATTAGAAAAACACCTTGATTCATTAAAAAATTAGTTTTCTCATAAGAAGGCTAATATATGATCAGCACATTACATTTAATCTATATATAATATATACTCAAGTAAATTTAATGCAATATGAGTGAACATTTCTTAGTAGTACAGTGAGCGAATAAAAACAGACATAAAAAAAGAGATGAATTGACTGAATATAAATCGAAAATAAAAAGTTTAAAGTGTTCTTATTGTATTTATGAAAAAGAAGTTGGTTTGGTTACTAAGTATGATGAGCATTCCAGTTGACTAAACGACTAACTCCAATAACAGCATTCAAGATTTTATTATCCCTCATAGTTCAGGATAAAAAGAAATATGATGAAAAAATTGTGCCTTCAAGAAATTTTGGTTTTCACTTTGTGATAGTAGTAAGATTCGAGATGTGCAGAAACCGTTCAAATTACGGGGGGATATCTTAAGGGAGGTTGAAATGGAAGAAAGGTCTTAAAAAAAAGTTTCTATGAATCTTTGGTAGTTTCTATACTTATGGATCAAATAGCACCATCTTAGTAGTGGGCTCTTAAGTTTTACTCGAAATATAATTTTTTTAACTGAGATAACAGATTTTTCAACTACATTTAATCTAATAACTTATTTTCTGCTGGCTACTTGGAATGGGTTTATAGGATTCAGAATACAGAAAACATCAAAAACGATGCATAAATCGACAAACGTTGCAGCAAAATTAATTGTTCATTTACCATTTTCAACCCCCTGTAAATTATACAGGGTTCCTTATTTGGACGGATCTCAAGTCTGCAGAATATTGATACCAAGTTAAAACCGAATATTCAAGAAGGTGCTAATTTTGTTCCCTGTTTCCTTTAATTTTAAAGTTTTTTCTGGTATTAAAACTACCACACAATTACCGGAGCGAAGCCGGGCACCCTAGCTAGTACTAAATAAAAATAACTGGGGAAAATATATATATATGTATAATGAAAGATAATCATTTTTTTTTTTGCTTTTTTGCCTTAAACATGGTATCGAAAATGCAATCTTGCAACCTTTTGAGCACTAAACATTTTGTGCAGACAATGATTGCGTCATTGTTCGTGACTGTGTTGAGTTGAAACATCCTGGTCATCGCAATCTTCTATGCATTAAATGTTTTCTTCGTTTTTATTCTTATATATATATATATATATATATATATATATATATATATATATATATATTATATATATTCTTTGATTTCCTCATTTGATAGGGTGAAGCTCAGTTCACATTTGTTGAAAAGCTCTTGTAAAAATTTTAGAGTTAGGCTTACGAATTTACCTTCGTCAGAATCGTCAATCAAGTCTTTAGGGTTCAAACAAGGCATGTATTGGTCAGATCTTTTTCCAAGAACACGGGATGGTGTCACTTTTCCCTTTACGTCTTTAATGTCTTATTTCAAAAACTGAACGATCCCATCCGGTCGTTTTTTATGTCCGAATGTGAAAATTTTTTGAAATTAATTTTTATTTGCTGGATTACATTTTGATCCATGGGCTGCAAGAGGTTTCGTGATTGGGGGCATGTAGAGGACTTCAATTTGATGGTCATGTTCCTTTTCTTTTTGGTGTCCCACATTGCGCCCGATTACCGAACGTGCCGGAGTAACCAACAGCCGGATTATCAAGATTGTACTGTATTATTATCATATAAGAGCTATATATTATGTGATATATTCATAAGCATGATGAGATATTATCGTATTGATTAACCGCGGTTTTGCGCTTAAAACTTGCAATCGAAGGCGAAATGAATGTGCACATTTTTCCGGTGAAGCGGTTAAGGAAAGCTTTATTTATAATGATGCCTCATTCATGAAATGTGATGAAGTATTGAGGAAGTTATGGCGTACCGACCAAAAAAAGGTCTTGAGAAATAATATATATGATATTCCTAACAGCGATGCCTCCGAATCTATTAATCTATGCCCCAAAGGGATAATGAAAAAAGATAATGAAACCGAATTTCGGCCACAGACCTGTTTGTTTGTTTGTTTGTTTAACGTCCATTTTTATGCTACTAAGGCTAATCGGACGATGCTACAGTGGGAGTCCCAAATTTCGCCTTTCCACGCATAATTAGGATATGGATCTTTAAAGAGTACCTGACATCGCACAGGCTCGGGACCTCAATTTTACGTCCTAACCGAGGGACGGCATAGCTAAGGATTTTTTACTCCCATTAAAAAATCCTAGGGCCACCGCTGGAATCGAACCCGCGACCTTTAGTATTGTAGGTTGCCATCTGCTAACACACAGATGACACCAAGGCCATAGACCTGGTTTCGGTAGCCATAGACCGAAACCTATTTACGTGTCTATATATAATAAATGTAAGTGTGTAATTGGTCAATTTTAGGAATAATATCAATGGAAGCTTTAAAATGACAGTAATTGAACTCAATTATTTATCCATATTTATATCTATATAAATAAAGTTGAAATTCTGTTTGTTTGTTTATTTGTTCTTTATAGAAATCCATACCGTTTGTCCTAAATTATCCAAATTTCGCTCAGTGATTCTTTGATACCAGGTGCGAACACCTGTCCACATTAAAATTGCATAACTTCAGCCGATCTTCAGCTGATATTCTTTATTGTTATAAAAATCATAATGATCTCACTTTACAATTTTTTTTTTTTTTTTACGAATCGACCGTTTCTTTAGAAAAATGAAATTCCCCGTGTGGAACCGGGATATACAGCTATAATCTAAGCATATAAAGGTGAAATTCTGTTTGTTCTTATTAGGAATCCATACCGTTTTTCCTAAAGTCTCCAAATTTCGCTCAGTGGTTCTCTGATACCAGGTGCGAACACCTGCCCACATTAAAATTGCATAACTTCAGCCGATCTCTGAGTATATTCTTTATTGTTATAATAATCGTTTTGATCTCGCTTTACATTGGTTTTTACAAAATCGACCGTTTGAGTCGATAAAAGTCTTAGTTTATAGATTTTATAGATTTAAAAAATGAAATTCCTCGGGTGAAACCGGGGTATACACTAGTTTATATATAAATCCATATCCATATTTATCCAATTCTTTATATTATTTATGAATAATTGGGCTTGGTATAGATGAATAGTTAGACTGGTTACATTGAAATGTATACGTACAAATAAAAAAGCAATTATGGAGGAAACTACATACATGAGGGGGAAAAAAGTGAAAGTTGACGAAAAAGAAATAAGAGAAATGAGCTAAACATTTAAAAAAAAAAAAAGAAACTAAGAAAAAAAACATAAAAAACAAAAAAACAACAACATTAACATTCGAATGTACATTACACCTTATCATTTTCGTCAGGTTCCACGTCATTCCTCTAGGAAGGTAACCGACGGGTTTCCACTCCCAGTTTTGCCACCTTGATGACAAATGTTTCAAAATTCATGGGAGGATTACATGATTTCATCCTGATTTTAAAGCATTTCTTATTTTTCTTCATATATACATAATGTCGATCTTAAATAAATATATACCGATCTAATGATTTTCTTTCATGGTCCTGGTTGTGAATATAGACTTTTATGGTTACTGTAACATGCAGTTACTTTTTACGATAACCGTTAACTATGGTTGAGGGTGACGTTATGTCACGAGTATAGCTTAGTATGTACGTACTTCCTCCTCCTACTCCATTTCGTGTAGAACGGATATGAATCTGCAGAAAAGTTGGCACCCTCAGATGCATTGTGGCATTTGCAGCATAGATGTCTGGAATCGTAAGGTGCTTTCAATAGGTACCTTATATTGCGAGGTGATTCTCGTTGTAAGTATTCAACTCTTTAACTAATCGATGAGCAATAGGCAAATGAACCAAATATATTATAAAAATAAAATATTATTATTATTCCAATAATAATATTTATAGGAAAAGCTGTGCTCATTTTTACATTAACTTACCTATACCTATATGAAATGTATAGTAAAGGAAAGTAATGCGTAAAAAATTTCGACTTCCAGTTATCAACAGAAATACACGTTTTAGGGTCCCCTGAGTCCAAATAGTCAAATCCCGCGAAATGATCTGTATGTGTGTGTGTGTGTGTGTGTATTAACAGACTAGCTCAAAAACTATAAACCATACGAACCTGAAATTGGGTATTTAGTATATGTATATGCCCGTGATGTTACAGCAAAAATTTCATCAAAATTGGTCAAACGGAGAGGGTACTTTATTTCATAACTTTTTATGTTTATTTTCTCGAAAACAGCTCTAATGGTTTTGATAAAACTAGGTATTTGATGTGTGTTTATGCCCGCGAAATGTTAGCAAAAATTTCATCAAAATTGATCAAGCGGAGGGGGTTATTTCATAACTTTTTCCCCATTTTTACGTTTTTTTTCGATTTTCTCAAAAATATCTTAAACGATTTTGAATAAACTTCTCATGTTTAATGAGAATCAAGTATTCTTTAATATCAGTAGTATTCTTTATCATTATAAAAATTTTCTGAGGAGGCATAAATGAGAAGTGGACATTTTTTGTTTTCTTATAAAGTACCTTTGTTTTTGTTTATATGGAGAAATTATCTATCTCACGTTTCGCCTAAAAATAAGAAATGGCTAAATATGAAATATGAAAAAAAAAAAAAAAAATCAAGTAAATAAAGACAGGAGAAAAAAAGAAAAAATATTTCGTCAACTCATAAAACTTAGCCCACGCATGCGCAGTACGTCTTTAATGACAGACGATTGTTTATAATTGAATTGATCCGCCGAAAAACGTTCTAAGCGACAAACATGCAATGTTGAATAATCAGAGATGAAAAAAAAAATCGTAGTCTAAAGTTATTGTTAGTTCTGTAGGTGAATCTACTTTCTCATGTGATTTCTTATGTATAAATGTAAAATGACATAATAATAAGATCATACTATGACGTACTATTATACATTTTAATACATTCACCCAAAAGTGCCACTTCGGCTACTTTGTCGCTTAGAACGTTTTTCGGCGGATCCATTCAATTAAAGATTTTCTGTTCGATTAATGGAAATTATTTATTTCATGGTAACTAAATGGTAAATAAAATCGGACGTGATGGATTATTAGACGCTTGCATTGCCGAATTATTACAATTAAAAACTTTTATTCAATAATACAAAAATCAGTGTACTTTAGAGAGAAAATAAAAACTAAAATAAAATGAATACGGAAAACTGTGTGTTTTTGAGGAAGGGCATTTAACAAAACACGTCAATTTCTGATCTAAGTAAGTTGGTAAGTGAAAGTTGTGTGTTGCGCGCATAGCACCAGATTTTTATGCTTGGTGTGGGATGGTGCGCCAACTTGGACGAGGCCTTAGTCGTAGCTTGATTAGCGAAAAATACATTTACTTTTGAGTCACGATTATGCTAGGAGTAGCTACTGTTCTGTTATGTTGTTATTATTTGGAGTTATTATGTTCATATCGTAAATAAGATAATTAAAACCCTTATCAATGTTACAATATATTATATTTTAAATTGAACTTCAATCATTTATGACTGATCGTTTTTTAGATTATTTAAACTTGATTACGAAGAGAATAATGAATCTGAGAAAGTGAAATTTTCTTCGAAACGACAATAATCATAAATAGTAAATAAACATTTACTATAGATCGAATTACAATTCCCGTTTTCGATTTCATTTTGTTTTCCCGTTTTCGCAACGCTTCCTCGAAAACATGAGAATTTGAAAATGTAAAATTTTCTTCGAAACGACAATCTGAACAGTTATTTTTGCTAGTATAATCATTAATCGTAAATAGACAATTACAATAGACCGAATTACAATTCCTGTTTTCGATTTCATTTTGTTTTCCTTTTTTCGCAATGCTTAGGCCAAAACAAGACCGACTACAAGGAGAAACCATAACATATTTTTATTTCCCCACAGTTCTTGAAATGTCTAATTTTGTTTTTAAAAACCTATTATATTTCTTTTCCTTTAAAAGCTTTTACCCAAGCCTACCTTCCAGAGGTTACGTAATATTTTGAAATTGAGTAGCCGAACGTTTTACATTACGTAGCGACTAATAAATATTCCTCTGACAGATTGCTATTTCTCCGCAAGGCAGCGCTGTTGACATCCCAAAATCACTTTCTAATTAGCTTTGGACAGGTGTTTAATATCGATCGAGGAGGCAGTATATAATGCTGATGTTTATTGACTCATATCCATAAATATCAGCAATATTTATCAAACAAGTGTTTCCTGTATAATAAACGAATTTTACGGCTTCCGAAATGAAAGAACGACCTCTCAAATTGGCATGTTAATATTTTAAGTAATATTTTAATGTTTTAAGTGTTACATTATGTATTATCTCATTTTTATGTTATTATTCAGTCCAGACACAACTATTTGTATACAGTACCATATTCTGTTAGTTTTTAAATATTTTTGTTCACTCAGTTTTCATGTGCCTTCACTTAAAAAGCGTTGGATTTCCCCGCCATAAACCTTTGAAGTCGGCAAACTAACCCCCTACCACTACCTCTCACCTTATTTTTACCTTTAGTCTTAGTATCCACCTGGACTCAGTAGGTAAAGATCAGATTCTATTTTATCTTGTTAACCAGCCTCTTATTTTAATATTATGTATACTCCATCTTTTATATTATTATCAGTTCTGTAATGTATCCATTTATTGTCACCCTCTAGCATAGATATTCATATATTTGTTTTCTTTTAGCCCTGATGAAGATCCACAAATTGGATCGAAACGTTGGCTTACCATAATAAATATCATTGTAACTGAAAATCCTGACTATCATTTTACCTATCGTAATTGAAGAACAGTTGACCATCTCTCATCTCTATTTTAAGAAAAGTTAATAAAAAAAAAAAAAATACTTCAACTAAAGAAATGAGCCACAGTCTAAAAAAGAGTGGTGACGATCAAAGAGTACGTGGCTGGTGTATGAAAATGATGTTCTTATATGGCTGCTAGTAGAGATCGATGTCGTTGTTTGTGAAATATACTACATTTTATATCTACATTTTTAACATCGACAGTATGCAGCCGATGTTTTGTGAACATCGATGGTTATGTGCCGATGTTAACATCGATTTATTAAGTAGTTGACCTATTTTTATTTTCACTTACCTATATATGAAATATATTGTAAGCGATCGTGAAAAATTTCGACTTTCGGTTTTTAACGGAAATACCCGTTTTGGGGTCCCCTGACTCCAAGTAACCAAATCCCGCGAAATGGTCTGTGTGTGTGAACAGACTAGCTCAAAAACTATAAACCGTGCGAACCTGAAATTGGGTATTTAGTGTATTTATGTGCCCCCGATGTGACAGCAAAAATGTCTTCAAAATTGGCCTAACGGAGGGGGTACTTTATTTAATAACTGTTTTCGTTTTTTTTTTCGATTTTCTCAAAAACGGCTCTAACAACTAAGTATTTAATGTATTACTATGCCCGAGATAGGACTGCAAATAATTTTTTTTTCATTTTCACGTGTTTTTTTTATTTACTCATCGATTTTGATGTATGTATATGCCAAAGATTTGACAGGCAACATTTCATTAAAATTGGTCAAACGGAGGAGGCACTTTATTTCAGAACTTTTTTTCCGATGTTTACCTATTTTTCGATTATCTCAAAAACCGCTTTAATGATTTTGATCAAATTCGTCATATTTGATGAAAATTAGGTCTTATTTAATATGAGGTAAACTTTATCACTATTAAAATGTTCTAAAGGGGGCTTGAATAGGGAAGGGGCCTTTTTGTTTTCCTGTAAAGTATCTATTTTTTTTTGTTTATATGGAGAAATTACCTGTCTCTCGTTAAGCATAAAAACAAAAAATAGCTAAATATGAAATATGAAAAAATCAAGTAAACATATAGAGGAGAAAAAAAGAAAAATATTCCGTCGACTAATAAAACACGTTGAGTCCACGCATGCGGAGTACGCCTTTAATGACAGACCATTGTTTATAATTAAAACCATTCCGTTTATTTAATGGAAATTATTTGTTTCATGGTAACTAAATGAAGTTTTCAACAACTACATAGATAATTATAAAATAAGACGACTTGGAGTATTGTACTTGCATTGCGGAATTATCACAAGTAAAAACTTTTATTTGACAATAAAAAAATTTAGTATACTCTAGAGAGCAAATAAAAACAAAAATAAGATACCAATGTAAGAGGGCCCGTTGTGGCTGTGTGGTAAAGCACCGTACTTCCATGCTGGAGCCGCGGGTTCGAGTCCCGCCCTGGATGGTGCTTTTCTTTCGTAGAAGTATCACCCAGTGCCATGGGTGTTAGTATGGGCAGTATAGGGCTTCAGTGGAAGCCTTGAAGTCAAAAAAAAAAAAAAAAAAGTAGAAAAATGTGTGACTTTGAGAAATGGCAATTAACAAAACACATCAATTTCTAGTCTAAGTAAGTTGGTAAGTGAAAGTTGTGTGTTGCGCGCACGCACCAGATTTTAAAGAGTACCGTAAAGAAAAATAGAACGCTTAAAATTTAACTTCACAACATAGCGTTTACACTCTTAGTAAATGCAAGCTTGAAAGGATATACATGTAAAAAAGGTAGCCAATGTTTTGATAAAAACAAAGAATTATTTGACATCGATATTTTGACAAAAACAAAGATGTTTTTAATATCAGTGTTTAGACAAAAACAAAAATTTTCTTTAATTTAAAATGGAAGGTTAACCATATAACAATATTTCCATTTGGACTACCTTTTCCAAGGTTGATATCAAATATGTAAGTTCTGTCTCTGGCATTTATGTATTCCTATGTATCACAGCTGTAATGATGCCTGGAATGGCCAAAAATTGAATAGTGTGTAATTTGCTTATAAAATAGGAAATCCAAGACTTTGTTTTGGAATTGACAGAATAAGTTATTTGTTATATAACGTCCTTTATACTTTTACATAAAGAAGCATTATAATAAGGATACGTGAGGTTTAGAAAGTAACCCTCATCGAGGAGTCGTAAGACCGAGACGTTCCCGGTAGCTGGGGGTCGTGGAAGGTCAAGAACAAGGTCTCCGGAGAAAGTGGTGGATGGCTAGTGATGGTAGTCTTCTGTATTGGATGCCATCACGCGGTGGATGAATACCATCACGAGTGTAGATGTATTGTAAATGGAGGATACCAGGTGAAAAGGAAAGTTATCTTGGAGCTCCACAATGTATGCAACCTTGTGCGGGTCTTACTAAACCTAGTCTGTGCCCTAGTTCTATACGTCAATATATATATATATACATACATACACTACAATTTCTATTTATTGTAGAGCTAACAGGTGCAAAATGTTTTTGGTTAACACAAATAGATTCGATGTTTTCCACATACTTGAATAGACGATAAATCATTGCCCATGAGAAAAAAAGTTTCACTTAACAAGGATTTTGCTAGTCCAAGCCGGAAAAATTGTAATTGGGAACTGGATACTTACCCACCCAAAAATCAAAAGAAAATTTAGTGTTGTGTTAATAAATCAATACCATCAATACACCGCCATCTGTTGGAAATTTATAAAACTTACGAATACACTCATACACACTCAATCATAGTATAATCAGAATTTAATTTGCTGCAAAAGAATTAAAAGCATATCCCTCGGCCATTTTTTTTTAAATCTTCGTTGGACAGGTAACTGGGAGGAAGAAAGAGAATAAACAAGTGGGTTTGGATGGTAATGACTTGAGTATTGAAGCGTGTTGTATTTGTCATGATGGAATGATTTAACTGTCGGAATGTCTATGTCTTTGCGTATTGTGTTTTTAGAAACATATCATGGAGCGTTTAAAATTATTCTATAAATTTTTGACAGTGTCGTTTGAATTTCGTTTATGTGTACCTGTTTATGTATTAATATGGTGATTCTAAAATTATGGTGGTATTTGTGTCACGTGATAAATCGACAACCGCCTGAAGGATTTAATTTTTTTTTAGCTTTTATTACCTGAACACTGCTATCTAATTTTCAAGCGCCTAAAGACATGTACTTTGAAAATTAATAAAACCCTTTTCCGTCACAATAATTCTAAAAAATGAGTCACCAATCTTATCAGAAAACTTTCAGAATTCAAAATAAAATTGAGCCAGGACTCCAAAGGGTACAGGCTAAGTACCACAACAGTTTTTCCCTTTGTCACACAGTTGTGAGGTCACTCCCTAGCTAGTTTTTTATATACCCACCAATCCCTCAGAAAAGGAAAAGGTTTCGTGCTCAGAACATATGATGTAACCTTGTTATGAACCTGACTATAAGTCGAATCATATAATTTTTCCTAAATTTACTTCAGTTGCTTTCAGGAGGTGGAGGAAGGTGTAAAGCTAAACAATATTTTTATAGCGAGTCACTCCGTATATCTTATCGACATGATGATAATATACAATATGTATATATTTTTTATCACAGTTTAATAGAACTTTCGAATCCCTTCAAAGCCATAACCTCCTTTAAGTAATTTTCGTACTAGCTTTGCCAAAATTGATAATAAATGGCAGATTTGTCCCTCCCTGACCTGTCACTCCCTAGCCTGTACTGATTTCGTTTTTAGCTAGGGAGTGACAATGTTGGTCAGGGAGAGACTTGTGATTAAATTTGTAAGTTTTCGATTAAGTATACATATCATAACTCTCTCGGTCCCTTAAACCGCCAAATAAATTTTTAAAAATAAATTCTATAGTTAACTGTTAGTTCTTTAACTAGGCATCGTACTCATCATACCTGTATAAGAACGAGACTGGTTTTAGACGAAACAGTACTTTAAAATTTGAAGAAAATCATTATCTCGGAAACTATGAATATAAGTGTGTGCACACTTCACATCATTGGTAAGGAGCAAGGGACCATGCCATCTGCAACCAAAAACATAAGAAAAGATGACTTTGAAATTCCAAAAAATTTAAGATTCAAATACCACCATAATTTTAGAATCACCCATTAGTCTTTTGTTTCATATGTTATGTGATGATCTGCCTAGTTCGTTCCTTTGTTCCATGTGGGTCTTCTGTCCAATTACATAGTGTTTAGAAGGCGCGCGAGTGTTATTACTTTTTATTGGAAGACATGTCGACATATGATGTTAGTTGTAAAATAATGAATAATGCTGAGGACATGGACACTCTCTAAGACAACTATTGAAATCCATTCAAACTTACTAAACGGATACTTAAAGCATTCAAGCCGAGGAGAACAATTGAAGGAAATGTTTATTTTTTGAGAAATGTCTGGAAGTGTTGAAATATTTTACGACTTAGTCAACACAGCGATGATTCTCTCTAATGTTGGCCAAACACGGCTTCACTTCGATGCGGTTTACAGCAACCACACGAGTATAATGGATGCCTCTTCAATTATTTTCGTCATTGCATCCAGGTTAAGGTCTTGTTTATTCCAATGATTTCGCCCACTAATGTTTCTAATGCATGTGACGTTTAAAAGCAATTTTGTTCAACTTACTATAAACTTTTCATCCTATCGATTTAGTTAATTTTTCTTACTTTCTCCATTAATATGTGAGAAGATTATCTCTACGAATGAAAACTAAAATATTTTAATTTTAAGCTGAAAACTTTGGTTAATATCATTTCCTAACATGTACCCTTCCTTTCGAACATTTGAACATGTGTTGAACCCCCCTTATTTACTTATACAAACACCGCCATCTGTTGTATATTTATAGAATTTACAAATAATCACACTAAATTGTTGTATTATAAGATAGTGTTTTACTTAATTTACAATAGAAGAAATATTGAGGATAATTATCGAGATAATAACTATCCTATATTTTATGTTGGACAAAACTACAAATAATGAGCCAAATATTATAAAGATCGATTGGGTAGTTTCTGATTTTACCCCCGAAAAACATCGGGACACGAGATTTTATGTATAAAAAGATTTATAAAAGAATAATGGAGAATATTTGGATTCCCTATAATGTAACATATGAGCATATAATTTCTTATACGTTAGAAATAAATTTATTTTGATGTGCTTAAGTATTTTTGACTCATTACTTTTTTGTTTTTCAGGTAAGTACTTGGATGAACTACCATAGTATGATAGCTGTTAAAAGGTAACATATTATTTAGTAGAAATAAAAATTATAATATGTTTTATATTATTACACACATACATAATACATTTAATACATACATCGGGAGACGAAAATTTTATATGTATATAAAGATTTTCAAATTCTGGGTGATAGAAATAAACTGAATATTAAAAATATAGCCTGATGATTCTATTCAAATTATGTTGCATTGCACTTAGTCATATCTAATGCAATTTTTTTCCTCCTAATTGCACTTCTTCTCGTTACTTTCTAAAGATCACAAAAGATCGTTCCCGTGAGAACGTCGACGTGTTTTGTTCTTCATTTTCTAGATCATAAGCGGACCTAATTTCTTCATTACTGTTCTCCATGATTAGTCGAAATGATGGCTTCGGATATACTATATTAGTATTCATATCAGATCTAGTCCTGGGCAGAAGTTCATAAGCAATCGGATCGTTAAATATTTTTTCACCTGATATGGAACAAAAAAAAAAAAAAAGTATGAATCAGTTAATTGAGTCGTTCATTTTGAAAGTGGCCTAGCTCCATTTTTCAATTTTTTCCGGTTATTATGGTAATATGGAGAACATTATGTTATTTATCAGTAAAGCATTTCAGGTTTATTATAATTCAAGCAGATACGATAATTTTAACACATAAGTTTTCAGAGTTAGTTCAATAATCAAACCATGTAGTTTGAAAGTGGCCTAACTCAACAAACAACATGTATCACTTTACGAAGCTGTCGAGCGAAAAATTGTAGAACGAAGACGTCCAACAAATGGAAAAGGTTCGCCAAGAAATTGGATTTATGGGTATCTATTAAATTCTAAAAACGGAAAAGTTCCCGTCTGGAAAAAATTCTTTTTGGATGTGTTCAAAATAAGTGAAGGACACTTAAAATGAGTATTAAACTCTGTAAATTAAGGCAATGATTTACGTGGGATGATGGTTGGATCATCAAGAAAATTATCTGAGGAAAAGAAAAAGCACGTTCACAACCATATTAAGAGTGTTTTAAAGATATTTAAAATAAATTCGGTATATATTATTATTTTTTACTTTCACTTACCTACATATATATGAAATATATAGTAAGTGGAAGTATTGCGATCGTGAAAATTTTCGACTTTCGGTTTTCAAAGGAAATACACGTTTTGGGGTCCCCTGAGTCCAAATAACCAAGTCCTGCGAAATGGTCTCTGTGTGTGTGTGTCTGTGTGTCTGTGTGTGAACAGACAAGCTCGAAAACTATAAACCGTACGAAGCTGAAATTAGGTATTTAGTGTATGTATATGCCCGCAATGTGACAGCAAAAATTTCATCAAAATTGCTAAAAGGGAGGGGGTACTTTATTTAATAACTTTTTAAGATTTTTCCAATTTTCTCAAAAACGGCTATAACGTTTTTGATTAAACTGAGTATTTGATCTATTTATATGCCCATAAAATGACTGTCAAAATTTCATCGAAATTGATCAACCGGGGGGGGGGGGGACTTTACTTAATAAATTTTGTATAATTTTCACGTGTTTCTTTTATTTACTCAAAAACGGTTTTAACGATTTTGATCAAACTTGGTATTTGATGTATTTATATGCCAAAGATGCGATAACCAACATTTCATCACAATTGATCAACCGGAGGGGGGACTTTACTTATTAAATTTTGTATTATTTTCACGTGTTTTTGTTATTTACTCAAAATCGGTTTTAACGATTTAGATCAAACTTGGTATTTGATGTACTTATTTGCCCGAGATATGACTGTAAAAAATTCATCACAATTGATCAACCGGAGGGGGGTCTTTACTTAGTAAATTTTGTATCATTTTCACAGGTTTTTTTTATTTACTCAAAAACGGTTTTAACGATTTTGATCAAACTTGGTATTTGATGTATTTATATGCCCGAGATATGACTGTAAAAATTTCATCAAAATTGATCTACGGGAGGGGGGACTTTACTTAATAAATTTTGTATCATTTTCACGTGTTTTTTTTATTTACTCAAAAACGGCTTTAACGATTAACAAAAATAAGATATGAATGTAGAAAAATGTGTGACTTTGGGAAATGATATTTAGCAAAACATGTCAATTTCTAATCTAAGTAAGTTGGTAAGTGAAAGTTGTGTGTTGCGCGCACGCACCAGATTTTTTATTTTAACCATTTTAAATTATGTTGATTGGACGTGGGCACCTTCAAATTTTATGAGGAATCTGATTGTTAATTTTGAAAGTGGCCTAACTCCATTCTTGAAAAGAAGACGCATTATTCATTTATTAATTGCCACTATTTTAATCGGAACTAAAAATTTAATACCCTTGGATACACTTAAGCAGTATGACTCCGAAGATGAATGTACTTAGGCCACTTTCAAAATAAACGGCTTAATTATCTCATCATGCTTTGTTTAATCTTGAAAACAATAACATTCAATGGTATATCATAGGTTTTTTGTTGTAAATCATGTTCAATTCTGATTTTATATGAAGAGTCCACGGAAGAAAGGGGGAGAGTCAATTTTTTCCGAATTTTAGTTATATACATATAATTGTTCGTCTAGATGTGTAGAATATGTTGGCGAAAAGAAATAGACAGAAAAAATGACAGTAGGTTGGTTACAAGGGATGGAAAGAACCACGTACTCGGAAGAAAGGGGGAATGTCCTCGCGGAAAAATCTAGAATGGGGGAGAGTCATGTTAGAAGTTATATGGATTGTTTATTAATATCACCATTTCATCAATAAAACAGGGAAGAAAGGGGGAGCGTCCATGACTATCCCCCTTTCTGTTATGTTTAATTGTTTTTTTTTTACTAAAACATTTTTTTTTAGAGCGTGATATGTCTGTTTCGGGCAAATTTATTATTTTGACACGCAAAACAAAAAGGAAAAGGACATATAAAAAAATTGAAGAAAAACGATAAAAGATACGTTAGTAATTAAAGATCCAAACCTAAAAACTCGATTTTCTCGGAAAGCACTCCAAATGACATCCCCCTTTCTTCCGTGGACTCTTCATATGATAAGGAATTCTTACTTGGCCTGTCACTGTCAAAGAGCCTATAGAAGATTTTAATGAAGAACCATATTTTATGAAAGCCTGTTTTGTATAGTAATGTCAAAAAAAAAAAAAGTTTATTAATTTAATCTATTTTTGTGGGTAACCACCTTGTTTTTTAAAATTATTTTAAATAATTTATTTTTTGAGAAGAAAATATTGGGCTCGTCCAGGTCGAATGATTGGCTCCGCTTGGAAACGAGCTCTGTGGTGCAGTGGTTAGCATACCGCGCATGTCATGCGGAAGACACGGGTTCGACTTTCTTTTTTTTTTCTCTTCAAGAAGATCTTTTCTCTTCAAAAAATAAATTATTTAAAAAAAAAGGTTTGTAACAATCATTTGTCTTCCATAATTAGGAGAAACCTTACATGTCCAAAAAAACTCTTTTTTTTCAGAACTATCGAATGAACACGGATTTATCAAATGTGTCGGAAAAAATAATTTAAGTCAAGGAAATCTCTTAATGTAAAAGTCGAAACGTTTTTTTGTTTTTCACTTTTCCAACAAATTAAATTTGTATATAACTCGGGTTTCTCAAACGACCGATTTTATAATTCTTTAATATTGACTATATTTTCAATTAGAAACATCAGGGGTCACCTGTGGTGTAGTGGTTAGCATAGCAGCCTACAATACTAAAGGTCGCCGGTTCGCGTCCCGCGGGTGGCCCTAGGGTTTTTTAAATGGAATAAAAATTCCTTGGCTATGCCGTCACTCGGATAGGACGTAAAATGGAGGTCACGAGCCTGAACGATGTCACATACTCGTTAAAGATCCCTATCCTGATTCTACCAGGTTAGGCAAATTTTATAGCTCCCAATGTAGCATCTTCCGATTAGCCTTTGTGGCATAATGTGACGTTAAACAAAATTAACAAGGATGTTGATAATGAAAATAATATCGATTTAAAATCTCAGTCCTGCACACAAATCTCGACTTTTATATTACAACTTAAACGATATTAACAATATCGAGGTCGACTTCTAGGTTAATTAGGGTGCTGATTATGAAAATGGTATAGATTTTTCGATTACAGGCATATATATGAATATTTTACAACTTACGCAATATAAACGATATTGGGGTCGCCTCACAGGTTGATTGTGCTGTTTAATTTTGAAAAGGTATTTATTTTTGCATTCCGCGCGTTTATGTTGATATATTACAACTTTTCTGGTATAGCTAATATTTGATAACATTTTTTATTAGTACAGACTAGGTTGTCACTATTTATTTATTATTTATTTATCACTATTAAAGGGGATATAAAAATTCCTTGGCTATGCCGTCTCTAGGATAGAACGTAAAATGGAGGTCAGGATCCTACTCGTTAACTATCCCTACCCTAAATATACCTGGATAGGCAAAATTTAGGACTTCCACTGTAGCATCGTCCGATTAGCCTTAGTAGCATTAATGATTTAACTTAGTAGCATTAATGATATTCTGGATCGAGGGTTCACCTGTGGTGTTAGCATAGCAACTTACAATCATAAAGGTCGCGGGTTCGCGTCCCGAGGTGGCCCTAGGATTTTTTAAAGGGAGTAAAAAATCCTTGTCTATGCCCTCCCTCGGATAGGACGTAAAATGGAGGTCCCGAGCCTGTACGATGTCAGGTACTTGTTAAAGATCCCTATCCTAATTCTTCCAGGCTAGGCAAATTTTAGGACTCCCACAGTAGCATCGTCCGATTAGCCTTAGTAGCATTAATGATTGTATATTCTGGCTTTCCTATCGGAAACTCAAAGCGCCTCTGTTATCATAGATAATACACAATAACCTTCTAAAAGAAAGTTTAAAAAACAAAACAAAAAAAAAACGTGAAATTACTAATAAAGTAGATCTATTACTTCCGGCCAATTTTTCTCTTATTATTCACACTTTCCTTAAATATGTTCGTTAGTCGAATTGTTTAGCATTGAGAAGTTTACTAAGAGCTCATCATGAATCTATTAGCGGAGTTGTTAATACTATGAAAGCGATAACTATTTAAAAATATCTCCTCCTTAAAATGTTTGAAAAGTGAAAATTCTCAAATAATGGCAAACAACTCTTGCTATTTAAAGAAATACATTAGTCAGCTAACAATTTCTCCTATTACCATATCTATAAGCTGTTGTTTGTGAACATGTAACAGGCCTCAAAGACGAGGCTTCGAATGTCTTAATTTTACAATCCTAAAGGTCGCGGGTTCGCGTCCCGAGGTGGCCCTAGGATTTTTTAAAGGGAGTAAAAAATGCCTTGTCTATGCCCTCCCTCGGATAGGACGTAAAATGGAGGTCCCGAGCCTGTACGATGTCAGGTACTCGTTAAAGATCCCTATCCTAATTATACCTGGATGGGCAAAATTTAGGACTCCCACAGTAGCATCGTCCGATTAGCCTTAGTAGCATTAATGATTGTATATTCTGGCTTTCCTATCGGAAACTCAAAGCGCCTCTGTTATCATAGATAACACACAATAACCTTCTAAAAGAAAGTTTAAAAAACAAAACAAAAAAAACGTGAAATCACTAATAAAGTAGATCTATTACTTCCGGCCAATTTTTCTCTTATTATACACACTTTCCTTAAATATGTTCGTTAGTCGAATTGTTTGGCATTGAGAAGTTTAGTAAGAGCTCATAATGAATCTATAAGCGGAGTTGTTAATACTATGAAAGCGATAACTATTTAAAAATATCTCCTCCTTAAAATGTTCGAAAAGTGAAAATTCTCAAATAATGGCAAACAACTCTTGCTATTTAAAGAGATACATTAGTCAGCTAAAAATTTCTCCTATTAACATATCTATAAGCTGTTGTTTGTGAACATGTAACAGGCCTCAAAGACGAGGCTTCGAATGTCTTAATTTTACATGAACATTATCTGTTAGAATTAGAAAGGTTTTCACCTTGCATGCTTCCGTCCTGAAATATCGTTCCTTAGTGAGTATAAATTCTTCAATGATTTAGTGAGCTGCTTTATTTCATTTTTACTTTCACTTACCATACAACCCGAGGTATGCTATATAGTTATAGTATTGTTGAGCGCCTTGCTGTAATGCCATATTTTATATATATATATATATACAGGGTGTTTCGGAATTGCACGGCACTATTTTAGGTACGTGTTCTCTAACACAAAATAAACAAAAAAGTTCATATTAACATGTATCTCAAACTCATTTATTAAACAGATATCAAAGGTTAAAGATTTATTATTACTATTTATTTATTATTATTACAACATTTAGAGTAAATGTTCAAAGGCGCCTCCGTTTTGTTGAATGCAACATTCAGCACGACGAATCCATGCTTCTCTGGCTCTTCGTATAGCATCAGGATGGTGGTTGATAGTTACTGCGGCTTCCACGATCCGATTTCTTAGCTCTTCTTGCGTGTCAACTGCCGCAGAATAAACCATAGACTTCATCCAGCCCCACACAAAATAATCTAATGGCGTTAAATCCGGAGATCGTGGTGGCCATTTAACAGGTCCGTTTCGACCAACCCATCGGTCTCCATAAGTTGCATTTAAATAATCAGTGACACTATGAGAAAAGTGAGCTGGAGCACCGTCATGCATAAACCACAGCCTTTGCCTAATGCCTAGCGGAATATCTTCTAGAATATCATGCAGATTATTTTGCAAAAAATGCAAGTAAGATATACCTGACAGCCTAGGTGGCAAAAAGAAGGGGCCGATGATTTTGTCGCTTTGAAGACCACACCAGACATTTAAAGAGAACGTATGTTGGTAATGTCCAACAGCAGTCGTATGAGGGTTTTCTTCGGCCCAAGTATGGGTATTTCGAAAATTAAGAATCCCGTTTCTTGTAAAGCAAGATTCATCAGTAACCAAAATGCAGTTCAGGAAGTTAGGATCTCGTGTGCATTGTCGAATTAATCACTGGGAGAAATTTCTGTGCTTGTTATAATCTTGTGGTAACAAATCTTGCCTACTTGATACGTGAAATGGATATAATTGTTGTTCGCGTAAAGTTCGCCATACGCTGGTAGAGGAAAAATCGAAACGACGTGACAATCTTCTGGTACTAGTAGTAGGAGATAACTGAACAGCATCGAGTATTTCTTCTTCTACGTTTGCAGTTCGTCGAAATCGTTGTCGACCGGCGTTCACTCGTATAGGTTTTAGCGTACCATTATCCCTAAGACGTCTTTCAATGGCCTCAAACGTTTTACGATTTGGTATTCTTCGGTTAGGAAATTTTTCACGATATCTTCGAACAGCAGCAGCACCGTTTGTATGTACCTCGCCATAAGTTAAAAGCATGTCTGTTTGTTCATCAAAAGTGAATACATTTGTGGTATCTCCCATGATAATCATAAATTGAACTGTGTCACAAGATTCACTCACACTAAAACACACAGAACTAGACAAACAGATGAGCAACTACTGTCATTGCTTATCGTTCATTTGTTTATCAGGTGATTAAAACCTTTTATTTAGTATTAAACACGTTAAACGTACAGTCAGTCTTAATGCAGTAAATAAATAATAAATCTTTAACCTTTGATATCTGTTTAATAAATGAGTTTGAGATATATGTTAATATGAACTTTTTTGTTTATTTTGTGTTAGAGAACACGTACCTAAAATAGTGCCGTGCAATTCCGAAACACCCTGTATATATATATATATATATATATATATATATATATATATATATATATATATATATATATATATATATATATATATGTATATATATATGCCTATATATTTATATAAACTTGATTAAAATAAGTTACTTGCAATGCTCAGGGGGGTGCTTCTTAATGAGCAGACACAATTATTTACATGCAGTCTATTTACATAGATATGCACAGTTAAATTATTATAACAATATAAAACTTAGATAAAATCATAAAAAAGAAATGTAATGAATAACCTAAACATACAAGCATATAATATACAAGGATTTTGGACAGGGATGGCCGAGTGGGCAAAGGCGCTTGCAATCAATATTAATTATAGGTAATAAATGTTAAGCAGCCTCGAGCGTGGTTAGAACTTGGGTGGGTGACCGCTCGCATATGAAAGCCGCGCAGTTCAAACCTTACCCTTCCGGGTATCTGAGGCCCTACTCCCTACCGTAGGTGACTTACACCGACCGGACTTAGAAGTGACAAACTTTCCCCGTTTATATTATCGAGAAGCGCAGTGTAGTTATCCAGGATGTCTATAACCACCCAGAGGTTGCTATGTTACTTCTGGGAGTTGCCAATATGGCGCCTTTTAATTTGCCCATATTTATCTTTGAAGTGCGAGCTAATCGATTGCTTCAAGGTTTCAATTTTTGTCAAGGTACTTTTTATCTAAAAAGGACAGGATCCCAGTTTGTTTATGTTAAGTTAAGATAACATGTCGAAAAAGGCAAGCCCAGAGTAATATACCAACAGTATAACACTTTAATTTCTAATTTGGGACTGTAAACGACTTCAGCTTGTTATTCCTACTATCGCCATATTACCGTTGTTACATGACAGGTTACACGAGTAAAATCAAGTCTTACAAGATGTGCGGACCATTAATATCTAGAAGGCTACCGGGGATCATAGAGGCAGTGATGGATACACGGGCACCTGGATCGGATATAATTAGGCTGGCGGTGAAAGCAGTTCTCATGGCCGCCACTTGTTCTCTTCGCCGGTGCTCAATGCGCGACCTGCTACGGTTCTTCCTTCGTCAACAATGACCGGTACATCTCCATAACGAGCTCGCCTTTTGTGCCCTTTTCGCTGTGTCTGGAGGAGTAGTGTCTGGGATAATGCGTTGTTAATCGTGGAGTATTCCAAGTGGCAGTGTTCCCATGTCATCTGCTACCGAATCCCTAATATTAAAACATATATAAATAATTAACTGTAGTAGTAATAATAGTTTAAATGATTTTTATTAAGCGAAAATAAAAAATCTGGTGCGATGCGCGCAACACAAAACTTGCACTTACCAACTTACTATGATTAGAAATTGACGTGTTTTGTTAAAATGTTTGACTTTGAAAAAATGCCATTTCTCAAAGTCAAACATTTTTCCACATTCATTCATTGGCGGATCCAGGGGAGGGGCTGTGGGGGCTGCAGCCCCTCCATTTGGACAATTTTTCGTCATTTTAAGGTCGAATTTGACTTTCCTTAATGTAAGGGAGCAAGTTAGAGAACAAATAATGTGCATAACAAGTAGAATTTTAGTTGTGGGAAAGGTAAAAAAGCTAATTAGTACATCCAAATAAGGGGCTGTGGGGCTGCAGCCCCCCACCCTTTAGGACTGCAGCAACCCCCTTTCTGATCGGCTGGATCCGCCCATGCATTCATTTACTTATTTTTGTTTTTATTTGCTCTTTGAAGTACACTAAACTTTTTTTATTATTAAATAAAAGTTTTTACTTGCGATAATTCGGCAAAGCATGCATGCATTAATACTCCATCGCGTCAAATTTTATGATTCTCGTATGTATTTCCATTAAACGTACAGAACGACTTTAATTATAGATAAACAATGGTCTGTCACTAAAGGTGTACTGCGCATGCCTGGGCTCATGAGGCTTGTTTTATGAGATGACGGAATATTTTTCTTTTTTTCTCCTCTATCCTCTTTTTCATATTTCATTTTTAGCCATTTTTTATTTTTAGGCGTTACGAGAGACAGTTAATTTATCCATATAAAAAAAAAAACAATGGTACTTCAAAGGAAAACAAAAAAGGCACCTTCCCTATATAAGCCCCCTCAGAAAATTTTAATAATGATAAAGCTTACCTGATATTAAAGAAGACTTGATTTTCATTAAACATGACGTATTTGTTCAAAATCATTAAAGCCGTTTTTTAGAAAATCGAAAAAAACGTAAAAATTGGAAAAAAATTGTGAAATAAAGTGCCCCTTCCGTTTGATAAATTTTGATGAAATTTTGCTGTCATATTGTCATCTTGGGCATATAAATATGTCAAATACTCAGTTTTATCAAAATCGTTAGAGCCGTTTTTGAGAAAATCGAAAAATAACATGAAAAGTTATTAAATAAAGTGTCCCCTCCGTTTGACCAATTTTGATAAAATTTTTGGTGTCACATCGCGGGCATATACAAATATGTACACCAAATACATATATAATTTTAGGTTCGTACGGTTTACAGTGTTTGAGCTAGTCTGTTTACACACAGGTCATTTCGCGGGACTCAGAGGACCCAGAAACGTGTATTTTCGTTAAAAACCGGAAGTCGAAATTTTTCACGATCGCAATACTTTCCCTTACTATATATTTCATATATAGGTAACTAAAGGTAATGTAACTAGGTAGTAAAATTCACTGTCAGACAAAAAAAAATTATTAACAATGTTACAAAAAGGTTAACAAGATTAACATATATAGTCTCAAGAAGTAGGGAGAAAAATTAATAACTAAAGATTAAAATGTTACAATAACACAAAAGTAAACCATATGATTCGAGCTTGAATCCTATTCCTACATTCTATGCTATATCCTATCCGAGCATTCTAGAATGGTGTAAAGGATTCTCGAACTTTCTAGAAGATCGAGAACAGATACTAGAATATTTAGGTAATTGTTCCAAATGTCTAATAATCTTGTCAACGCAACAAATAAAATTATATGATTTTGTTTTATGTTACGATATAAACAAATATTTTGATTTTTTCAAATATCAATAAGTTTTATTTAAACTAATAATTGAGCTTAACGTAGTCAGAATACCTCAACCCCGCCCCCTGTCGGTCACTCTTTATATTTAGTCTGAATCAGAACATTCTAGAACGTTCCAGACAAGCTTAGAGGGTAGTCACAAACATATACTAGACTAGAACAGTTTACTCCAGCTGTTCCTACCACAAGCCTATAGGTCTTTTCAATCATATGTTTTTCTTTGTTTCACGTTACAATATCAATACATTTTGTAGAGTAATATTTTAAAGTTAAATTTTTATTTCATTTTTTTGGCTTCATATCTTAATTTTCGCGGATGTCAAAAAACTTTGACAATCAGCAAATGTATGCTACGGTAATTTTTGTTACCATGTTAGGTCCTGTTAGGCATGAGGAAGGATGGCACAGTATCAGTTAGAAGATCTCTCAACCAGCGCCTTTTTACTTCCACTCACCTATATATGAAATATATAGTAAGGGAAAATATTGCGATAGTGAAAAATTCTGAATTCCGGTTTTCACCGAAAATATATGTTTTGGGGTCCCCTGAGTCCAAACAACCAAGTCCTGCAAATTTGTCCGCGTGTGTTAACAGACCAGCTCAGAAACGATTGGTCTTATTAGGTATTAGGTGGGTGTATATGCCCGCGATGTGACAGCCAAAATTTCATCAAAATTGATCTAACGGAGGGGGCACTTTATTAATTAAATGTTGTCTTAGTTTCACGTGTTACTTTTATTTACTCATAAACGGCTCCAACAATTTTGATCAAACACGTCATGTTTAATGAGAATCAAGTATTCTTTAATATCAGTAAGGCACGACCCCCCTCCCCTCCCACATTTTGGAGAGCTTGTATACAATTCAATCAAGAACTTTTGGACACACATATTTTAACATGAAGCCTTTGCCTATCTTCTGAGACATAAATTTACAAGTTTTAAGTTTCTATAAATATCTTAAAAATATATCGTTGGAGGATGAATTAAATGTCCCAACAGTTGTTTTCGAGCGTTATTATTTCATGTTTTAGACTCTCGAAATTCTGTCTGACCTATCTATGGGAATATTGAGCCTAATAGGCGGGCGCAAGCGACGGTGCTGCTTCTGCGACGGTGCTACAGGAACTAGAGAAACGGTGATAAATCCGGGCCATTACCTGGGATTCATAGGGTTTTTTGGCGTTTTTAATTTATTTTTCCATAATTAAAACCCGATTGAGCAAAAAATCATTTGAAAAATATCTAATAGGTATTGCTCGGTCCCTCAGTGTTCAATTAGAAAGTCAAAAGACGTGTCATTCCCTTTTATTTCCAAAAAATAAAAAGCTTCTTAAAGAGTGGATTGTAAAATTAAGAATAGATAAGCCTGTTTCGAAACATATGACGATATGTAGTCTTTATTTTAAAGAGAGAGAGACTATATTTATCCTAGTAAATATTAGTATTTGACATTTTATTATTCCAAAATGCTAGTTTTATGCAAATAACATTGAGACCATAGTGTCATAGATTTGTTTTTCTTTTTTAATTTTCCCCATTTTTCTATTACATCCGCTGTGCTTAATTGTTCCATGTTTTCAATGCGAAGCCTGAAAGTTTTGACAAATAAATAAATAATATGACAAAGAATCTAAGCTGTCATAACAATGATGGTGTAAATAGGTAATTAATGTTATTACTAACCGAAAAACGTCGAGTAAAGTTACAATGATGTGTTTGCATTTACCAGAACTACCAGCTTTACATGTACAATGACAAGAAAATTGCTTATTATTATTAATAAATTTGATTTCCACTTTTATTTGATGGGGCAGTCCTTTAAGATTGCTAGTTTAAAGGCACGAGGCTTGTAAAATAACTGTTTTTTTATTTTTAGATATTACTCCACATGTAAATATGTGGTTTGCATCAAGAATAGCCTGCCCATCAATTAATGGTCTTTTAAAATTACCAATTATCTCTATCACATCAACTAGGTCTTACACCGTTCTTTCCGACATTTTGCAAAACTACTAGCGCACCCTATATTCGATTGCGCCCGCCTATAGTCACTCATCATTGCAAGTAAATAAGAAAAGGCTAAAAAAATATGAAAATAAATTATAATCTGATTGTATAGGAGAAACAAACTGTTTCCGTAGTTTGTTTCAAACTATAATGTTTTCCCAAAGTGAAAACCGATTTCATAATAATATGCCGTAGGAGAGCTGAGAATATTAGAAAAAGCTATATTTAATAATAAGGTAAACAGAAGCACGTCCTTGCGGAAATACATTCGATCAACTTTCAATTTCTTTCTTTCTTTTTTTAGTCTCATCTTAGCCAGCCTTAAGATTTACTTGTGTCGGTAGAACTTTATACGCTTTTTTTGGACATTTCGTCTCTCAACCGTAAAATAAGACGAGTTAGATGGAAAATTGTAGTTTTTGGATGACCAGCAGCTGAGGAAACACCTTTAGTATTCTTCAACGAGCAGGAAACTAGTTTTTTCAGCCAATGTTTTCATTTAATATTTACCAGGGTTTGAAATTAACTCTTATTTCCTTGGAAAGAAAATTAAAGTCAAATCCGGACTTTTATAGTTCTAATAAATAAATAAATATCACATCATTATTTATGATAACGGATTCACCTGTGGTTTAGTGGCAGGAGCATATCAGCCTACTATAATAAAGGTCGCGGGTTCGCGTCCCGCCGTGGGTCTATTATTGTTTAAAGGGAGTAAAAAATCTTATGCCGTCCCTCGGATAGGACGTAGAATGGAGGTCACAAACCTGAACGATGTCAGGTACTCGTTAAAGATCCCTATCCTAATTCCACCAGGTTAGACAAATTTTATAGCTCCCACAATAGCATCGTCCGATTAGCCTTAGTGGCGAACAATATAACGTTTAACAAACAATATCACATCATGACTTTTATATTTCGGAACAGAAAAATAAAATTCCTGATATGATCTGTATCACAAGCTTGATTTGAATTATTTAAGGATGATATTATGTGTTTATTTTCGGATGTTACCATACCTTTACACATTTTTGGGTTGACCGCTTTTATGGATATATTGTAGATTAATAATAAATTACCTGATATCGATCTGAAGATCATTTATTAGATTATCAAGGATACTGATAATGAAAATAACATAAATTTAAAAGCTCGCTCAGATATCGATTTTACAAAATCAATGTCGACGTCAGGGTTAATTGGGGTGCTGATTACAAAAATGGTATAGATTTTAATATTACACGCATAGATATCAATATATTACAACTAACGCGATATAAACGATATTGGGGTCGGCTCACAGGTTGATTGAGCTGTTTAATTTTAAAGAAGGTATTGATTTTTGGATTCCGATCTCACATATATCGATTTATTACAACTTTTCTGATATAGCTAATATTAGCGCACATTTCTTACAGTACAGACCAGGTTGTCACTGTTAATAAAAATAATATTGATTTTAAAGTTACCAAATCGGTATAATTATTCAAAAATCCATATCGTTTTCATTATCAGGCCCCTAATTAATCTACAAGTCGACCTTAATATCGTTTAAGTAATAAATCAATATGGCGTAAGTTGTAATAAATCAATACCTACGCGCACAAT
Source organism: Aelia acuminata (assembly GCA_911387785.2). Taxonomy (NCBI): domain Eukaryota; kingdom Metazoa; phylum Arthropoda; class Insecta; order Hemiptera; family Pentatomidae; genus Aelia; species Aelia acuminata. The sequence continues at coordinate 221,393,968 of OU426978.1, forward strand.
AAATAAATCGATATTATTCTCATAATAGATACCCTGTTTAACCTAGAAGTCGATCTCAATATTGTTAATATCTAAGTTGTAATATAAAAATCGATACCTGAGACTTTAAATCGATATCATTTTATTAAAATGGAATCCATAAAATTGTTTAGTAAAGAATTTATAAGGGTTAAAGTTTCAATGTGTTAAATCTCATATTTGACTATACTAACAATAAGTATTAATGATCCATTCATTTAGCACATACTGGATTATTTCAGCAGAGGCGAGATTAGATATAAATAACACATATGTAAAGGAACTAATAAAGCATATAATCGGAATAGGGTTGAGTACAATCACAATAAACAGTTAGAAAAAATGTACCAAATTAATCTTTTGTCGTAACACATATCAAGTTCTATTTATTTTAGTGCTGATACGTGCACAATGATTTTGGTTAACCGGGCTTTAGCTAAAACAAATAGATTCAATGTTTTATTCACACATGAAAAGGTGACACATAATTGATCATGGGAAGAACATGGATTTTGCTAGTCCAATCCGGAAAAAATTTGGCTAATGAATGCTTGCCCACCCATGTCGAAATGTCGAAAGAAAATGAAGTGGTGTGTCGACAAGTCAACTTACATCGCCATCTGTTGGAAATTTATAGAACTTACAAATAATCACACTCAATTGAAGTATAATAAGCATTTAATTTGCAATAGAAGAAATATTGAGGCCAATAATCGAGATAAAAACTATGCTATCTTTTTATTTGGACCAAACTACATATATTTATATTTACTGTAGTGCTGCTAATATGTACACAATAATTTTGCTTAACCTGTCTTTTGCTAAAACCATGGGAATAACTTGTTTTTTACTAGTCCAAGTCGGAAAAATAAATTTCTGCTTAATCATCCTAACTATCGAAAGAAAACGAAATGTTCTGTCAATGTCTGTCCGCCATCTGTGGGATATTTATAGAACCTACAAATAATCAGACTCAACTAGTATAATAAGCACTTAATCAATATATATTATAAAGCAAAGTGTACAATGTGCGTGCCGAAAAGGCTCAAAAACGACTCAACGCACGTTTAAGAGAGTTATGTCAGCGTGTTGCTATAAAACCCATAACGGAGAAGAAGGTTTCTGTTTTTCTCTTAAGGGTGTAAAATTGAAGAGAAAAGGACTGGAATTTTAAGACTCTCGCACCATTTGATTAGCCTCTCTGAGATTGAGATACGAGGTTATGAATGAAAAATGTAGTTCGAGCTCCAGGCTACCAGGAAGCGCTAGGGTGAGTTTCACTCAATGTTTATTGTTCATTCATTCCGTTCAGTTTGTAAAGGTTAAATATTTTTTCAGCTGTTCTTTTTAAATTACTTTTAAAATTGTTTCACCATTTCTTTCTAAATAAAATAATGATTTTACATATCTGCAATCAATTAGAAAACCGACTGGATACCTTACAAAATTAATTTTCTCATAAGAAGGTTAATTGATTTACACATTATATTTAATCAATATATAACATCTACTTAAGTAAATTTAATGCAATATGACTGAACATTTTTTAGTAGTACAGTGAGCTAAATAAACAGACATAAAGCAAAAAAGAAGAGCTGAATTGACTGATTATAAATCGAAAATAAAAAGTTTGAAGTGTTCTTATTGTATGCAATTATGAAAAATGGTTTCATTACTATGTATGATGAGCATTCCAGTTGATAAAATGACTAACTCCAATTACAGCTTTTTTTCAATAAGATTTTATCACCCCTCATAGTTCAGGATAAAAAGAAATATAGGAAATATAGAAATATAGGATTCAGAATCACAGAAACCATCAAAAACGATGCATGACTCGACAAAGTTGCAGCAAAATTAATTGTTTATTCGCCATTTTCAACCCCCTTTAAAGTATATAGGGTTCCTTATTTGGGCGGACTCTGCAGATCTCGAATTTTAATATTGATAATATGTTAAAAGTTTCAAGAAACTGCTAATTTTGTTCTATATTTCCTTTAATTGTAAAGTCTTTCTGTTATTGAAACTACCACACAACTACCGGAGCGAAGCCGGGCATCCTAGCTAGTTTACAATAAAAGAAATAATGAGGACATTAATCGAGATGAAAACTAACATATATTTTAATTTGGACAAAACTACACGCAATGAGCCAAATTTTATAAAGATCGGTTGAGTAGTGTCTGATTTTACCCCCGAAAAACATCGGGACACGAGATTTTTACATATACAAAAATTTATAAAAGAATAATGGAGAATATTTGGATTCTCTTTAATGTAACATGTGAGCATATAATTTCTTATACGTTAGAAATAAATTTATTTTGATGTGCTTAAATATTTTTGACTCATAACTTTTTCGTTATTCAGGTAAGTACTCGGATGAACTACCATTAGATAGCTGTTAAAAGGTAACGTATTATTTAGTTGAAATAAATAGGGTAAACCATAGTTATTGGCACCCCAACTTTAACTTAAAGAAATAGGTAAACAAGTCCTAATTTTATTACAAGTTATACATGATTCTAATGTTTGAAGGGTCCTCTAAGTCATCTATGAAGTAAGACTTTAAAAAACTAACCATAGGGAAGATTTCACAATTAAATCCACAGGGTGCCACTAACTAGATTTGGCACTTTTAACCATAAATATTGCCATATTGTAAAACTATTGAACTTTTGACCCAAAAAAATTTACAATAAAAGAAATATTGAGGCCAATAATCGACATATAAACTATCCTATCTTTTAAGTTTAAGTTAAGTAATTTCTGATTTTACACCCGACAAACATCGGGACCCGATTTTTACATATATACAAAGATTAGGACTATACAAGTCCTGATTTGACTTTTATTCTCTTTTCGACAAAATTTAATTTAAATTAATGTGAAAAGTTAATTTCAAAACCTAAAGTTTACGTTAACCCGACCCCCTCCACGACCTAAGTAAAACTCTCCGTGTAGCTCTCCACCCACAAGAAGGTATCTCGCTATAACAGCTTGCTGGCACAATAAATTACAAGGAATACTTTCTCCATCCGGACCAAACTTATGATCCTTCTGAACAGCCGAAGAAAATTCACGAAAGCATTTGACGTTTCGGTGAAAGTGAGCCATGATTTTTTTTTTTTTTTTTTTTTTTTTTTTCGTCAGTGACAGCTGAGCAATGACCAGACTGTATAGCATATCGTATAACGTTTTGCAGTCTTGATTTATTCTTTGTAAGATTTTATATTTGTGAGGATGGTGGAAAAAAAAAGTGTGATACAAATATCACGTTATTGTTTAGGTAGCCTTCACTATCTCATACTGTTTTGTGCATTAGTTTTTGGATTTTTTCCTAACTGGTAATTTCGCACCTTCCATATAAAATGTTAAAGATCTTTAAAAATTAGATATTTTTTTCTCGAAGTGCAAAAATAGGTGTCCATTAGAGTTAAACGACAATTTCGCCATTTAAATCCCTTATGGGTTATATTTTTGAAATTCCTTTCTTAGTGGTTACCTACATCGCGTTTAAAATCTAAATTCCGAACTTCAAGTTTCTATCATTAGTAGTTTTTGCTCTACGTTGATTCTGTCAGTCAGGACAAAGCCTCTTATATATGTAGAGATTATAATATGTTCTGTAGTTATCATAAGGTATTATATTATGGATTATTAGATTATGTACCTACTAACAATTACTAAAAAATATTGTGCATTGCCATTGCTCCTGCTATAAGGAGAATTGCTTTATAAGCAATAAATAAATAAATAAAATAAAAATTTTTTGTAATCAATACTAGTATCAACACCATGTTTTTTGATAGTTAGATTTTAGAGCTAAAAATTAGATTTGAATGTTAAAAAGTTATACTTCTGGTCGTTTCTGGACAACCATCACGATGGTACAGAAGGTATCTTTAAAGGTGCCTTTACACCTTACGAACTTTACCTTCGAACACCACCCTCGAACAACCTTCGTGAAGGCTTCACGTCGACTGTTCGGGTGTTCTAGGTACTTCATCTGTTCGCCTGGGTTCGGGGGTAGCGCTAGTGTCACTTTTGATTTGGGTTTTTCTTAAGTGACAGGAGTTGTTTGTGATACTAGTGTAATTGGTGAAACGTTGTAAATCATCTCCTATTTTTACTTTCACTTACCTATATATGAAATATATAGTAAGTGGAAGTATTGCGATCGTGAAAATTTTCGACTTCCGGTTTTCAACGGAAATACACGTTTTGGGATCCCCTGATTCAAAATAACCAAGTCCCGCGAAATGGTCTGTGTGTGTGTGTGTCTGTGTGTCTGTGTGTCTGTCTGTGTGTCTGTGTGTGTGTGTGTGAACAGACTAGCTCAAAAACTATAAACCGTGCGAACCTGAAATTGGGTATTTAGAGTATGTATAAGCCCGCGATGTGACAGCAAAAATTTCATCAAATTTGCTCAAAGGGAGGGGGTACTTTATTTAATAACTTTTTAAGTTTTTTTCGATTTTCTCAAAAACGGCTCTAACGATTTTGATTAAACTGAGTATTTGATCTATTTATATGCCTGAAATATGACTGTAAAAATTTCATCAAAATTGATCAACCGGAGGGGGGACTTTACTTAATAAATTTTGTATCATTTTCACATGTTTTTTTTATTTACTCAAAAATGGTTTTAACGATTTTGATCAAACTTGGTATTTGATGTATTTATATGCCCGAGATATGACTGTAAAAATTTCATCAAAATTGATCTACGGGAGGGGGGACTTTACTTAATAAATTTTGTATCATTTTCACGGGGTTTTTACTTTCACTTACCTATATATGAAATATATAGTAAGTGGAAGTATTGCGATCGTGAAAATTTTCGACTTCCGGTTTTCAACGGAAATACACGTTTTGGGGTCCCCTGAGTCAAAATAACTAAGTCCCGCGAAATGGTCTGTGTGTGTGTGTGTGTGTGTGTGTGTGTGTCTGTGTGTGTGTGTGTGAACAGACTAGCTCAAAAACTATAAACCGTGCGACCCTGAAATTGGGTATTTAGAGTATGTATAAGCCCGCGATGTGACAGCAAAAATTTCATCAAATTTGCTCAAAGGGAGGGGGTACTTTATTTAATAACTTTTTAAGTTTTTTTCGATTTTCTCAAAAACGGCTCTAACGATTTTGATTAAACTGAGTATTTGATCTATTTATATGCCTGAAATATGGCTATAAAAATTTCATCAAAATTGATCAACCGGAGGGGGGACTTTACTTAATAAATTTTGTATCATTTTCACGTGTTTTTTTTTATTTACTCAAAAACAGTTTTAACGATTTTGATCAAACTTGGTATTTGATGTATTTATGTGCCCGAGATATGACTTTAAAAATTTCATGAAAATTGATCTACGGGAGGGGGGACTTTACATAATAAATTTTGTGTCATTTTCACGGGGTTTTTTTATTTACTCAAAAACGGCTTTAACGATTAACAAAAATAAGATATGAATGTTGAAAAATGTGTGACTTTGGGAAATGATATTTAGCAAAACACGTCAATTTCTAATCTAAGTAAGTTGGTAAGTGAAAGTTGTGTGTTGCGCGCACGCACCAGATTTTTTTATTTACTCAAAAAGGGCTTTAACGATTAACAAAAATAAGATATGAATGTAGAAAAATGTGTGACTTTGGGAAATGATATTTAGCAAAACACGTCAATTACTAATCTAAGTAAGTTGGTAAGTGAAAGTTGTGTGTTGCGCGCACGCACCAGATTTTTTACTTTCACTTACCTATATATGAAATATATAGTAAATGGAAGTATTGCGATCGTGAAAAATTTCGACTTCCGGTTTTCAACGGAAATACACGTTTTGGGGTCCCCTGAGTCGAAATGACCAAGTCCCGCGAAATGGTCTGTGTGTGTGTGTGTCTGTGTTTGTGTGTGTGTGTGTGTGTGTGTGTGTGTGTGTGTGTGTGTGTGTGTGTGTGTGTGTGTGTGTGTGTGTGTGTGTGTGTGTGTGTGTGTGTGTGTGTGTGTGTGTGTGTGTGTGTGTGTGTGTGTGTGTGTGTGTGTGTGTGTGTGTGTGTGTGTGTGTGTGTGTGTGTGTGTGTGTGTGTGTGTGTGTGTGTGTGTGTGTGTGTGTGTGTGTGTGTGTGTGTGTGTGTGTGTGTGTGTGTGTGTGTGTGAACAGACTAGCTCAAAAACTATAAACCGTGCGATCCTGAAATTGGGTATTTAGTGTAAGTATATGCCCGCGATGTGACAGCATAAATTTCATCAAAATTACTTAAAGGGAGGGGGTAATTTACTTAATAACTTTTTAGGTTTTTTTTTATTTTCTCAAAAACGGCTCTAACGATTTTGATTAAACTGAGTATTTGATCTATGTATATGCCCGAGATATGACTGTAAAAATTTCATCAAAATTGATTAACCGGAGGGGGGACTTTACTTAATAAATTTAGTATCATTTTCACGTGTTTTTTTTATTTACTCAAAAACGGCTTTAAAGATTTTGACCAACTGGGTATTTGATGTATGTATATGCCAAAGATGTGATAGCCAACATTTCATCAAAATTGATTAACTGGAGGGGGGACTTTACTCAATAAATTTTGTAACATTTTCAAGTGTTTTTTTTATTTATTCAAAAACGGCTTTAACTATTTTGATCAAACTGGGTATTTGATGTATGTATATGCCAAAGATGTGATAGCCAACATTTCATCAAAATTGATTAACCGGAGGGGGGACTTTACTCAATAAATTTTGTAACATTTTCAAGTGTTTTTTTTTTTATTCAAAGACGGCTTTTACTATTTTGATCAAACTGGGTATTTGATGTATTTATATGCCAAAGATGTGATAGCTAACATTTCATCAAAATTGGTCTAACGAAGGGGACCACAACAACGCATTAATTTCTAATCTAAGTAAGTTGGTAAGTGAAAGTTGTGTGTTGCGCACACGCACCAGATTTTTTATTTTTCAGGTAATATAAAATATATTGATTTGGTGATTTTTTCTTTATCATAAGCTAGCTTTGGGTGCGTCAGCCATATTGGTTCGCTTAACGTCACGTGAAGTATAAATGGCTGTTCGCTTCACGTCGGCACGGCCAGGTTCGAAAGAGAACTTGTTCGGAGGTGAGGTTCGTAAGGTGTAAACGGACCTTAACGAGTACCTGACATCGTATAGGCTCAGGCCCTCCCTTTTACGTCCTATCCGAGGGACGACATAGTCGAGGAGTTTTTACTCCCTTAAAAAAATTCAAGGGCCACCTAGGGACGCGAACTCTACAATACCATTAGTATTGTAGGTCGCCATGCTAACCACTATGGTACACCACAGGTGACCTCTTTCTATTTTAATTCCAGTTTCGGGATTGAGGCATATATCAGACCGAGTAAGTTATTCAGAATCGCATATCAGGCTAACAGTTCCTGGAGTACCTATAAATGCAGTAACCTTTGAGTTATTTGGGTGTGGCCGTTCATTCAAGGCAATATAGTGCTTAGTTTTATTGACTGGTCAATCTGCACGTGGCCATAAGATTATATGTTATATAATTACTTATATGTTTTATTTATTTATTTTTATTGCCTTGCGTTAGAAGATAAATATTGTGGCGTGAAACAAATCACAAAACATGTGGTTTAGAATATTTCTATTTGTTTTGTTGGAACAAACTGTCATAGTACATGTTTGTGACTACAATGTTCCAGTACCATTTACGCTTGCCCAGAGGGTTCGAGGCTGCTCATCTTACGACTGAATATCCTAATATTTATGGACCGGAGAGTTAGTCCTGTTCTGAAGCTCAAGTCATATGATTATTTTTGTGTTACATGGTGATAATTTTTTTAACCTGCTTAAATATTTGTGTGGTATTGAAAATTTCTTTGTATAAAAACTGTTAAACCCACGTAAGTGCTACAATATTTTGAGTTTATTTTCGGACGTCTTTATATTGCTATACATTATAGGGTTAACCGCTTTAATGGATATCTTGTAGGGTAATAATTAATTACCTGATTTGGATTATTAGATTATCAAGGATGCTAATAATTATATCGATTTAAAACCTCAGGCTCGTTAAGGTATCCTTTTTTATATTAGAACTTATCCTATATTAACAATAGCAAGGTCGACTTCAAGATTAATTAGGGTGCTGATTATGGAAACGATATAGATTTTTCGATTACAAGCATAGGTATCAATATATTACAACTTAGACGATATAAACGATATTAGGGTCGGCTCATAGGTTAATTGAGGCGCTTATTTTGAAAAGATCTTCTATCTTTAATGGGTAAATAATTAAAAATGTTTCAAAAAGTATCAACTTATAACGCGGCAGAACTTATAACAATCAGGAACAGGTACTAGAACAGTTTGTAACTATTCCAACAAAAAAGATTGAGTTTCGCGTTAGAATACGAAAACAGTAGACTATAGATGAGAGCGGCGTCCTGATCCTTGAATGGGCCGATCAAGGATAATGGAAAGGTACCTTGAACCTGAAGATGTTCCACCTTGCCAGGTGAGAGGCAGCAATCACACACCCGAGAGAGCCTTGGTGTTGTCCAACAGGCTCTGTTGTTCTGCTGTTGTATAGTGCACCTGCTATTATTGTACGCTAGTCATTGTCGGCCATTGTCTTCTATGTCGATATATCTCTATTGCCATCTGGGCTATTGTTAGTTTGTCAAGTTGGACCTTTTACAGGATATTTTGAAACAGGGATCTTTCGTGTATCTGCAAGGGTACGGTAAAATAACAATGCTGGAAAAAAATCCGTTTTTTAAGATATAAAATGCCTAAAAAGCTATTTAATGAGAGTTATTTAAAAAAAAAAAATTTTTTTAATGTTTTTCCCTTTCCAGTAACCCTGGGCATGGGGGAGTTTATTTTTACATAGAAGTCCTGCGCGTTCTATTATATGATACTGGTTGCATGAAAAATAATTTAAATACTTTGTGTCATAAAAAATTATAGCAAAAAAGATTTGGAATTTCAATTGTTGGTATGTAGGTAATACCTTCGTAGCTTTGGTAAATTACCAATAAAAAAAATAAAAAAATATATACAGACATAATGAGTAAAAAAGAAGAAGAAAAAAAAATGGATGATTAATCATGATGTTATATGTCCAATAAATTTCTTCTAATATACAATCCTTCGATATGAATATATGAATTGAGCTTATATCCAATATACAGCCCTTGAAATTTGAAGTTGAAATCTTGAAAATTATAAATTACTTATGTAAACTATTTTACTTTCACTTACCTACACATGAAATATATAGTAAAAGAAATTATCACGATCGTAAAAAATTTCGGCTTCTTGTTTTCAACGGGTTGCAGAGTCCCCTGAGTCCAAATAACTAAGTCCCGCGAAATGGTCTGTGAGTATGTGTGAACAGACTAGCTCAAAAACTATAAACCGTATCAACCTGATTGGGCATTTAGTGTATGTATATGCCCATGTGACAGCGAAAAAATCATCAAAATTAGTCGAACAGAGGAAGTATTTTATTTCATAAATTTTGTCTAATTTTTACTTTTTTCTCAAAAAGGCTCTAAAGATTTTGATCAAACTGGTATTTCTATGCCCGCCATGTGACCACCAAAAGTCGATCAAAATTGATCAATTGAAGGGGGCACTTTACTTAATAAATTTAGTCTCATTTTCACGTTTTTTTCATGAGAAATATTTGACACCCAGGTATAATTTACTAAAATGTATTTCAAGTTGTTTTTAGGTAGATCAACATTATTATAATCAAATCTGATTGGTGAGATATCAAATCCTTTTTTTTTTTTTTTTGGTTGTTCGGTACCCCTACCTGGCCATGTGTGGCATACGTGGGGTTACTTTAAAGGTGTAACCAACATATTCTAACCATGGTGGGTAAAGCGGGTCGCGCTCAAACAGGCTCGGCTATCCCGGCCACATGTATATCCATGTATGTTTCTAGGTACGTCCACCGATTACTCCGAGATGGACCAATTGGAATGAAACCATTTGCATCTTGTAGAGTTTTTTCCCAAGGTTGTCCCATTTAAACCTTTTTTGGGGTTTTTAATTTATTTAAGAAATCATCGGGAAAAAACATGAAAATAATTATTTAATTATCGCACAAAATGTTTACTTATTAGAAAAATCTGGTGCGTGCGCTCAACACTCAACTTTCACTTACCAACTTACTTAGATTAGAAATTAATGCGTTTTGTTAATTGCCACTTCTCAAATGAACAGAACAGTTTAATTATAACGCATTGGTTTGTCATTAAAGGCGTGCGGCGCATGCGTGAGCGTGTTTATGTGTTTTATGAGTTGACGGAATATTTTTCTTTTTTTCTCCTGTATATGTTTACTTGATTTTCTTCATATATCATATTTAGCCGTTTCTTATTTTTAAGCTTGATTAGAGACAGATAATTTCCCAATATAAACTAAAACAAAGGTACTTTATAGAAAACAAAAAAAGCCCCCTCAGAACATTTTAATAATGATAAAGCTTACCTGATATTTTCATTAAGCATAACGAATTTGATAAAAATCGTTAAAGCCGTTTTTGAGATAATCGATCAAAAAGGTAAAAAAAGGTAAAAATTGGAAAAAAAATATGAAATAAAGTCCCTCCTCCGGTTGATCAATATTGATGAAATTTTTACAGTCATATCTCGGGCATATCAATAGATCAAATACTTAGTTTAATCAAAATCGTTAGAGCCGTTTTTGAGAATATCGAAAAAAACTTAAAAAGTTATTAAATAAAGTACCCCCTCCCTTTGAGAAAATTTGATGAAATTTTTGCTGTCACATCGCGGGCATATACATACTCTAAATACCCAATTTCAGGTTCGCACGGTTTATAGTTTTTGAGCTAGTCTGTTCACACACACACACACACACACACACACACACACACACACACACACACACACACACACACACACACACACACACACACACACAGACCATTTCGCGGGACTTGGTTATTTTGACTCAGGGGACCCCAAAACGTGTATTTCCGTTGAAAACCGGAAGTCGAAAATTTTCACGATCGCAATACTTCCACTTACTATATATTTCATATATAGGTAAGTGAAAGTAAAAACATATGGCATACATAACATAAGCTGAATGTACAGATAAGAGCTTAATGTGCAGATATTTATTTTATTTAGGTTTGTCTGTTTTTATCTTTTACGCTATGTTTAAGGTTTTTTTCCTCATTTATTTTATATATATATATATATATATATATATATATATATATATATATATATATATATATATATATATATATATATATATATATATATATATATAAACGACTTTATTACAACCAAGGTCATATGTCGTTGCCCAATAATAAACCTTTCTGCCATTTCTTTCTGTCGCACCAACCTTCCTCGCGGAGTCCTCTGGCTGCCATCGCCTCGTCTATACCTTCTATCCACTTCTTCTCTGGTCGACTTCTCTTCCTTCTCCCCAATGGTACGTGCTCCAACATCCTTTTGGGCCACCGGTCATCTGCCATTCTCATGACGTGGCCAAACCAGCTTAGTTTTCTTGTCTCAATGGAATGTAGGGTATTGAGGGGCTCTTCAAGTTTATCCCTAATCAAGTTATTTGTGACGTGCTGCAATCTGGATATTCTGCAGCTACGCCTCCAAAAATCCATTTCCACTGCGAGAAGTTTTTTTGTAGAGTCGGTTAAGATCGTCCAGGTTACCGAGGCATACAGCACTGAATTCTCAACAAATGAATGAAAGATTCTCTTTTTTGTTTGGAGATTAATGTTTTTGCTTTATAAATTTATTTTATTTAAATATTGTAAATTCTAATTTCAAGACTTTTTTTTGAGACCATATGAAGTGTGGACATGAGAGCTTGAAGTCACATATTGATTTTTTGTACAGTGTATTCTTATTTTAGTAAATAGCAATAAATAAATAAATCAATTATGTTAAAACGATGAATCTATTCATGATAGCTAGAAATATAAACTCGTTAATAGGGGATAATATGGGACAGTGAGGCTGGGCGGGGCGTAGAAAGTGGCCATAACCTTTGCCTTGCGTCACTTTGCCGATGAGAGACTCTCTTTTGGTATTACCTCACCCTCGGGAGGGGCTCCCTGCGATTTCCTTCTTTCACCTGCTAACGAATCCGAGGCGCTATATCCGTCGCCGACTCATCGCCTCGTGATGGCCTGTGACGGAACATTATTATACCCGGGAGATGTGAAATGAGAGAGGTGTGACGTCATTGCTACTACCGAGATGCGAAATGAACGTCATTACTCAGAAAGTTTACGTAACCTAAGTAATTATTTTTTACTTTAAGGCAGAGAAGGAGTAACCGGTAGTTCGCCATGATCAATCTCGTGTATAAAAATTACCAGATCGATGGAGTAGAAAAATAAATGGTGTAAAATAAAATTGTTATATTCTAATTGTTTATAATAATAGTATTTTGTAAATGTCCGTGGATCTTTTGTTTTTGTTTGTTATTTAACTTTTTTTTTTGTTATATTCTAAGTTTTATTATTCAAAGTTGCGCAGTGGAAGCGTTAAGTTTTATATTATATACAAATATATACATCTAATACTTATATATAATATATATATATTTTTATTTATTATTTATTCTTTTCCTTAAGTGGTACCCCCCCATAAGGACCAAAAAAAAAATAAAATATATATATATATATATATATATATATATATATATATATATATATATATATATACTGTAAAACGAGTTGACTAATGGGGTGCTTTGTGACAAGCCTATTTTTCTACAGTTTTTGAATTTCCCTCCTTAAAAAGAATCAGGTTAGGCAATTCAGTGTACTTGTCAGTTGTTCAGTAATGTGCTGCAACCTATTGGCCACATATAACTTCTTTCATTCCATTTACCATGGTGCTTTATTTCAAGGTTTCAACTAAATGAAAACAATCAAACATATATAAAATAAAGCACCATGGTAAATGGAATGAAAGAAGTTATATGTGGCCAGTAGGTTGCAGCACATTACTGAATTGCCTAACCTGATTCTTTTTAAAGAGGGAAATTCAAAAACTGTAGAAAAATAGGCTTGTCACAAAGCACCCCATTAGTCAACTCGTTTTACAGTATATATATATATATATATATATATATATATATATATATATATATATATATTTTTTTTTTTTTTTTTTGGTCCTTATGGGGGGTACCACTTAAGGAAAAGAATAAATAATATAAGTATTAGATGTATATATTTGTATACAATATAAAACTTAACGCTTCCACTGCGCAACTTTGAATAATAAAACTTAGAATATAACAAAAAAAAAGTTCAATAACAAACAAAAACAAAAGATCCACGGACAATTACAAAATACTATTATTATAAACAATTAGAATATAACAATTTTATTTTACACCATTTATTTTTCTACTCCATCGATCTGGTAATTATTATACACGAGATTGATCATGGCGAACTACCGGTTACTCCTTCTCTGCCTTAAGGTATATAAGCCTGTTTTACGGTATATATATATATATATATATATATATATATATATATATATAATGATCACTCTCATACGGGACCCCTCACCCCCCCTACTTCACTTTAGTGATCCGATAATTATTTTTTTATACTTCAAAAATATATCCATGGACCCAAGCGTTCATGCTATGCCACTGACCGAAATCTTTAATTAGCTAATAGGAATTAATATATTCACCTCACATTCGATCACTGATGCCTAATTCTGAACGATTTGCTAATAGTTGCCCAATGCTAACAGAGAGATCTAGTCCTGCATTCCGATATTAAACATATTAAATTCAAAACGGATACGTTTATTTATCACATATCGTCGTCGCCAGGCTAAAGTAACGAATGTGCAACTAAAAACCTATGCATATACGTTACTTTAGCATGGTAGTATGTAATGATCTCTTTTGGAGAAATATCACGTTTATTCTCTGTTCTATATGTAGGGCATTGTCGGAGCCAGGAGACCGCCAGGATACACCTCCTGTGTTCCTGGTAAAAATACACTGATCCATATATTTGATAAAACATTATTCTTCCCTTGTGTCACTTAAAATTACTTATTTTAAACGGGTACTAACACCTGTCCCGCTTATAAGCGGCAATCCTCGCAACGGGTACAAATACCTGCCCCGCTCATAATGTGTTAATGTAAAAACCTATGAGATATAACTAGACACCGGATTTATATGCATTAAAAACTCCTCAAATATGCGATATAATATGCAAGAAAAAAGTGGGAAATGTGCAACAAAATATGCAATTAAATTTCCTTTAATTTCAAGTACAATTGATAAGAATAAGTTTTTCTATACATTACAAGAACGAAAAAAGGTTATTCATAAACGGTATGTCGTCCATCTCTTCTCTGTAATTAATTACACGGTTGGATAATTAATAAGTTTCAATAATTAATTAGGCTTTCAAAAAAAATTTCTTGCCGTTGCTTATCAGCTCATTAACGTCTGAAAATGTTTCTCTTATTTTTTCAGTGAAATGATTTAGTGCGTGTGCCACACAGGTGACGTGTATCATGTCACTGTAAAACACACTTAGGTTTTTTGCAGCTTTGTTCATATATGGTGCTGCGTCAGTCACTAGAAGTAGTATTCTCATCTCAAACCCAGCATCTGACCATAGCATCTGATCTTTCAGTTTCAGACTGTCATTAACGAAACGATTAATTGTTTCAGCGTTAGTTTTTTGTAGGTGTTTTGATGCCAGTAAAAATAGCTGTCCTGGACCGCCTGTACTTAAAACACCCACTAATAAATTTGCCTTGATATAAATGCCTCTTGCATCAGTGGTTTCATCAACTAATTAATATTAATTAATTAATTAACATATACCTTGTAATATGCAATTTTGCTGAACAGTATTCTTTATGTTTTCCATGGTCTTATTATAGCATTCTGACAGATAATTTTTACGCAATGTACTCTCATCGGGAATTTGACGTGAAGTGTATTTTTCCAAAAAGCGTTTAAAAGGCAGGTGATTTAATTTATTAAAAGGTATGTGAGATAAGACCATTGCGAAACACAAATTTAAAAAAAAAAGTATTTTTTCGTTTCGACGTTTCCCCTAGGCTGAACGGAACTGTACTGACTTGTTTTTCAATGTAGAAGGATAATCAAATTTATACTGTAGGAAAAGGTTTCCCAGAACTCCCAAGTCTTCCATCAAAAGGCCAACAACTCATCAGATACTAAGAAAACAAAAGCCCTCGCTTTCTAGTTTTGACAAATATCACTGCAATATTAAAGTTTTTGAAAACGTAATTTATAAAATAAGAAAAATTTCCCAAATTATGATTTTTATTAAAATATGCAAATATATGCATTTATCTCCCAAATATGCAAAAATATGCAAAATAAAATTTGGAATATACGTTACATTTGACATGGTTCGTGTAGATCTGCGATCAAACATTGAAAAACTTCAAGCAGAAAAAACATGCAATTGCATACAAATCCGGGGTCTAAATATAACATACCCCGGCATGAATCGAACAACCCTAAGTATCTGAGACCACGCCTGTTTCTCAATCAAAAGCAAGAAACTCAATCAAAACGTTTAGTCGCATATTTTTTTTTTTTTTACAAACAGGAAATGAGAAAGTGCTTTAGACACCCGGAAAAGGTGCAATAATTATGTGGCTCGTAAGTTTACAAGTAAAGTCTGACAATGCACACTTGATTCTTTCCTGTTAAAAAAATTACATAAACATATGTTCTGATTCATTTCTTATCTCGAACTTTTTTTTATAAGTATAATTTATATTATAAGCAAATAGTTCTTTTATTTTGTATATATCGCATATTTTGTCATGTTATAAAAAACCTATCCAATTAAAAATACATTTTAACAGTTATATTATCGTATTATTCTGACCACATCATTAAATTGGCACATTATGAGCGGGTAGCTTAGGATATAGGACAGTGCTGCCTAGTGGGCCAATTTGCCAGCTAAGCAAAATATATGCCTGTGAAAATAAACTCGATAGATGTAGAAGTAATGGTTAGATTTTTGCTAAATTTGGTAATGGGTCTTATCTGCAACTATATTTTATTTATATTTTTACATTTGATGAATATTGTAGTAATAATTTAAAATGATATTTCAGAAAAATAATATTTTAAATATTTACAAAAATGTAAGGGTTTGAAGACTTTAATAAAGTTTTATTTGAAACCGACTAATATATTTCAGAAATTCGTCAGATTCTGCAGGACTCGCTTGTTTTATAAAAATACAATATTACTGGTCGAGTTTCTTATGAAAAAAATATACAAAAAACATTTCAAAAATATAAAGCTATATATATATATATATATATATATATATATATATATATATATATATATATGGGACGTTCTTTTACAAACCGAACATCTTTCTGACCGACACATTTTAGATTTAACTGAAACTTCTTTTACGGGTTCTATATCGAAAAAAATAGATACGTGTAAGAGGATTTTTTTTTATTTTCGATATTTTGAAAAATAAACAAGATCGAAAATTCGCGAATTTGATGATTTATCGATAATAGCCTATTTTTCAAAAAATCATAACTCCGGTTCTATTTAAGCTAAAAAATCTAATATTTTTTTTATTTTGAAGGTAAAAAGACAAGCTTTAAGAAAAAAATACTTTCAAAACAAATTGTCGAAAAATTCAAATTGTTATTAATAATTTCAATGTTTAAATAGGTTTTTAACAGTGGCGCCACCCATGAATCAACTTTTTACAATTTTTATCGTATTCTGCGTCAAACTTTCTATCGAAAACGCTTTTAAAAACGAAGGAGAAGTTATTTTTACTGTAAGAAAAAAATTTATTAATTTAGCACGGTACGTCACATCGACACGTGGGTCACATTTTACGGCTCATATTCTTGTTTTACACCGTTTATCTCTTAAATACAAATAATTGTTTCATTTTTTTAATTAAAAAACATATTTTATTAGCCAAGAAGAAGGGAAAAAATACATAAATAAAAATAAATGAAAAATATTGTTGAAAATGAAATTTTTTTATCAAGATTTCGATAATGCAATAGTTAATAAGAACAATATTTGGAATATAATAATAAATGCAATATTTAAAAATAAGACAATGTTTACATTTTCTGTTTAAAAATTTTTACAATATCCTTTTTTTCGCAAGATAAAAACCGTTTTGCTTCCAATTGCTGTAAAGAAATCGGATTAATACAATGATATTTTAAAGTTCCTTATATTGTTATAGCTTTTTGGAAACGTTCGGACAATGGTTTTTCTTCTAATTTGTATTCAAATGCTAAATTAATTAATTTTTTTCTTACAGTAAAAATAACTTCTCCATCGTTTTTAAAAGCGTTTTCGATAGAAAGTTTGACGCAGAATACGATAAAAATTGTAAAAAGTTGATTCATGGGTGGCGCCACTGTTAAAAACCTATTTAAACATTGAAATTATTAATAACAATTTGAATTTTTCGACAATTTGTTTTGAAAGTATTTTTTTCTTAAAGCTTGTCTTTTTACCTTCAAAATAAAAAAAGATTAGATTTTTTAGCTTAAACAGAACCGGAGTTATGAATTTTTGAAGAATAGGCTATTACCGATAAATCATCAAATTCGCGAATTTTCGATCTTGATTATTTTTCAAAATATCGAAAATAAAAAAAAATCCTCCTTGACACCCTTAAGACTACATTTCTGTGGTTAAATTAAAGAAAATACTTTTTATAAAGGGATCAAATAGAAACTTCCTATAGCTCCTCATTATCTATCCTCATAAAGACTCAAGAGGTTTTGGGTTTGGGTCAAAAGTTCAATAGTTTTACAATATGGCAATATTTATTGTTAAAATTGCCAAATCTAGTTATTGGCACCCTGTGGATTTAATTGTGATTTAAAAGATATTTTAATGCTCTTCAAAAAATCTTATCAGATTGGAGAAAAACTTATTTCATATGCATTTTTGCCATACAAAATAGCGGTTAGCAGCACAATTGATTCGTTCCATAGCTATTGTGTTTCAAAACTGGTTCTTTACTCGTTTTGAAGCAAACCCTTTAGTTATAATATTTAGTTATAATAACATCTCACTTTGCACCCATCCCATTCGTTCACTTCAGCAGTTTCTGTTACTCTTTCTGAACCAAAGATCGAAAGCTCCTTAAACTGGCGTGTTTTATTTCAGTTTATACTCGATTTTTCTTAGCTATGTATATTAATAATTCAGACGTTGATAATCTGCTGAAAAAGCATTTTGGTGACGAGTGGAGGGCCAATGATTAATTGAAATCTTGCACACGAGTTCTCAATACATCTGCCATACATGAGGTAAATAAACAACGAACAACAGGATGAAGAAGTCGTTATTATTGAAGAAGGCGATGGCCTTAGGATCTAGTATTTTTGTAACATTTTTGTAGTCAGATGTTTTATATCAATACGCTGATATTTTTGAAAAATTCATCAACAAAAATTTTTTTTATTCAAATGTTATAAGTCAATGTGTGATATAAGGGTAAACCGTACAGTTATTGGCACCTTAAGACTTCATTTCTATAGTTAAATTAAGAAGAATACTTTTCATAAAGGGATCAAATAGAAACTTCCTATAGCTCTTCATTATCTATCCTCGTAAAGACTCATGAGGTTTTTTTTGGGTTCATAAGTTCAATAGTTTTACAATATGGCAATATTTATTATTAAAATTGCCAAAACTAGTTATTGGCACCCTGTGGATTTAATTGTGATTTAAAAGATATTTTAATGCTCTTCAAAATATCTTATCAGATTGGAGAAAAACTTGTTATTTCATATGCATTTTTGCTATACAAAATAGCGGTTAGTAGCACAATTGATTTGTTCCATAGCTATTGTGTTTCAAAACTGGTTCTTTACTCGTTTTGAAGCAAACCCTTTAGTTATAATATTTAGTTATAATAACATCTCACTTTGCACCCATCCCATTTGTTCACTTCAGCAGTTTCTATTACTCTTTCTGAACAAAAGATCGAAAGCTCCTTAAACTGGCGTGTTTTATTTCAGTTTATACTCGATTTTTCTTAGCTATGTATATTAATAATTCAGACGTTGATAATCTGCTGAAAAAGCATTTTGGTGACGAGTGGAGGGCCAATGATTAATTGAAGTCTTGCACACGAGTTCTCAATATATCTGCCACAGACGAGGAAAACAACGAACAACAGGATGATTAAGTCGCTATTATTGAAGAAGACGATTCCCTTAGGATCTAGTCTTTTTGTAACATTTCTTTAGTCAGATGTTTTATATCAGTACGCTGATATTTTTGAAAACTTCATCACCAAAAAATTTTTACATTATTTATGTAATCCTATTTTTTTAAATTATACCGAATTTTTTAATAAAATGGTTGTGAAATTAAATAAATATTACTTATTAAAAAAAAAACTTCGCTTTTGTTTTCTTCACCTCGTATTATTATCCTTATTGGAAGATCGTCTTACGCTGAGTGAATTAAAAATCGTCCGTTCCAATGTGGTGTGCAGCAAAAGTCTTTCCTTTAAACATTTTGTTGCAAAACTTTCTCATTTTATAGTTTGTTAATTTTTTTTTGATACCTTTAAATTAGGAATTTTTTTCAATTTTCAATTTTCCAAGCTCATTTCCACAGGGTTGCTGTACCTCTCGAAGGCAAAAAATTTTTTTTATCTGTCCACTCTACAAGACGTGGTAAGTTTTTTGAGTTTCCTGAAAAATGTGTTCAGGTGGAACGAGCGAGTTTTGCATCTCACCTCCTCATATATATACCCAGTACCAACCAACAGCTTTAAAAGATTGTCATGCTATACACGATACTTAAATATTTTTCATACTAACCATATCTCTACTCTCAAAAATGTAAAATAAAATTTAAAAAAAAAAAGGATGGTAATGTCACCATATTAGACTAACGTACTATCTTCTTGTTTAAAATAAAATAATCTCAAATGTTCCGACCGAGCGCATATCAAAAATTTCTTAGCTACATTCCTCTGAATAATTAAATATTAATGTTATGTGAGAAAAAAATTAAATAAACATTAAAATAAAAAGTGACAAATCTAAAATATTTTAAGATAGATATTATCAATATTTTCATCATTGCCGGACATCTTAATGGACATCTATTCGAAAGCCTTTTCCTAGAATGAATTTCTTCGGCTCCGAATAACATAGAAATTTCTCTTTTAAGCTATGTTCCACGCCATGTTGAAAATATTTTAATAAATTTATTAAAATTTTATGTGTGGTTAGTTTTTTTTTTTTATGATTATTAAAACTTTCATTTTATTTCTTTATTTAATTTTTTGAGCCTCCCTACACCCTCACCCATAGACCGGTAAAAAACACCATATTAATTATTTATTTATTTATTTATTTACATCTATAATCAGTCAGACTATACAGAGGGAGTTGGCATATTTATAAAATAAGCATAAAATCAAATAAAGTAACCGCCTCCTCTCCAAGGCTAATAAAAATATTAAAAACAAAAAAATATCATTTAAAAAATAAACAAAAGAACATCATGTGATATAAAACAATAATAAGTAGGTACAATAGATGACATGCTTAGATACATAATTACAGAAATAACTTAACTATGAACCTAACTAAAGATCAATACAATAGTAATCCTCTAACTGAGAATAGATTTAATTTTGAACCTTAAAAATATATTTAAAAACAAAGCAAAGAAAAAATAGTTATTTATTATACAAGTGACGAAAGTAGATCATTTTACAACTCGAGTGAAACGTTTACCCACACGAGCGAAGCGAGTGTGGTAATTTCACGAGAGTTGTAAATTCTACTTTTTTCACGAGTGTAATATTAAATTTTTTCTGTAATCGTGTAATACATGATCAGATCTAACCAGAATATGAACAAAATTAGGATGTTGTGAAGATTATGGTATGTTGTTGGTAGGTTATAAACATGGTTGTGAAAGGTTATAAAACGTTATAACAATAAATTGAAAATGTTTAATTAAATAAAAATAATATAATAATAATAATATTTAATCAAACAGTGTTTTTTGAAGTTTTTTAGTAATATCAAAGATGTCTGTTTAAATTAAAATGATTGTGAAGTAGTGCAGTTATAAACAAGTGCAGGTTATAAACAAGGAAGGTAATTATTATTATATTTAAATTTCAAAATATATTGATTATTTCCCCCAATAATTCATTCACATTTGAATTTATTTTGTTAAAATAAATTCTTACAATGTTAAGAAACATTTAAAAGCATTTAATTTCCAACTTCAAATTATTTTTTAATTTATACTTATTACTAATTAAGAAGGCAATTCAATTTCTTCGCTTGTGAATAAAGTAATCACTTTCTTCACTCTATTGCAAAATGTTTCACTTTCTTCACTCATTTCAGTTTAGTAATGTTACCATTATTCAACGATTACAGAAAAAAATATTTTGTAGATAAAATAGAATCTATTTTCTGTCCTCGACTAGCTTAATAAAAAAAAAAAAAAAATCATTCAATTTACTTAAATCCGAGAAACTAAGTAAATCTGCTAATTGCTCTTCCTTATCAGCAGACTTTGATAAATATTTGTTTAAATATTTTATTCTAAATTCTAAGTTAAAGAGACAGATTAAAATACTGTGCGCTAAATTATCAGGCTCAATCAAAGCAGTGAGCTTACAGGAATGACTGGAATAAAACTTTATTTTATTCCTATTTAAATAAATCGAGGAACATTTTTTATTAGCTACCCTTATTTGAGCCACTAATCTTAATTTATTAATGTGAGCATTGATCATTAAATATAGTTCGCAGGAAAATGAGTAACTTGAAATCTTCCGAAAGATTGTGTTGTAACAACTATTCAGAATAAAATTAATATCTTTGCTGAATAGATTATTTTCGAATGCATTGAGCAAGCTATTCGCGGGCGCAATCGACTATAGGGTGCGCTAGTAGTTTTGCAAAATGTCGGAAGGAACGGGGATAGACACAGTCGATGTGATAGGGATAATTGGTAATTTTAAAAGACCATTAATTGAAGGGAATAATGTCTAGAAGTAAAAAAACAGTTATTTAACAAGCCTTGTGCCCTCAAACAAGCGATCTTAAAGGACTATTCTTAATTTTACAATCCACTTTTTAAGAAGTTTTTTATTTTTTGGAAATAAATGGAATGACACGTATTTTGATTTTCTAATTGAATAATGAGGGACCGAGCAATACCTATTAGACATTTTTCAAATAATTGTGTGCTCAATCGGGTTTTAATTATGGAAAAATAAATTAAAAACTCCAAAAAACCCTATGAATCCCAGGTAATAGCCCGGCTTCTATCCCCGTTTCCCTAGTTCCTGTAAAGAAGCAGCACCGTCGCTTGGGCCCACCTATTGCGGTTCTCTCTAAGTAATTGGAGATCTTGAGATTTAAAAACATGCTCGCCACCAATCACTTACCATATTGTTAAAGTCTACTAAAATAAAATTAGGTAACTGTTCCCATAAAAACTTATAATTCTGTTCAACGTAACAGATATTTCATGTTACAATATGAACGAATATTTTAATTTTCAAATATCAATAAGTTTTCAAATTTCAATCAATGCATAAATCTGCCCCGCACCATAGAAATTCCCGCGGATGCCCTTACACTCGAGACAGTTCGGTTCTTGAGTTAATCTTGTTCGGTAACTGACCTTTAACACTCATTGTCGTAGTCGGTTTAACGAATTAGAAACTCGGCTTGTCGTTATAATATGATGGATAATTCTAGGCTATAGACAATGTAATGAATACACTGGATCGATTCTCGCTGGAGACAATTAATGCACATACATAACAGATGAATACTGATGCGGTACTTTCACGGATAGAAATGCCTCTCATCGAATACGCCTAATTCGGATATCATTTCACTTTCTTACTAATACATTTCCTTGTGCTAAGTCCTTTCGGTTTATCTGGATGAAATAAAACTCCTCATATTATTGACATAAAATTTATTTTAATCTAATCATAATTTGATAGGACTTTTTCCCATCTTCCCACCAACTGAATACAGTCGGCTCCGTTTTATCGGGTCATAAAGTGAAAATTTGTTTTGTCCCATTTAGACGGAGAATCCAATAAAGGGGAAATCGTCAATACAAGTGTAAATGCAAAGAAAAAATGCCTAAATTCGCTTAATCGCTGGGAAATCTTACTAGTATGACCACCGATGCCATAAATTGGACATATTTGTGAAAAAAGCAAGTTAATAAATGCATTTAGACGGATGTATTTTCGTCTATTAACACATTATGAGTGGGGCAGGTATTTGTACCCGTTCCGCACATTGCCGCTTAAAAGCTGGACGATATTAGTGCCCGTTTAAAATACTCGTAAGTAATTTTAAGTAACACAAGGGAAGAATAATGTCTTATCAGTAATATGGATCAGTGTATCTTAATAAATATAATAAATTTATTTATAATAACTTTATAAATAGTATAACATTTTCCTGTATGTATATATATATATATATATATATATATATATATATATATATATATATATATATTATGTAATTTAATATGTTAATGGCAATGTGAATTCTGCTTTCTCTATCGTCCAGCTGAAGCATGAGGTTTAATCTGAAGTGGACGCTGGCCGCTTGCGCAAAACGGAACGTGTTAACTATAATTACATATTTTCACTGCCTACCGCTAATGACTTCTTGCTGTAGATAAAAGTCCATTTTCTTCTCACATATTCGTCTCAAAGCTGGACATTAGTATAATTAATTAACTTGGCTTGTTCAAAGATAAGCTGCATATTTTTAGAACGAAGTTAATTCGACAATCAAAGCCCCATATCCATAATTACGGTTCTAAATTACACAAAATCACCTAAACAAGCCATGTGTAATACAGCTTGAGTTATGGGGGAGAAAAAAACTCGTTTGACATGGTTTAGAAACATATTTCGTATATTGTTTGACCATGAATTTTCCAGTTCTATATTACAAACTCGTGTTGTAATACACGTTGCAGGTGCTCTAAACCCTTATCAATTTGTGTAACAAAAATTTATTGTTTAACTTTGTCCATATCTATTTCAATCGGTCATTTTATTTATATTCAATAAGTCATCTTATTTATTTTTTTACAAAAAATCACTTTATTTTCTCTGATTTCTGCGCCGTAAACCTACGGCCACCTGTCTAACAGTATCCTTTAACCATTCTCCGCTATGGTCCCAGTAGAACAGGTCCGCTCCGTAGGAATCCTAATGAGCAAATGTTTAAATTGGAATCGTCATACAAGATTGAAACGACAGGAAACTGCTGGATGTTACCGCCTACTACAGAACTTACTGGCCAACTCCACATCAATTACAAAAGACTCATTTATTTACCAATAATAAGACCGATTTTGACTTATGGCTCTCCAAATTATTAAATTCCTCTCGTATCAAATTTCTGCAATCCAAAATCCTTAATGTTCCTTATTTTATCAGTTTTATATTTATTTTTATTTTTTATTTATTGGAGCCCAAAAATATTGCCCCAGTGTTTTTCTAGACATTAGTCAAGCGTTTGATAAAGTTTGACATGAAGGATTGCTTTCCAAACTTAAAATATTACTCCCCCAGACCTACTATTTAGCTTTACTTTCTTATTTAACAGATAGACATTTTTCGGTAAAAGTAGGGACTGAAATTTCTGAAATAAAGTCTATTAAAGCAGGTGTGCCATTAAGGCAGTATCCTGGGTCCTATATTATTTAATAATATACGAGGGGTGATCAAAAAGTTCCAGGACTGTTGAGATTGCGCGGCAATGGAGTGTCATAGAGCAGTGCGGTTGGCAGCATTGTTTAGCGTGACTCTTCCTGAGCTCAGCTGTTTATTCAGTTTGTTGATAACCTTCTTCATTGCAAAGTTACTGCTGTTTTCGTAAAAAAAAGTTTTTTGTGTTCGGCGATTTTGTGAAATGAATGTAAAGGAAGAGCAACGCGTTTGCGTTTAAGAAGTTTTCATTGTCATTTGCCATTTCAAGAAGTTCCTGACAAACTTGAACTCTGTGTTCTTTCTGCTGCTCAGTCAACAGTCTCGGAACAAACTTTGCAGCCACCCTTCTCATCTGCAAATTTTCTGTTAAAATCTGTTGACACGAACCAAATGAAATGTTCAATTCTTCAGCCATCTCACGAATGGTTAGTCGACGATTAGAACGCACGAGACTGTTCAATCTTGCAACATGATCGTCGTCAGTCGAAGTTGATGGGCGCCCTGAACAAGAATCATCTTCACACGATGTCCGGCCTTCCTTGAACCTTTTGTACCACTCATGACACCTTGACCGACTCAGACATTCATTACCGAAAGCCACTTGCAAGATTTGAAAAGTTTCAGTAAACATTTTACCCAACTTCACACAAAACTTTACGCAAACGCGTTGCTCTTCCATTACATTCATTTCACAAAATCGCCGAACACAAAAAACTTTTTTTTACGAAAACAGCAGTAACTTTGCAATGAAGAAGGTTATCAACAAACTGAATAAACAGCTGAGCTCAGGAAGAGTCACGCTAAACAATGCTGCCAACCGCACTGCTCTATGACACTCCATTGCCGCGCAATCTCAACAGTCCTGGAACTTTTTGATCACCCCTCGTATGTCATATCTACCAGAACACTCAAATACACTTCTGGCCACTTTTGCTGACGATACAGCAATTCTGTATCATAGCAATTGTTTGTTGTAGTGTTTCGTGTTATATTTATGTTTTTCGTTAATGTTCATATCAAAATTTGTTTTATAGTTACTTGTCTAACTACTTAGTTATATACAAATCAATTGAACAATTCTGTTCAATGGCGATGACCTCGTCCACCGTCGGTTCCATTCCTCTAGTGTATCCTCCCGGAGGATCCTCTTCCATTTGCTGGGTTCATCTGCTATTCTCACTCGGATGTTTTCTGGTCGATCCGCCAAGCCTTGCCTTTTAACAAGATATCTGTAACAATCTTCTCTTAGCAGGATGTCGGTGTGTGCTCAAGTTGCGGAGTGCCGGAGACCGCCGAGCATATCGTACTTTCTTGTACCGCCTATGATGCACTGAGGGCCAAGCTAATGAGGGAGACAGGACTCTACGCTATGACGGAGATCGATCTCCCTCAGCTCGTCACGGAGGACAGGTATCCTCATTTTAAGTCCTTCATCTACTGGTGGAAGGAAGTTCTTGGACCAGCCCACTTCACTCTGGGAAGAAGAGGGGTTGCACCTGGGAGACCACCGGAATTAGGCTCAATTGAAGAGAGACTAAAGAAACGAAGAAATGGACTATTGTTTCTATTGCAGGTATGCCTACCACCCCACAACTGCAAACGCCCGTATTGCCTTAAAGGCAGGGGAGAGTTGTTAAAAAAAAAAAAAAAAAAAAAAAAAAAGATACAGCAATTCTTTGTTCAGATGAAAATCCTTTTCTTGCATCTAAAACTCTCCAGAACCACCTAGACGATATTGCTGACTGTGCCGCTGGGTGGAAAACTAAAATGATTGAGAAAAAGAGTGTGCACGTAGTCTTCACACTTGGTACGATCTTTGCCCCCAAAATATTCTTCAACAAAATAACAATTTCGGAATCTAATGAAATTAAATATTTAGAACTTTATCTGGACAAAAGACTTACTTGGAAAATTCACGTCAGACTCAAACGAAAAGAATTAAATAGACGCTTTGGACTTTTCTCTAGATTATTTGACAGACGATAAAAATTATCCATAGCTAACAAACTAACTTTCTGTAAAGTTCTTTTAAAAACCAATATGGACTTCGGTATAGAACTGTGGGGTTCAGCAAAGAAATCCAACGTCCAAAAAATTCAGTCCTTTCAGTGGAAAGTGTTAAGAAAAATAATTGACGCGCCATATTATGTCAGCAACAATATTATATATACGGACTTAAACATTCCAACAGTTTTCGCCAAAGACAACTACAGTAAACTTTCACAAAAGACTGGTCTACAACAATAACCCACTGGCAGACAATTTAAAAAACTTAAACAACGCTTACAGCCCACCCCGGCGACTTCGAAGGCGGTGGCCAAGAGACCATCTAAATTAATTTACTATTCCTGCACAGGAACGCTGTCGAAGCACCCCAGAAACTTTGCTTATTGCAAAGTAATTTAGCAGATTGCAAATTTTAAATTTATCTGAAAAGAAGATGGCTTCGGGACCGTCTTATTTAGAATTATTATTAGAGAGCTATCGATGCCTAGTTTCTCTATAAGTTTATTCATGTCATTTTTTTTTAATCATTCTATTCACATTTACTTCATGTACCATTTTATACAATTGTAAATATGAATAATTGTTAAAAAAAAAAAAAAAAAAAAAAAAAGTTCTCTGATTTTCGACTTACAAAGTCCATTCGGAAATGAGCCATATCGTTACATTGAATATAGTTA
Organism: Aelia acuminata; assembly: GCA_911387785.2. Lineage (NCBI taxonomy): Eukaryota > Metazoa > Arthropoda > Insecta > Hemiptera > Pentatomidae > Aelia > Aelia acuminata. The sequence goes on from OU426978.1 coordinate 221,421,488, forward strand.
TAGTTGAGGCGAATTACGAAAAATGGGGGTATTGATTTATAATTTTTTTTAAAACTTTTAGAAAATACGCAGTTGTGTGATTCGTCCCCCGCTCCAGATTTTTTTTTAAAAATCTATTTATAAAAACTATTTTTTTATAAAATGAGGCAGACGCGAAGGCCAAAACTGCAGCACTGGACGAGACACTCCCTATTTCTTACTGTAAAGCCCCTCAGACGAAAGTTAAAAGTATATTAAGGCAAATGACGTACAGGCTATGGAATAACAGATGGCAGACAACTACGAAAGGAAGACATTTATACAAATACATTAATAAATTAGAAAACAGACAAAAGCTAGACAAAAGCTACAATCAACAGTAGACTTACACAGGTACTGACTGGTCACGGACCAACAAGAAGTTACTTACATCGATTTAATATAATAGAAGACAACAAATGCTTGTGCGACGGACAGACAGAACAAACTTATGACCATCTTATATTTGACTGTCACTTACTTGACGCACAGAGGTATAAATTATTAAGAACAATTATGGTCCGTGGGCACAATTGGCCAATCAGTAAAGAAGAACTGCTTTTTAGTTTTGGCCGGGAATTTCAGGAGTTTTTAGCTAGAATAGACCACGATATATTATGAGAAATAGATTGGACAGGTGACACCACATAGGACATCATGATATAACCATATTTTTATTTTTCTTAGTTTTATTTTTTATTTCATATCATTTCTATTTTGATATTGTGAATTGTCATTCTATTTATTATTTTAGTAATGTATATATATTCAGGAATACTTAAAGTATTTTGTAATTTGTATTTTGTTGTAGGTTGTATTTTTTATTTTGTTTTTGCATATTCTTGTTTCCTTGTAGTTTCATTTTGTCTTAAAAATATTCTGAAAAATAGTATTTAAATTATTTTCCTGCACGCAGTATCACCCGATGGAACGTGCAGGTCTTTATGTAAACAATAAACTCCCCCATGCCCAGGGTTACTGGAATGGGGAAAACATAAAAAAAAAAAAATTTATGTTGTCGTGCCATGAATTGAATACAGACACTGCTAGATATAACTGTCAGAAGAGCGGGCCGACTATTGCTGAACCATACTTTCTCCTTTCTCGTAAACAATCGTCGAGGAATGCCTCCTTGCGCAATCACAGATAGCTCCTTGCATCTCATAGCAGCAACAGAAAAATCTTTTAAGAATGAAATATTAAATTTAATGAAAAAAACATCAGAAGAGAGACGGATTGTCGGTAATTAAGTTTAATAGAATTCAGTATTCAAGTAGGCGCGATGACTTGTGTATATTCTGATACCGGAAGGTGAAGTACATATAAATCGACTTATGATAGCTTGTTCGGGTCGAAAAAGACATTTCCGCTTTAAATGAGGCTGTCTAATTGCTTACTTTCTCACCCCAGTCTCCATCTTGCACGGTAAGCAAAAATTAGTGAAATCATGCGAAAGTCTTACGTCCTCTCTCAATGTACTAATTGGGATACCAATGAGAGTTTGATTGCTCTGTAGGATCATAATGGAACCTTCAAAGATATATATATATATATATATATATATATATATATATATATATATATATATATATCTGCAAAAGAAATATATAAGGGTCATTTCAAAATTATGGGCTACTTTCATCTCAATTTTTTAAAATAAAAACATATCAGTTTTCATCAGTGTTTTTGCTAAAAAGTGCCACAGTTTGAGTTCCTTTATAAGTCCTAAAAGTGTGCACTCACTTTAGTGGATATTTTGGGAAATATAGGTTTTTGAAAAATTTGAGAAATTTATCATTGTTAGGAGTGTGAAGAACAGGTGAAATCAAACTTCAAACTAATATATAAATATGAAAATAAGTATGTATTAAAGATCTCAATTGTAAAAGATCTGTTTGAGAAAGGAAAAACTATAATTTAAAAAAAAATATCTACACAATTTTTTCTACAAACAGTCTACAATGATGCGATAGGTAAATAAAATAGGAAGAATCGTCACCGAATTGATGAGGACCTGTCTTACATTGCCCTTCAAAACTTGTGTGCAATGTACTACCCTTACAAATAGAATTCTAGAATCTCATCTCACTCACGAGAAAAAATTATTTTTCCATTATTTGTTGGGAATAAAGTTATTGGGCGTGAGGTTTTGAACGTTTTCATGCTTCACGTTAGAGAGACTTTTCTCACCTTAAACATATCTCACGCAATGTCCACAATTATGTTTACATAAACTGATAGTCATTAATTTATTAAAGCTTTACTTGAGATTAACTTGACTTTACTTGATTAACAAAAGTATTGTAGGGAATGAGAAATTATAAAAATACTCTAAGAACTTCAACCAGAATCAATTTTCTTCAAGGCACATGTGTTTGTTGTCTGATGGAAACAAAACTTAGTCTGGCAGCAATGTTGTGGCTGTATTCAAAAAGTGAGATACAACTTTTCCTGGTTTTGGAAGTCATTTTTACTTTCACTTACCTATATATGAAATATATAGAAAGTGGAAGTATTGCGATCGTGAAAAAATTCGACTTCCGGTTTTCAACGGAAATACACGTTTTGGGGTCCCCTGAGTCCAAATAACCAAGTCCCGCGAAATGGTCTGTGTGTCTGTGTGTGTGTGTGTGTGTGTGAACAGACTAGCTCAAAAACTATAAGCCATACAAAACTGAAATTGGGTATTTAGTGTATGTATATGCCCGCGATGTGACAGCAAAAATTTTATCAAAATTGCTCAAAGGGAGGGGGTACTTTATTTAATAACTTTTTACGTTTTTTTCGATTTTCTCAAAAACGGCTCTAACGATTTTGATTAAACTGAGTATTTGATATAGTAATATGCCCGAGATTCGACTGCAAAAATTTCATCAAAATTGATCAACCGGAGGAGATACTTTACTAAATAAATTGCGTCCCACTTTTACGTGTTTTTTTTTCATTTACCCAAAAACGGCTTTAACGATTTTGATAAAACTTTGTATTTAGCATATGTATGTGCCCGCGATGTGACAGTAAAAATTTCATCAAAATTGATCAATTGGAGGGGGCACTTTACTGAATAAATGTTGTCTCATTTTCACTTGTGTTTTTTATTTACTCAAAAACGGGTTTAACGATTTTGATCAAACTTGGTATTTGATGTATGTATGTGCCCGCGATGTGACAGTAAAAATTTCATCAACATTGATCAAATGGAGGGGGTACTTTACTTAATAAATTTTGTATCATTTTCAGGTGTGTTTTTTATTTACTCATAAACGGCAAAAATACGAAATGAATGTGAAAGAAATTGCGACTTTGTGAAGTGGCAATTAAAAAAAACACGTCAATTTCTTATCTAAATAAGTTGGTAAGTGAAAGTTGTGTGTTGCGCGCACGCACCAGATTTTTCAATTATAACTCCATTCAGTTAGTTTAAAATGAAAATTCGAGATGTTCGAAACATAGCCCGTATGTCAAGTGTAAGGAGTGAGAAATGATGTGGTTCACAATTTTTCACTGTGAATAATATCAATTTTTTTGAGTCAGATTAGTGAGGCCATGAGTGGCCAGATTGCTTTATCTCTCCAAAATGTTTGAACTCTCTATGGCCGACAGTTTATGCATAGAGGCTTTGTTACACAAAATAACCCATAGTTTTATAATGACATTTATATATACAATTTTTTTATGAATACAATTATGCCTCGTTTATGGCAATTATGCCAAGTTGCCATGCAACCAACTAGGTGTACATAAAAAAAGATAAGAGTGCTACTGAAAATCTAGTCCTGGAAATAAATAACAGTTAAGACAAAAATATATAGTTAGCCGTGGAAGTGGTTAGGATTTTGCTGATATTGATGTAGAGGGGAATATATTTGAACACCTAGAGAAATTTAAATATTTAGGGGCGATGATAACTAGAAAAAATGAAATCGATGAGGAAATCAAGGCTGTATTAAAACAAAAAGTGAAAAAGTGCAAAATACTTTTCTGTAGTAAAATTGCTAAGCCCAGGACTTCTGTCCCGAAACTTAAAAATTAGGATTTACAAAACTATAATTCTTCCTATATTGAGAAGTGAGCCAATGGTGAGGGGTTTTGAAAATAAGTTATTGCATAGAATATACGGATCGAAGAGGGATCAATCAACCGGAGAATTTAGCAATTTTCACAAATCCGAACTGAGTGAACTGTATCCCGTAAATGTAATAGAGGTGGTAATGTGCTCACTAAGCAATACCAAAGAAATCGAAAATACACAACACTTCATAGCTTCGTGTTTAATATTATCAGGAATACGTAAAAACTATTTAAATAAAAATCTGGTGCGTGCGCGCAACACACAACTTTCACTTACCAACTTACTTAGATAAGAAATTAATGCGTTTTGTTAATGCCACTTCTCAAAGTTACACATTTTCCACATTCATTTCTTATTTTTGTTTTCATTTGCTCTATAAACCCTTCAGAACATTTTAATAATGATAACGCTTACCTGATATTAAATAACACTCAATTTTCATTAACACATTCAACGCCAACGCCATATTCTCTAGCTGAACCAGGTGGCCAGAGGGTTTTGGGACATCATTGAGCCGTTACTGCCTCAGGCAGTAATCGGCCACCAGAGTCGCCAAAGAGTTTGTTAACCCGCAACGCACCAGTTTAAAGGGCTGTTAGCTTTCATTTCGTTATTTTTTTTTTTTAATGTTTCATATTACTGTTATAAAAAAAAAAAAAAAAATTAAAAAATAAAAAAAATTAAAAAAATAAAAAAAATAAAAAAAGTGAAGTAGTTCCTTTGAAAGTTAAACTAATTGTGGGTATGGGAATTTTCATTTAAAAAAATCATCATGTATAATAAAAAACTATAAAAAATAATAAAAATAATATATAACAAATAAAAATAAATAATACAAATAATAATAAGGGATTACAATTATAAATAATAATATATACAACACAATAAAAATACAATATATGTACAACAATTATAAAAAATAAAAATACAATATATATACAACAATTATAAAAAATAATATATACAATACAATAAAAATACAATATATGTACAACAATTATAAAAAATAAAAATACAATATATATACAACAATTATAAAAAATAATATATACAATACAATAAAAAATATATACATATATATAATACAAATTTACATTGTCGTATGAAATTCCCGGAAGCAAGGGTCAATTCATAGACCGGGTTGCCCTTCACAATCGGGACAAATCACAACCGTACTTACCCGACGATTTTTGGCATAACATACCCTGCAATTCTTTTTCTTTCGTTTACCAGATGTACCTGATACGTAACTGAGCAATTTAGGGAAATGAAGGGTCTGTCGAGGTAATGGGATAGTTGGTCTTTCCAACTGTTGCAGACGATTGCCTTCGTCTACAAGTTTTCCAATAATTTCCACTCTAAAATCTCTAGTACTCATTTTTTTGGGGGCGCCAGTGTTCCGATGAAATTGGTATAAATTCATGAGCATTATTTGGAAAATAATAATAATGGAAAATAAAAAAGTAAGAACATTTTAAAAATAAATACATAATAAAATTACAAAAACTAATTACTTTGTGGTTGCCCAAGCGCAGTCTCAGCATCCACAAATTTCCTCGTTCTTATCCCTAAAAATTTGTACATATAGTTTTTTTATTCTTTTACTAATCCACTGTAACTGGATAATGTAATATAATGATAAAATATAATATAAGTAGTGAGAATAGCTTTAAAATTAGATATTATAAGCAAAATGAAAAAATGGAATAGTTTTAAAAAAAAAATTAATTATAAAATACTTACTTCTTTTAGATGGCTGTCCACTGGCATTCCTCTTCTTAGGTCCCATTTTCAATTAGATTAAATTAAAATTAAAAATAAACCACTTAAATTAACAAAAATTCATGGAAAACTTTAAAAATTCACAACTCCGGCTATAATGCAGCTATCCGGAAACCAAAAACACCGAAATGACTATCATGGACCAGTGCAAGTGGCTGACTAACAAAAGTAAACACTTTCCTACCTGGCCATCGCTTTTAAGTGGAAAAGGTAAAATATACCTGATTACTGCCCTGGGCAGTGACCGGCCACCTGGGCTCGACCCCCGTTACTGCCTGAGGCAGTGATCAGCGTTGAATGTGTTAAACATGACGAATATGAAGAAAATCGTTAAAGCCGTTTTTGAGATAATCTAAAAATTAGAAAAAACGTTATGAAATGAAGTGTTCCCTTCGGTTGATCAATCTTGATGAACGTCTTTGGCATATACATACATAAATACCCAGTTTGATCAAAATCGTGAAAGCCGTTTTTGAGTAAATAAAAAAAACACGTGAAATTGATACAAAATTTATTAAGTAAAGTCCCCCCTCCGGTTGATCAATTTTGATGAAATGTTGGCTATCACATCTTTGGAATATACATACATCAAATACCCAGTTTGATCAAAATCTTGAAAACCTTTTTTGAGTAAATAAAAAAAAACACGTGAAAATGATACAAAATTTATTAAGTAAAGTCCCCCCTCCGGTTGATCAATTTTGATGAAATTTTTACAGTCATATCTCGGGCATATAAATAGATCAAATACTCAGTTTAATCAAAATCGTTAGAGCCATTTTTGAGAAAATCGAAAAAAACTTAAAAAGTTACTAAATAAAGTACCCCCTCAATTTGAGCAATTTTGATGAAATTTTTGCTGTCACTTCGCGGGCATATACATACACTAAATACCCAATCTCAAGTTCGCACGGTTTATAGTTTTTGAGCTAGTCTGTTCACACACACACACACACACACACACACACACACACACACACACACACACACACACACACACACACACACACACACACACACACACACACACACACACACACACACAGACACACACACACAGACCATTTCGCGGGACTTGGTTAATTGGACTCAGGGGGTCCCAAAACGTGTATTTCCGTTGAACACCGGAAGTCGAAATTTTTCACGATCGCAATACTTCCACTTACTATATATTTCATATATAGGTAAGTGAAAGTAAAAATAAGTTAAATAACGACGAATTAGTAGTATACTTAAATGGTAAAAAGTGGTTGAGTTTAATTAGATACTGTATAATTGGTTGGAATTTTATATCTCAACTCATTAAGGAATTTAATTATTGAATGAACTATAAAGTGTTGCGTTGGATGCAAGGGTGGGTACCATCTAAGGTTATTTATTTATTAAATACAAATCATTTGTCAAGATCTAAAATTTGCAATCTGCAAAATTGCTTTGCAGGGAGGAAAGTTTGTGAGCTGCTTCGACAGCGTTCCTGTGCAGGAGTAGTTATTAATCGAGATGGTCTCTTGGCCACCGCCTTCGAAGTCGTCGGGGTGGGCTGTAGGGGTTGTTTAAGTTTTTTAAATTGTCTATCAGTGGGTTATTGTTATAGACCAGTCTTTGGTGGAAGTTAATGTAGTTGTCTTTGGCTGTTGCGAAAACTGTTGGAATGTTTAAGTCCGTATGTATAATATCGTTGCTGACATAATATGGCGTGTCTACTATTTTTCTTAACACTATCGACTGAAAGGACTGAATTTTTTGGACGTTGGATTTCTTGGCAGAACCGCACAGTTCTACACCGTAAGTCCATATCGGTTTTAAAAGAACTTTATACAAGGTTAGTTTGTTAGCTAGGGATAATTTTGATCGTCTGTCAAGTAATATAGATAAGAGTCCAAAGCGCCTATTTAATTCTTTTCGTTTGAGTCTGACGTGAGTTTTCCAAGTAAGTCGTTTGTCCAAATATTTAATTTCATTAGATTCCGAAATTGATATTTAGTATATATCATCATTACTACATGCACACTATTTTTCTTTCATTTTAATTTTCCACCTAGCGGCCCAGTCAGCAATATCGTCTAGGTGGTTCTGGAGAGTTTTAAATGCAATAAATGGATTTTTATTTGAACAAAGAATTGCTGTATCGTCAGCAAAAGTGGCCAGAAGTGTATTTGGGTGTTCCGGTAGGTCTGACATATATACATATATTAAATAGTATAGGACTCAGGACACTGCCCTGAGGCACTCCTGCTTTAATAGGCTTATCTATGGTTAAGTAAAATTATTGATGTAATAGATCTGTATGAATTAACGAATTATATATATATATATATATATATATATATATATATATATATATATATATATATATATATTGTGTATCGATGTAGAATTAAATTTATTTTGAATTGCAGTAATTTTATGCCTCAATATAAATTACTGTTCGGAAGTCTCTCCTTTTTTCTCAAAATGTTTGTTTGGAAAGTTAGCTTTGCTATGAATTGTCATTAATCGATTAGAATTAGGAATTAGGAAGTTAGATTAATGCCAAACCCGCTCTAACAGTCTACGGATCAAGCCGTAATAATGTTTAAAACTGTAATTGTAAATAAGATTTATATATATATTTTTTTATTCCAATAGAGGAGATAGCAGCGCGGAGTATAAAATGGGCATGTAAAATTACAAAATTCGTTTGTGAACAAATCTGTAAAAGTTTTATAAGCACGTGGCCGACTGGCAAACGTCCGAGAAGTAGGCCGAGACGTAGGTGGGAGGATTGCTTGAGGGCAGATCTGTCGAAGTTGGGTCTGAATAGCGAGCGGTGGATAGAGGTTAACAGAGAGCGAGTTGTGGTGTCGGCATCGAACCTTCTGGTTCGTTAAGCCTTTATTATTATTATGATTATACTAACTTATTAAGATGTTGATGAAGTTGTCAATGATTTCTAACTATACCATAGTCAAGCTTATACATGAAGCAGAGTTAGGCCATTTTATGTCTGTTATGTGCTGACGCAGATAACCTAGATCTTACGACCACATTCGCTCCAGATTTGGCCACACAGAGGTCTCGGATATAAGATGTTGGTCACGTCTGGGCCTCATTTGGCGCCCGAACTTCAACTACTTACGAAACCTTCGATCATATGGTCAATTATTGTGAGACTGCTGAAAATTATGACATCATACAGTTATTATGACGGATGCCAATCCGATTATTTAAAAGTTACCTTAAATATTACGAAACAACTCTTTATTCGGTGTTAAGTTTAAGTCGGAACGAAGTTTGAAATTCAAGGTTGCTTCGCAATGGAACAATGGACCAAATTTTTACCGGTTAATAAGAATAATAATCATCACCGGTCAATAATCATTTCAAGATTGATCTAAAACTTAAAAATCGATTAGTTTTCTTATGATGGCTTGGAAATTAATTGATTCAATATTTAAAGAATATTGACAATGGTCAAAAGACCTCAACTGAATGGACAAATTATGTCCACTCCCCACATATGTAATCTGAAAAATGAAGCGATTGGACTGGCTGAAAATGAAAACGTCAACTGATAGGCCCAAATAATCAGTGCATTAGCATAGCAACGGTCTGTTATTATCAGATTTCAGATTTTTATACAGTAAAAAGTGTCAAAATATGCCATATAATATGCAGTAAAAAACTATAAAATATATATCAAAATATGCAGCATAAAATCTTAAAAGATGCTAATAAAAAATTGTAATATTCAAAGTTACTAATCTTAAACCATAATGAATTAAAAATTTTGTTGAATTTTAAACAAAAAAAATATTTCAGATAATAAAATATAACGCATTTAAAACTAAAATATAAAAATAATTGCTAGTTAACAAGAAAAATGCAAGAATATGATTAATAAAAAAAACTAAATCAACCGTTTATAGATTTAACAAATGAAATTCTCCGGGTGAAACCGGTATATACAGCTAGTTATCAATAAATTAAAAATAGATAAAACAAGTGAATTAATTAATAAAATTATATGAATTAAAATTAATTATTAAATAAATTTCAAAATTTATTTCTGTGGATCCTAACCGTCTATTATTATAATACTAGCTGTATGTCCCGGTTTCACCCGGGGAATTTCATTTTTCTAATGAAACGGTCGATTTAGGAAAAAAAAGCGACTGTAAAGCGAGATCATTACGATTTTTATTAGGATAAACCATTGGGAACCACTGAGCGAAATTTGGAGAATTTAGGATTAACGGTATGGATAGATAAAGAACAAACAAATAAACAGAAATATATCCCTGCAGTTTCAGCTTCTCGCAAATCGGCTTGCCTAAGCCTCTGTGGCGCAAAGCGGACCTCATACTCCTGGGCAGACTAAGTTTCCCGCGATTCTGCCTAAGCCTCTGTTGTTCAATCCTATTTTGATGATCGTCGAGAGTTTCAGCTGCTCATATTTAACGTTGTTTTTTAGCTTTTGAGCTCACTACTCCTATTGAAGCTCACTTCTTAGGAGGCATTTATAAAAAATAAATTCACCATACATGTAAATAAACGTATTGCAATGTTAAAAAAAAACAAAAAAAACATATGTTTTAAAAATCCCAGAACTCGACGCCTACCAAGGAACGGTCTTACCGGGCCTTGTTGACCTCTTCAAAATCTATAAAATGATTTTTTAGGCCGTTTTTTCGACTCAAACGGTCGATTTCGTAAAAAAAAACCGTTGTAAAGCGAGATCATGAAGAAATTTTAAACAATAAAGAATATACCCAGAGATTGGCTGAAGTTACGCAATTTTAATATGGACAGGTGTTCGCACCTGGTATCAAAGAACTACTGAGCGAAATTTGGAGAATTTAGGACAAACGGTATGGATTTCTATAAAGAACAAATAAACAAACAAACAAACAAAATTTCAACTTTATTTATATAGATTTTTATAATTGGAAAATGATCTGTCGACATCAACTAATGTGATTGGAGCAAATTTATAAGCGCCAAAATTATTGGGTCGTCGTCAGTTACAAATACAATTTAAAATTGTATTTATTTATTAGTTTAATTAAACGGGGGAGTGGACAACATTGTGAATTTATTTAAATATTACTATTCAATTCTATTACTTGTCATGATGAGATTAAAATTCTAGTTTCAATAATGTTCAAGAATTTTAAAGTCATCATGGGAAGTAAAAGCATTGATTTATATATATACATACATACATATATATATATATATATATATATATATATATATATATATATATATATATTTTTTTTTTTTTTTTTTTTTTTTTTTTATTTACTACTGTTTTCAACATTAAGTCATATGTCGTCCCCAATAATAAGCGCTCTCCATTTCTTTCGGTCTTCCCAGTCTCCCTCTCTTATCCCTCTGTTCATCATTCCTTCTTCCACTCCGTCATACCAGAGTTTTCTCGGGCGACCTCTTTTCCTTCTTCTTTCTGGTTTCCATTTCAGCAGTTTTTTTGGCCATGCTCCCTCATTCATCCTCATAACATGTCCAAACCATTTTAATCTCATGGTTTCTATACTATGGAGGATGTTTTCTTCTTTCCCAACCCGCCGTCTTATTTGTTCGTTGGGAATTTTTTGGATTCTGGACACTCCGCATGCTCGCCTCCAAAAATCATATATATATGTATGTTTATATATATATATATATATATATATATATATATATATATATATATATATATATATATAATAGTCAATGTTCAAGAGACCTCACATAATGAAAAAATTGTCCAATCTCCCATTTAATTCGCAAAAATTGCGAGATTATTGGGAAAGGGGCCGGTGAAGAGAAGGGAATGACTTGACCGGGATATGGTGGATTGAGCCTGGTGGTTCAAATTCAAAGAGCGCCGTACTAGTGGAGCGGAAACCCGAGTTCCGATCCCGACCAAAGCCAATCTTTTTTCTTCTCATACATAATATTTAAGAAAAGCTAATAGAAGTTGATAGAAATCAATGAAATTATTAGGATTACGATCTGACGGAGAACTTGGATAAAATTCAATCGAGAAATTCGGCCCACATCCTTCAACATGTAGCATTAGCAACTACCTACATTCTAACTGAGACACAAATTGACAAGCTTTAAGAGACAATAAATACCTTTAAAATACATCGTTGGAGAGGAATAAAATGACTCAACAGCTGTTTTTAGGCGTTATTATCTCAAATTTTATCCTGTTTAATTTTTACCTACCCTATCTAGGAGAATATAAAGGCCCCACCGCCTCCACAATCATTTGGTACTGAGGTCTCCCATGGCTTAACTTAAGCTTTTTCATTAACATTCAAATGAAGAAACTAAAAGAAATGTTACGAATGTTTTTCTTATGTAACACTATATTAGTTTTATTAATTTTTTTTTCTACTAGCTACTACGATGAAATATCTTTTTCATGTTAATTAACTGATTATAAACCGGAATCGATATATATTTGGTAACAAGGAATCGATAGCCGGTGAGAAGTGAAAGAGGTTGGGTAGCCACAGCCTCCTGGAGCTGGAACGACCCTGACCTAGAACTTTCTCCTGGATGTTATGTCATCGGCCATCTCGATTACAAGTGGCCGGATCTTAACGGCTGTGAATATTAAGTTAATTTGTTATTTAATAAGTTCTTTAAATTATAAGTTACTAGCTAGGGTGCCCGGCTTCGCTCCGGTAGTTGTGTGGTAGTTTCAATAACAGTAAGACTTTACAATTAAAGGAAATATAGAACAAAATTAGCAGTTTCTTGAAACTTTTAACATATTATCAATATTAAAATTCGAGACCTGCAGAGTCCGCCCAAATAAGGAACACTATATACTTTAAAGGGGGTTGAAAATGGCGAATAAACAATTAATTTTGCTGCAACTTTGTCGAGCCATTCATCGTTTTTGATGGTTTCTGTGATTCTGAATCCTATATTTCTATATTTCCTATATTTCTTTTTATCCTGAACTATGAGGGGTGATAAAATCTTATTGAAAAAATGCTGTAATTGGAGTTAGTCATTTTATCAACTGGAATGCTCATCATACATAGTAATAAAACCATTTTTCATAATTGCATACAATAAGAACACTTCAAACTTTTTATTTTCGATTTATAATCAATCAATTCAGCTCTTCTTTTTTGCTTTATGTCTGTTTATTTCGCTCACTGTACTACTAAAAAATTTTCAGTCATATTGCATTAAATTTACTTAAGTAGATGTTATATATTGATTAAATATAATGTGTAAATCAATTAACCTTCTTATGAGAAAATTAATTTTGTAAGGTATCCAGTCGGTTTTCTAATTGATTGCAGATATGTAAAATCATTATTTTATTTAGAAAGAAATGGTGAAACAATTTTAAAAGTAATTTAATAAGAACAGCTGAAAACATATTTAACCTTTACAAACTGAACGGAATGAATGAACAATAAACATTGAGTGAAACGCACCCTAGCGCTTCCTGGTAGCCTGGAGCTCGAACTACATTTTTCATTCATAACCTCGTATCTCAATCTCAGAGAGGCTAATTAAATGGTGCGAGAGTCTTAAAATTCCAGTCCTTTTCTCTTCAATTTTACACCCTTAAGAGAAAAACAGAAACCTTCTTCTCCGTTATGGGTTTTATAGCAACACGCTGACATAACTCTCTTAAACGTGCGTTGAGTCGTTTTTGAGCCTTTTCGGCACGCACATTGTACACTTTGCTTTATAATATATATTGATTTAAATTAATTTGTAGTAAAACAGGCAAAAATTCTTACCGTAAAGGATAAATAATTAAATATTTGACTAATCTTCTTTTATAAAAATACAAGGGCCGTACGTTTGTAACCTCAAAACTCGAAAATCTTAATCTTGTGCTCTTTAGCCAAATAGCGGCCATATTTAATTTTTAATGTTAATATGAGCAAACTAAAACGCGTTGCTATGGCTCAGTAGCAAAAATGCGTTGAATTAATTATATCCTATTCTTTTAATACAGTCAGATCAAAATTCACTGATAAAGATAAAAACGTTTCAGCTAATCTAAAAACCAATGGGATTTAAAATAGAACTTTACGCCAAATTTAAAAGTATTTGGCACATAATTTAGGAGATTTAAAGTTATTATTTTTTACATCTCATATTTGACTACAGTAAGTATTAATAGTTCATTCATTTAGCACTTACTGGATTATTCCAGAAGAGGCGAGATTAAATATTAAAGGAACTAATAAAGAATACAATTGGAATATGATTTATGAATGAGATAGATAACGTTAACTTATAACTTTTTATATTAAGGATTTACTTTTTTTATAATTACAATAGACAATTTCTATTAATTTTAGTGCTATTTGGTACACAATGCTTTTGCTTAACCTTTCTTTTGCTAAAACAAGTTAATTCTATGTTTTTCCCGCACGTGAAAAGGCGATACATAATTGCCCATGGGAAATACACGGATTTTCCTAGTCCAAGCTGGAAAAAATAGATTTGGCTACTGGATGCTTACCCACCCTAAACATCAAAAGAAAATGAAATTTTGTGTCAATAAATCAACTTACATCGCCATCTGTTGGAAATTTATAGAACTTACAAATTATCACACTCAATTACTAATAGCATTTAATTTGCAATAAAAGAAATATCGAGGCAAATAATCGTGATAAAAACTATCCTATCTTTTTAGTTGGACCAAACTAATCCAAACAATCAGCTAAATTTTATAAAGATAGGTTGAGTAGTTTCTGATTATGCCTTCGAAAAACATCTTGACACGAGATTTTTATATATACTAAGATTAATAAAAGAATAATGGAGAATATTTGGATTCTCTATAATGTAACATATGAAAATATAAGCTCTTATACGTTATAAATAAATTTATTTTGATGAGCTTAAGTATTTTTGACTTATAACTTTTTTGTTTTTCAGGTAAGTACTCGAATGAACTACCATTAGATAGCTGTTAAAAGGTAACATATTATTTAGTTGAAATAAATAAAGTAAACCATACAGTTATTGGCACCCCAACTTTAACCTAAGACTTTAACAAACTAACCATAGGGAAGATTTCACAATTAAATCCACAGGGTGCCAATAACTAAGATTTGGCCCTTTAACAATAAATATTGCCATATTGTAAAACTATTGAACTTTTGACCCAAAAAAACCTCTTGTATCTTTATGAGGATAAATAATGAGGAGCTATAGGAAGTTTCTATTTGATCCCTTTATAAAAAGTATTTTTTTTTTAATTTTAACACAAAAATATAAGGGTGCCAATAACTGTACGGTTTACCATATTATAATATGTTTTGTATTAATACAATTTTAACAATAATTTAATCCAATATGTGCAATTCATAGGTGATAATGATTTTGAAATTTTTAAAAGACATGAATAATTATTTGAACTTGTTTCTATTTAAAATAGTTTCATAAACAAATGTTTCAAAATGTTTGCCTGTACATATTTAAAGATAAATGCTCAGAAAATATCATATTTACTACCTGCTGTATAAAGGTGGATAAAGATATGTGAAATCACTGTTTCCAATGCCGATTAGATGTAATTTTGAATATTTGTTAACACGTATCAGATGTTTTTGGTAAAGATGGATGATTATTCACCATTACATTTCCTAAGTCTTAATTAACCTCAATACATATCTTGATAGCTATGTTAAACAGTTAGGCCTTACAACTGCTACTGCCATGCTGCTTTTCAAGATTTTAGTTTCGACATATTGAATGGGAATCAGCTGACAAATTGGGAAGGCCTTGGCGGCTGAGCATGTTTGTCAGCTGTCTGAATATCTATGCCGGATCGCTTCCGGTCCCTAAGAAAATAATTTAGAGGAAAACAGGGAATTAAAATACCTTTAAAATACATCATCATCATGTCATGTTAATACGAGTATTAAAATATTTCATTATATCAAATAATTCAGACACATTGAATTATTGTCTTTGAATTACCAGTCTTGAGAAAATGAGTTTTCGGTATGAACTTACAAGCTCAAAAATCAACCTGCCCGGCAAAACAAAGTTAGCTGCCGTTTGACCCTAAATTTTTTAAAACTTGTTTTGAAATACTAATTTCATACGTAATTGGTGGTAAAAATATAATTTTATTCTAAAATGACTGAGCAACCAAATTATTTCTTGCTAGACCATTTCAAATTTTAAAAATCAAGCCCTGAAAATTTTAGGAAGTTCTACTTAATCTCTTATTCACTTGGATGACAGACATATCCTGTGGACATCACATAAAAGTAATAGTCCAAAGAATAATACTGTTACGTAAAAAAAAAAATTAATTGGTTATAAATAAATAAAACAATCGTAACAAAAAAATGGTAGCTCAGTGGAGACGGGCGGGTTCTTAAATGACTAGTGATTAAACAAAATAAAATAAATTAAGGGGCGCCACGCTATTTATTTTAAGGAAATAGCGAAAACCTAAAGGGATCTGAATAAAAAAAAATAATTTAAATTTAATAAGTGAAGATTACCTTAAAATCTCGGAGAGGGCTGTACATAAAATCCAATTTGCAATTTACACTTATGAGCTACTTAATGCTAAGTTTAAAAGAAATAGAACAAAACAAATTAAACTCAAATAAAAGGAACTTTTAATTAACACTATATTTACACTACGATATTAAAAATAAATTTTACTCGTAATTTCTATAGTCAGGCCTGATCAAAATCTAACTCTATTTACACAACTAGAAACAATTTAAGCTCATAACTATACAAAACCAAAACAGCAAGATATAACCAAAAAAATTAAAAGAAAAATATCTCCAGTCTCTTCCCTTAACTCCCCTATCTTCGCTCTCGTAGTTAAGGTTGCCAGCAGCCATTCGGCTTGGCGATTCTCGTCACCGGAATCTTCCGTGAACGCCACTATCCTTCAATTCGCTATATTTATCGATCTAGAACCAACCACTTTAACCACTAAAAATCTGGTGCGTGCGCGCAACACACAACTTTCACTTACCAACTTACTTAGATTAGAAATTGACGTGTTTTGCTAATAATCATTTCCCAAAGTCACACATTTTTCTACATTCATATCTTATTTTTGTTAATCGTTAAAGCCGTTTTTGAGTAAATAAAAAAACCTGTGAAAATGATACAAAATTTATTAAGTAAAGTCCCCCCTCCCGTAGATTAATTTTGATGAAATTTTTACAGTCATATCTCGGGCATATAAATACATCAAATACCAAGTTTGATCAAAATCGTTAAAACCGTTTTTGAGTAAATAAAAAAAACATGTAAAAATGGTACAAAATTTATTAAGTAAAGTCCCCCCTCCCGTAGATTAATTTTGATGAAATTTTTACAGTCACATTTCGGGCATATAAATACATCAAATACCAAGTTTGATCAAAATCGTTGAAACCGTTTTTGAGTAAATAAAAAAAACACGTGAAAATGATACAAAATTTATTAAGTAAAGTCCCCCCTCCGGTTAATCAATTTTGATGAAATTTTTACAGTCATATTTCGGGCATATAAATCGATCAAATACTCAGTTTAATCAAAATCGTTAGAGCCGTTTTTGAGAAAATCGAAAAAAACGTAAAAAGTTATTAAATAAAGTACCCCCTCCCTTTGAGCAATTTTGATGAAATTTTTGCTGTCACATCGCGGGCATATACCTACACTAAATACCCAATTTCAGGTTCCCACGGTTTATAGTTTTTGAGCTAGTCTGTTCACATACACACACACACACACACACACACACACACACACACACACACACACACACACACACCCACACACACACACACACAGACCATTTCGCGGGACTTGGTTATTTCGACTCAGGGGGTCCCAAAACGTGTATTTCCGTTGAAAACCGGAAGTCGAAATTTTTCACGATCGCAATACTTCCACTTACTATATATTTCATATATAGGTAAGTGAAAGTAAAAAACAGTCTCATTTTATCCTCACTCCTCAAACGCTAGCGAACATCTCCTGTATTTTCCTTCGTTGTTTTTTGAAAAAAAAACAAATGCCTTAATAACAGCTGTTTTAAATTAATTGCTGTGGTTCCGTCTCTTCTTTTAAAATAAAACATAATTATTTTTATAGGTAAATAAAAAATATTATATAAACAAAAAACTAATACAATGCTTTTAAAACTACACATATTTTAATTATATACAAAAATATATTAAGCCCTCTTCGATTATTACTTAATGAGTTTTATTAAATAATTATTTTTTTTTTTTTCGTTACAATACAACTCAATAAAACAAGCTTAGCAAGGATGGGGCGGAACTGATGCCACTCCTACTGCACAAAAAACCCCGAAGAGTATGATAATTGAAATGGCCACCACAAATACAAACCGCTACAGAAGCTAAGAACACGGATGACTGCTGCAGAAAAGGACAAACTCCATAATGGAAGTGAGAGTGGCTCCATACTTCCTCCAGAAGATACACAGTACGCTGCATTTTTTTTTTTTTTTTCTCTTTCTCCAGTTTGCCTGGAACGCGTAGACTCTCTCCGGAACGAGAAACCACACCTAACACACGTTTCAAACGTGAATCCAAGAAGCGTTATATCCTTTTATTGGCATAGTATGGCCCTGAGTATGGGTTTACTATTGATGTTGACAACTTCGTTTTACTGCTTTTTGAACTCTTGAAAAAGATTTGTATCCTTAAATTAAGTTGAAGAAACCAATCCTTACTAAAGATGATTTTTAAAATCTCAATACAGTATAATAAAAAAGGATCTTACTTTAAATATTTTTATTTTTATATTCTCGTTAATTCTCTTTCATTTTATTATATATCATTTGCGTAAAAGTAAATACACATAACAAAGATAGAGATAAAAGATTATCGACATTAATTTTTTTTCATGAAAATTACAACTAGTCATAATGAATGGTTGTGAGCTACTGGAATACATTTAATTTTTTTACTTTCACTTACCTATATATGAAATATATAGTAAGTGGAAGTATTGCGATCGTGAAAAATTTCGACTTCCGGTTTTCAACGGAAATACACGTTTTGGGGTCCCCAGAGTCGAAATGACCAAGTCCCGCGAAATGGTCTGTGTGTGTGTGTGTGTGTGTGTGTGTGTGTGTGTGTGTGTGTGTGTGTATGTGAACAGACTAGCTCAAAAACTATAAGCCGTGCGATCCTGAAATTGGGTATTTAGTGTAGGTATATACCCGCGATGTGACAGCATAAATTTCATCAAAATTACTTAAAGGGAGGGGGTACTTTACTTAATAACTTTTTAGGTTTTTTTCGATTTTCTCAAAAACGGCTCTAACGATTTTGATTAAACTGAGTATTTCATCTATTTATATGACCGAGATATGACTGTAAAAATTTCATCAAAATTGATTAACCGGAGGGGGGACTTTACTTAATAAATTTTGTAACATTTTCACGTGTTTTTTTTATTTACTCTAAATCGGCTTTAACGATTTTGATCAAACTGGGTATTTGATGTATGTATATGCCTAATATGTGATAGCCAACATTTCATCAAAATTGATCAACCGAAGGGGGGACTTTACTTTATAAATTTTGTATCATTTTCACGGGGTTTTTTATTTACTCAAAAACGGCTTTAACGATTAACAAAAATAAGATATGAATGTAGAAAAACGTGTGATTTTGGGAAATGATATTTAGCAAAACACGTCAATTTCTAATCTAAGTAAGTTGGTAAGTGAAAGTTGTGTGTTGCGCGCACGCACCAGATTTTTTTTTTTTTATGACGTATTCGAATTCACCTTAATTTAAAAACTGTTTTTAATAATCAGTTACATTTCCCGATTTGTTTATAGCAGGCAGTTCTCATAGTTGAAAGTATTGGTTAGTTATCTTCCCACGGTACTGAAGTGTGTTCGAAACTCTTGACTTCAAAACTTTGCTTCACAGTCAGTAAATAAGTCCCGAGGTGGCCCTGGGGATTTTTAATGGGAGTTAAAAACCCTTGTCTTTTCCGTCCCTCGGATAGGAGGTCCTGAGCCTGCACGATGTCAGGTACTCGTTAAAGATCCCTATCCTAATTATACCTGGATATGCAAAATTTAGGACTTCCACTTTAGCATCGTCCGATTTACCTTAGTAGCATAAAGTCACGTTAAAACAAACAAACAAATAGTCAGTACCATGGTCTATTCCACAAGAGTGAGGAAGATAGATGTGAGGGAGATAGATTTTTGAGGTTGTATTAAAGTAGACTATTCCATGTCAGTCTCTTATCAACAAAATTTATGGGTTATTGAAATCCTTTGTAATCCTACAAATTAACTGTAATATAACGTGAATCAAACTCACCTTTAAGGAAATATCAGTGGATGAGGGAGATAGGAGATGAAACTCCCTGTTTTAACCGATAAAAACACCCCCACAAGGAAACTAGAGCAGAACTTCTGTGAAAAAGGTTATCCTTGTTGAGGCGGGAATCTGTTACAATGTTGCCAACAATGAATTATAATGAAATAAAGGTTTCTAAAGTATTGAGGCCTGATTTAAAAAAATGTGAGGGAGATAGGTTGCATCTGTGGGACAGGTAGATTATGGATCATAACCTTTTTTCTATAATACGAAAATAGCAATATATCCTAAAACCAAATAATTAAGACCTTCTAACAGGTATGGAAAAAAAAACTAGGCTATAAATAAAAGAATATATATCTTTTTTCCGCCATCAAAGTCAGATTGAGTTTTGGGACAGGTGAGGGAGATAGATATTGACATTTTAAGTTTAAATTTAGGCCTATAAACAAATGGTTACTGAGATAAAAATCCTTGAACAACAACCTGAGGTTTTCTATTAACCACTGGATGCGATTGAATTATTAGGGACAATTTGTATGTATTGGGAGAATGAACCATACAGCGTTTTGAAGAATTTATTGTTAGATTTAATTAATTTTTCAATACAGAAGGAAATAACAATGAAGTTAATAAATATAACGGTAATTTTGTTTTTCCATTGGTAGCTGATAAGGAAATCGGTTTTGGTGACAAGGCCATGTAGATTTGAAATACATATAACATTTCAGGAAATTATGAAACGATTCAAAGATAATTGGCTTAATTTTGAGATTCTGTTAAGTTTCCTCATATAGACATTAATGAAACATTTTCGTCTTCTTTGATTTTATCCTATTTTTCAAAAAAAATGCTGAAAAAAATTGACGGTGCCCTCCCACACGGATTTTTTTCGTACAACGGTTTTAAAAAATATTATTTTAGTATACATCGTTCAAGGGAGCGGGGGTAGCTCATTGGTAAGGTACTAAGTTGCTCAAGGTCCTTAATTGGAATCTGGCTTGGCATGATATCTTCTGCCATGGTTCATCTCGGCCGAGAAAAATTTAGGGGGGGGGATATAGCGTTTGAGCATGATCACTGTCAAATCACTTCCTTGCAAGCCAACAGTACATCACCCAAGACCCCTCATGAGTTGTAGTGGAACTGGTTTTTAAACATTTTACAAGTCCTATCCTAATCAATATAGTGGAAAGCATAGCTACCAACAATATTAAAGGTCGCGGGTCCGCGTCCCGAGGTGGCCCTAGGAACTTTTCCTAAATCCTCGACTATGTCGTCCCTTGGATAGGACGTAAAATGTAGATCCCGCGCCGGTACTCGTTAAAGATCCCTGTCCTAATTTATACCTGGATAGGCAAAATTTAGGACTCCCACTGTATGAGAGTTGGGCAAACTGTAATCTGAACAATGATTAATGAATAGGCATAATTTTGATCATAAAACAAATGAATAATGATTATTCATAATCAGTGCGGAGTATTTTTAATGATTGTTGAGTGTCTATGGTATTCATTTGAAATGAATAATGAATAACTTGTATTCAGTTATTCATGATTAACGAATACTGATAAATTCAGTTAGTCATTATTCATGAGCTAAGATTAATATAATATTCAACAATCAGGAATACCTAATATTCATCGATCACGAATAACAAATATTCACCAATCATCAATCATGAATATGATATATTCATAATCATTATTCATTTAAATTTAAAAGACGAGGATGCATTTCTGAATTAAAAGTTCTCCTAATGAGCGAGCATTTGAAGTCACAAGTAAAGAATTAGACCCTAATTCCAATGGGTATTAGAAAAAGGTCTATTGACAAGAATAGAAATAGCAAACAAATTTTCATTCATCATTCATGACTAGTAAGACTCTGAATTGTGATTTTTTTGTAATGATGATCAATGAATTTATATTATTCATGATTAATGAATGATCTGTAATCATGAGTAGTGAATTCCCATTAGTCATGATTAATGAGTAATGAGCAATCATGAATAATGAATTCTGCTTAATCATGATTACTGACTAACATTTAATAATGAATAATGGTCATTCATGATTGTTGAATATATTATATTCTTTAATAATTCACGACCAGTGATTAATACAATTCATGATTAATGATTCCGCGCTAAAGATTGATTTGTGAATGATGATTACAATCATTATTATTAGGGTAAACCAGACAGTTATTGACACCCCAACTTTAACTCAAAGAAATAAGAAAACAAGCCCTAATTTTATTTCAAGATGTACATGAATCTAATGTTTGAAGGGTCATCTAAATCATCTATAAGGTAAGTGTTTAGCAAACTAACCAAAGGGAAGATTTCACAATTACCCTATGGATGGGTGTCAATAACTAGTTTTTGCACTTTTTTCAATAATTCATTGCCATATGGGAAACTTTTGACCCAAAAAAACCTCTTTTTTTTAAGGATAAATAAAGAGGAACCATAGAAAGTTTCAATTTGATCCCTTCATAAATTTTTTTTTTTTAATTTCACAATAGAAATGTAGTCTTAAGGATGTCAATAACTGTCCGGTTTACCCTACCAAATGCAAACATGAAATACTGATTTTTGATTTCGGTTTGTATCTTATGTATCGATTATTAATGTTACAATACGTATGTTAATCCATAGCTAATATACTTCTAGTTGTTTAATTTCGAAACTCGCTTAGCAATGAGTGTGCGAACTTGTGAACCCTCATTCACGTAAGAATTAGTGACTCCGCTAATAAAGTCCAGCTCTGTCATTAACCGCACGCTATTCTCTTACATAACTTGTCCCAGAAAGTTCTTGAGTCTCTATCGTCTTGAAATGAGTTGTATAAGAAAAGAGAATTTTTAGAGGTGTGTAATAGTCAACTGTATTTCTTTACGATAGGTAGATTAATAGTTATAAATAGTAACAGATTTATAGAATTCATAAAACAATAAAGTTAAATCTGATATTTAAAAATGCAGTCCATCAAATATACGATACGCCTGGCGATGCTTATAAAAAGCGACAAGGCACCAAATTGTGAAAATAAATTATCAGACGGAGAAATAGGGTATAATCAATCAATAGAGTGTGCTATAATTAACTAATATTTTATACTTATATTTTATTAAATTTGATCGGTTAAACTCGGGCAAATTCGTATAATCGTATTTTTATTTATTTTTTACACTTGGGGGGGGGGCAGTCCCCACTAGCCACATATTAGTGGACGCGTCCCCCCTATCTCCCCGGCGGTGACACCCGTGACTGCAATAGACAACATTATGAAAATGAGATGGTGTCCATTGGTCCAATGGTGTTTTTTGTTTTGGTAAGGAATCGAAAAACATTTAAACATCGCTTTTAAAAATTGACAAAAAATGGGAATTTTTGGAGTTGGTTTGTTTGGGTTAAAGGCGTAAAACCGCAGTTCGGTCATCGACGCCTGTAGAAAAAGGGTGTCAATTGTTCAGGAGTATTTGATGGTCAAATTTTCTTCACCAAAGGTAGCAATCATTCTGAATTTGGTGAAAGTCAAATTTTCTCCATAATTTTCGCTTCATTTAGACTTTCAATGAGGTTTCGTAGAGTGTTCAGATATTATTCATATGAATTTTTCGAGTTATGTGTGATTATTACAGTTTTAAGCCGTTCGGTGTAACTTTTAACAATATTTCTTTTCTTATGAACCCAATTCCTATTTATTTATTTATTTATAACAAAATGGGCTCTTCAACCATTTGGGCCATTTTAGCCCCCGTACAACATTTGCAAAAGAAAACAAAACAGTACAAGTAAAAATACAATAGTAACATAAAAATTATGGGTGACAATAAAGAATGAAAACAATGAAGAAGGTAGTATCTCTACAAGATTTTTAGGTGTTGCTTGGGAAGAGAATAAAGGATAATATTATAATAGATGAATTATAGTGAAAAGAAAAAGGACAATGAAAGATAATAAAGAAGAAAAAAAACATTAAAGTTTGACATAAAGATTAATTTTTCTTAAAAACAAGAATAATTTTTCGGCCATCATCGAGATGTTACAGAGTATCTCGCCTAAGTCGGTTCCAATTCCCACTTCTCTCCGATCTACTTCGTAAGCATAACATTCTGTAAGGATATGCGGCACTGTCAAAGGCACACCGCAGGTGATGCATTGAGGCGGGTATTTCCTCGTCATGAGGTACTCGTGAGTGACCCTTGTGTGCCCTATCCGTAGGTGGCTGAGAATTACTTCCTCTCTTCTGTTTAGCTGCCCAATTCCTAATACAACAAACATTTTAAAACAATAATTAGCCAAATTGGTACGACCATATAAACGCGATGCGGTTTATGTGTCACGAACATCATTTGTTTATATAGGTTATAGTTAGCGTGCAGGCATTGAACTTACACCGCTATTTAGAATATGACTTGCGAAATAGTTGTAATGCAAGTGCTATTGTGCAAGAAGATAAACGGGGAACATACAAGTTCAAGCAGACTCGTGACTATTCCGTACGAACTCCAAACGATTAGATAAACTTGGCTTCAAACAAGATCCTCCAAGGTGTCACAATGTTTAGCTGTCATTATCGCTGTTACTAGAGGTTGGTAGCCCTGAGTGGAATTATTGGGGAGGCATTGGTGGCACTTCACTTTCTAGCACGACGCTGCTTCGTGACGCCCTTCGGA
This sequence comes from Aelia acuminata, assembly GCA_911387785.2. NCBI lineage: Eukaryota > Metazoa > Arthropoda > Insecta > Hemiptera > Pentatomidae > Aelia > Aelia acuminata. The sequence goes on from OU426978.1 coordinate 221,446,370, forward strand.
ACTGAGAAACCCATTTTTATGCTTTCTCATCTCGTTAGGGGAGAAGATCTCGATGTTCCTAGTAGCGGAGGATATAATGCTACTCGATAATCGTTTGTTCATCAAGCTTTAGTTCTTGCGGCTGACGGTTGAGCCTAGGTTTGTTTTGTTACTTTCACTTAAATACACATCAAATGTATAAATAACTGACTGGCTCTACAGACACTAGCGGAACCTAGGCTTCCTCAATAAGTCTTCTCCATTCCTCTCTATCCTTCGACACTGTTATCCATCTCCTAACACCATCCAACGAAGGTCTTCCTCTACATCGTCCTGCCATCTTAGAAACGGCCTTCCTGCCAATCTCCTTCCCCCAGGATTAGCTCTTTTTTTAGTGTGATTTGTATTATTGGTAAGATCAAAGTTTTAAACTAATTTGGAGATATAAATCAGCTATGAAACCTCGGGAAGAAACGCATTTCAAATACCTAATTTCAGATTTATCGCTTTTCGGGTAAGTCTGTCCAAATTAAAACTCACAGAGACACATAAAATTCACGAGACTTGTTTATTTGGTATGATAGATAATAGATAGATTTATTTTGGTAGGGCAATCAACTAAAGTGTTATTATACCCTTCAATATTAGGATTACATTTTATGAGGCTGAATTATTAAGTTTTTCTCTCTATGCTTAACTGATGTTTATACTTATGAGTAGGAATATAAATACAACTATGGATTTACTTAGAGATTACCTTTATTTATTTATTTTATTTTTTATTTATATATTTATTTAATTATTATTTTCATAACTTTTCAATTTTTTTTAAATTATATTTTAGGCTTTTTTTGTAGTTAATTTTTTTTTAATAATAAAATACATAAATTTGAGCTATCTATATAGATACATAGTATAATATAGATACGCATACATACAATTACATATTTATGTTACAAGATGTGGTTCGAAAATAACTATAATTCATTGAAGATGCCTATTTCTTTTGTTAGTTTTATTAAACCCTACCTGGCCATGTGTGGCTTTCGGCGGGTTACTCAAGAGGTGTAATCAACCTATTCTAACCATGGTGGGTAGGTCGAGATTTATTCCGTGGGACCTCCACGAAATAAAAGTTAACCCTACCAGGACGCATCCAAACCGGCGCGCAGTTCGGCTCGAGCGTGCTAAAGCGGGTCGCGCTCAAACGCAATGGAAAATTTCGACCTTTGGTTTTCAACAGAAATATACCTTTTGGGTATCCCTTAAATCCAAATGAACAAGACTCGTAAATTGTATATGTCTCGGTGAGTTTGAATTTGAAGAGACTTCCTCGAAAAAACGATAAATCTGAAATTAGCTATTCGTGCTGCGTTTCTTCCCGCGATGTGACTGCAAAGGTTTCATAGCTGATATTTATCTCCAAAATAGTTTTAAACTTTGTCCTAACGCATATTATAGAAGTCGTGTGGTGCAGTGGTTAGCATACCCGACTAATACACAGAAAGTGAACTAGAGCAATTCTCATAGTTATAAGTGTTAGTTAGTTATCTTCTCACGGTACTGAAGTGTGTATGTCTAAGGGGCTGAAACTCTTGACCTCAAACCTTTGCTTCGCAGTCAGTAAATAAATTATTTCATAATACTATTTGTTCATTCTATCAAAAATGACATCCTTAAATTATGTATATAATCTTAGAATTAGTTATATACAGGGTCATTAAAAGGAATTAAGTAAACCGTGTATTTCTAATAGACGTGAGCGGATGAAATTGTTGTTATTACTAATTCAAAATGGGGTAACCTGTGGTGTAGTGGTTCGCATAGAAACTTACAATACTAAAGGTCGCGGGCTCGCGTCCCGAGGTGGCCCAAGGGTTTTTTAAAGAGAGTAAAAAATCCTTGACTAGGCCGTTCTGATGGGACTTAAAATGGATGTCCAGAGCCGGTACGATGTCAGGTGCTCTTTAAAAATTCGTATCCTAATAACACCTGGTTATAATATACCTTAGGCATAATAAAATAAACAAAAAAAGAATATGAAAATATTTAAAAGCACACTATCAATAAAAAGTTTCATACAATTTATTGTACCACCAGTTCCAACTTTATATGAACCGTTAGCTGGGCGGGGTCTGGTTGGTTGTCAATCGCGAGGTCGTTTAGAGACAACTTCCTTAGTATCGATTATATCTAAACTAATCGATTCTGGTCATTAAATTTTAAAAAAGATATTTTACTTCCATGACACCTTTATCTACAGAATTCTTTGGTAACATTTTTCTAAATGTTATTAACTTTTCGGGTTTTCAAAATTCTTCCTGATCAACAACAAAGGTGTACAACGCTACCCGTCTAATATTCTGTGTAGAGGACGATTTATTCAGATATATCGAGCATATAATAAGTAATAATAAAAATATTGTTATTTATTTCGATTTACATCAATACTAGGCTGGCTCCTTATCAGTATTATAGTTGTAACTCCAAACTGAGCTAAGGGCCAAACTGAAGATAATGTTGAATTTTTTGAAATAGAGTTGGGTTCACTCCAAATTCTTGTGAAGTACAACATATTTCATTTCGTCTTTTATATTATTCAAATATACAGAATCATGATAAAAGCATTAAAAAAAAAAGTAGGTAATTAAAAAAACAAAAATTAAAAATCTGGTGCGATGGGCGCAACACACAGCTTTCACTTACAAACATAATTATTATAAGTTTAAAGTAAGATTAAAAATCGATATCATCGATATTATCGTTTACATATTATCGATTTGTTTCGATAATATGTAAACGCCATTTCTCAACTTCACACATTTTTTTCACATTTATATGCTTATATTTGAGGTCTGTTTCAGAAGCCTACCTCCAGTTATTTTTGCCATGGTAACAGTTACTTATGATTATCATTGACTTAACCTTAAATGTTATTGAATGCTGTCCATCAAAATAACTGGGCGTTAATTGTTTTACTGAAACATATGTTAAATTAACCATTCTTTTTATTGATACTTAATATTATATTGTGAAAAAGTCATTATTACAATGGGATTGTTAGATTTGGTTAGGAAGATGAATGATTCTGCCGTAAAGTTTCTACAAGAAAAGGGTGTTCTCTGTAACAGATCACACCTAAACCTACATCAAATCAAACCTACATCACATCAAACCTAACAGATCACAAGAAACTCTAATAGGATTAATAAAAGAGTGTATTAAGCCAGGGACTTTGATCATTTCGGACTGTTGGGCGAGCTATGGAGGGATTCCGAAGCTAGAAGGTTTCAATTTCAAGCACCAAACCGTCAACCATTCTAAAAATTTTGTTGACCCATTAACAGGAGCCCATACTAACAATGTCGAGAGCTTATGGGCCTTAGTGAAACGAAGTAACAAAATTCAGTGTGGAACTAGCAGCAATCATTTGGATTCTTATTTATGCGAGTTTTTATGGCGTCAAAGATACGCAAATTGTGATTATTTTGACCAAATATTTAAGTGATATAATCAAGTTTATGCCCCAAGGAAATTAAAGTGACATATGTTTTTTTGTAAATAATTATTCAGTTAAATATAATGTTTATCAATTACTTTTGAGGTTATTTAAAAGAGTAATCATATTGTTCTTAAAAAGTAACCGTTGCCATGGCAAAAATAACTGAAGGTAGGCTTCTGAAACAGACCTTATATTTGTACATCTCCATAATTTATAGATTAATCTAATCTTAATTTGTGGCTGACCACCATTTTTAAATTATTTTTAAATAATTTATTTTTTAAAGAGAAAAGATTTGGCTCCGCCGGGAGTCGAACCCGGGTCTCCTGCGTTACATGCGAGGATGCTAACCGCTACACCACAGAGCTCGGCTCAAGGCAGAGCAAGGAGGCCCGGGTTCGACTCCCGGCGGAGCCAAATCTTTTCTCTTTAAAAAATAAATTATTTAAAAATAATTTAAAAATGGTGGTCAGCCACAAATTAAGATTAGATTAATTAAAATAATTTAAAAAATTGACTTAAGTCAATAAAATATTATAAATTGGACAAAATTTGTCCACCTCCCACTACTACTCGCAAAACTTGTGAGATAGGGGGAGTAGGTATCAGTGAAGAGGAAGGATTTGCTCTGCCTTGAGCCGAGCTCTGTGGTGTAGCGGTTAGCATCCTCGCATGTAACGCAGGAGACCCGGGTTCGACTCCCGACGGAGCCAAATCTTTTCTCTTTAAAAAATAAATTATTTAAAAACATAATTTATAGAGTATTTGAATTGGATTTGTATTGAAAACTTGAAAGTTCTCAGGACTTTTCAATTTATAATCGCTTATTTCTTTTTTTAAGGGACCATATTTCATCAACCGTCGAGGTTTTTACTGCTTGCTTGCTTTTTAACAAGAGTTGCTTTTTGTAAATATATCGTGTAGATAGAACATTTCTTCGTGATGATAAAACTAACCTCGTATTAAAGAATACGAAGAAGAGCCTTTTTTATCATGATCTTTACAGCCGTTTTTGAGTAGGTAAATAAAATCAAGAAACAGCATACAAATGTATATAAACTAATCGATTCAGGTCAATTAAATTAAAAAGAAATAAGTGAAAGTAAAAAAACATATTTTACTGCAATCACACCTTTGTTTATTTAACGTCACTTTATGCCACCAAGGCTAATGGGACGATGCTACAGTGGGAGTCCTAAATGTTGCCTATCCAGGTATAATTAGGATAGGGATCTTTACCGAGTACCTGACATCATACAGGCTCGGGACATCCATTTTACGTCCTATCCGAGGGACGGCATGGCTAAGTATTTTTTACCCTCATTAAAAAAACCTAGCTTTAACGATTTTTATCAAATACGTTATGTTTAATGAAAATTAGTTGTTCTTTTATATCAGGTAAGCTTTATCATAATTAAAATGTTCTGAGGGGGCTTAAGTGGGCTAGGGGCCTTTTTTGTTTCCTATAAAGTACCTTTGTTTTTGTTTCTATGGAGAAATTAACTGTCTCTCGTTACGCCTAAAAATAAGAAATGGCTAAATATAAGATATGATAAAAATAAAGAAAGCATAAAGAGGAGAAAAAAAGAAAAATATTCAGTCAACTCATAATACTCGTTGAGCCCAATCATACGGAGTACGCCTTTAGTGACTGACCATTGTTTATAATTAAAGCCGTTCTGTTCATTTGAGAAGTGGCAATTAACAAAACGCATTAATTTCTAATCTAAGTAAGTTGGTTAGTGAAAGTTGTGTGTTGCGCGCACGCACCAGATTTTTAATTATACGTATCACACTGACATAACATGTTGGAATAATTGAGAGTAAATTCAACGATCGATACCAGGATAATTTGTTCAATATATCTGAATAAATCGTCCTTTAGACAGAATAATTGTTGACGGTCAGCGTTGTACACCTTTGTTGTTGAGGTTAGGAAATTGTTTGTTGTATTTGGAACCTTGCTAGGTAAACAGTGACAATACAGTTACGACACACGACCTACTGCTCCAGAAAACGACCGACAAGGAATTAACAATGTCCCCTTCGTATTCAAAACTAGTATTATCATCTATGAGGAACGAACTTTGTTAACGTGTTATTTTTGCACTAGACTGCACCTTTTCTATTATCTCCGACTAGACAAAAACCTTTAAAATATAATGTCATACTTGCAGTTACCTTTATATATACATAAAAATCTGGTGCGTGCGCGCAACACACAACTTTCACTTACCAACTTACTTAGATTAGAAATTGACGTGTTTTGCTAAATATCATTTCCCAAAGTCACACATTTTCCTAAATTCATATCTTATTTTTGTTAATCGTTAAAGCCGTTTTTAAGTAAATAAAAAAAAAACCGTGAAAATGATACAAAATTTATTAAGTAAAGTCCCCCCTCCCGTAGATCAATTTTGATGAAATTTTTACAGTCATATCTCGGGCATATAAATACATCAAATACCAAGTTTGATCAAAATCGTTAAAACTGTTTTTGAGTAAATAAAAAAAAAACACGTGAAAATGATACAAAATTTATTAAGTAAAGTCCCCCCTCCGGTTAATCAATGTGATGAAATGTTGGTTATCACATCTTTGGCATATAAATACATCAAATACCAAGTTTGATCAAAATCGTTAAAACCGTTTTTGAGTAAATAAAAAAAACATTTGAAAATGATACAAAATTTATTAAGTAAAGTTCCCCCTCCGGTTGATCAATTTTGATGAAATTTTTACAGTCATATTTCAGGCATATAAATAGATCAAATACTCAGTTTAATAGAAAATCGGAAAAAACATAAAATGTTATTAAATAAAGTACCCCCTCCCTTTAAGCAATTTAGATGAAATTTTTGCTGTCACATCGCGGGCTTATACATGCTCTAAATACCCAATTTCAGGTTCGCACGGTTTATAGGTTTTGAGCTAGTCTGTTCACACATACACACACACACACACACACACACACACACACACACACACAGACCATTTCGCGGGACTTGGTTATTTTGACTCAGGGGACCCCAAAACGTGTATTTCCGTTGAAAACCGGAAGTCGAAAATTTTCACGATCGCAATACTTCCACTTACTATATATTTCATATATAGGTAAGTGAAAGTAAAAATTTCATGTCACGGTGTTTATCAGAGGTAAAATCAAAAACTAATGAACCGATTTTAATGAAATTTGGTTGGATTTCGATGAAATTGGCTCATTGTATGTAGTTCTGGCCAACTTAAAAGATAGGATAATTTTTATCTCGATTATTCTCCACAAAATTTCTTTTATTGCAAATTGAAAGCTTATTATAATACAATTGGGTGTGATTATACAGGACCAATCAAAAGTTTAGACTCACTTGTATTTAATTCACAATCTTCAAGTTTAAAAGAAAAAAATTGTAACGCAAGAGATAACATTTCAAAAATTATTTGATTATTTCGAATACAATCTATATAAATAAAGACGAAATTCTGTTTGTTTGTTCTTTATAGAAATCGATACCGTTTGTCCTAAATTCTCCAAATTTTACTTAGTGGTTCTTTCATACCAGGTGCGAACACCTGTCCATATTAAAATTGCATAACTTCAGCCAATCTCTAGGTATATTCTTTACTGTTCTAAAAATCTTTATGATCTCGCTTTACATTAGATTTTTACGAAATCAACCGTTGGAGTCGAAAAAAATCTGATTTCTGTCCCAACGAACATTTCTTGACCCTCGGCTTTTCTCATTGTTTTCCAAATGCCCAGGGTGAAACTGGGATATGCAACTATTAATAAATAAAATAACAATAAAATTATAGTTGTTCAAGAAAGGGAATGTTGTTATTTATTTATTTTACAAAACCTAAGAGTGAGTCTAAACTTTTGACTGGTACTGTAAGTTTTATAAATTTCCAACAGATGGCGGTGTAAGTTGATTTATTGACACAACACTTAATTTTTTTCGCTATTTAGGGTTGGTAAGCATCCAGTAGCCAAATCTATTTTTTCCGGGTTGGACTAGATAAATCCATGTTTTTCCAATGGGCAATAATCTGCCGCCTTTTCACATGGGGAAAACTTCGAATCTATTTGTTTTAGCAAAATACAGAAAATATCAAATAGCATTCGGTTTTATAAAATGTCGTCTTTTTTACTTTCACTTTCCTATATATGAAATATATAGCATGCGAAATACACATACGATTGTGAAAAATTTCGACTTCCGGTTTTCAATAGAAACACACGTTTTGGGGCCCTGTGAGTCCAAATAACCATGGCCCATGTCTTATACATAAATGAAAATCTTCCAATAATATCTTTTATTTAAACATTACATATTGAAATGGTCCAACGCCAACGTTTCGGACAATTCTCGCCCATCTTCAGGGCAATATTCTCCTATTTCATACTTCCTTCTCCAAATACAAAATGTGTATATATAAGTCACTCACATAAATCAGCTTAAATATTTGATAAAAAGTAACAAATTAACATAAATATTAGTACAGAGTTTTTCTTTTTTTTTTGGTGGCATGGTCAATTATCTTATATTCTATACTTCTTTCACTTGTCCATTACAACTGTAATAGGTCAAATTTTTTAATGATTATTTTTCACTTTTTTTAAATATTAAAAAAATTACTAACTAATTCCACTTATATAGGATCACATACATAGACAGTCTGTATGTATGCATGTGAACAGACTACTTCAAAAAATACTATAATTCGAAACTTATTTTGGTATTTTATGTATTTATTAATCTTCCTCGAAAAATCTCTTACCTTGCAAGATCTTACATTACATATTGCTCTCATAAACTTTCCAACGATTCTTACGTTATCTAGTTAAACGAATTGAAATTAAATTTTCAATTGTAATGTGTAATGTACATGTAAAATCATGTAATGTTAATTAGTTGTTAAGTCTGACAAACGACTAAAGCTACTTTACCCACTTTTTTCTAAATCCTCAAAATTAAGACTGAGACAAAAACTAAATACTTACTCATACTTACTTAAACCTATATTGATATACTGTTCACAAATTTACGGAATCGCTAAAAAAATACAGAAACTCCAGACCTTTCAGTCAAAATTATTACGACTCATTTCAAAAGCGCCTTGGTACGTGACTAATCAAACCTTACACACTGACTTCCACATGCCAACAGTCGACCAACAAATCAAGACTCTTTACAAACGTTTCCACACTAACCTACACGGACATATAAACCTACTGATCAGAGATATGGCCACTGATGAAATGCCCTCGAATATGAGGAGGAGATTAAAAAGGCGTTGGATGAGAGATCTCCTTCTTTAACGGACATGAATAACTGAATGAAGCCAGACAAGAGGTACTGTTGGGTGCCATCCTTCCCCATGCCTGACATGTCATCATTTGCAATTGTTTATGGCCATCACATCTGCTGATTGTCGATATATTGTTGACAGGCGCGGATATACAAATGAAGTTAAAAACAAAAAATTCGATTAATCTTTTGTGTTATTTCTTAATGGTTTCCCGTTACCAAAATCAAAACAAAAAAAAAAACAAAAAACAATCGATGTTTACATACATTGCTTATTGATCTGAACCTATATAACTGGATTCCTTTGATAACTAGATACTTCACATTCCATGCCTGTTGGAAACCAGACTACGAAGTTGGTGAAGTCGTGCAAATAACTTAAGAGGGTTGACCAGGTTTTTTTTTTTTTTTTACTTATAAGCCCAAGGACTTCATGTATTGAAGCTAGGTTCAAGGATCACTTGTATCTGTATTATTTGTACATGAAGGTTATTTAGCTATAACCTAAATACAAACATGCTATATTTAGTGGCATTATAATTCATTTTTTTAAACCCTTTGCATTCGAAACCGTTTCGGACGTTACCCCTACCAGCAACTCGTGAAAACGCTGGAAACATAATATCATACAGTGGGGGAGAGCGGGGTTGGTTGGCATAGGGGGTAGGTTGGCCATTGGCTTATAGTTTCCGTCACACCTGTTGTTGAAGGCTCCACCATTGTACCATGTGACCCGCTCGACCTCGGGAGTCTTGTCCTGAGTTTTCAATCCGATGCTGACAGTGTAGATAAGACTGTGCTTCATTGATTGATTTTACAACATGTAAGTAAATTTTTATATTTTCAGTAAAGTTGGTTTAAAGGCATGGAAAAACATTTGACTCCGATTCTGTTCACTAAGCTCCAAACTCCTTTGAAAAACCTAACCTTTCGATTAACCAGTTTCTTGTTTGATTTTTCTCCCCTGTCCTGGCAATCATCTTTCATATGATCTCTCCTGTGGGGTTAGTTAGCTCTCTTCAACTTTTTTTTTTTTGGCGCAGTAGCAATTCACAAAAGCAAGGTAAACATAATCAAAGGTGAAACTACTAATTGTCTTTAGTTCCAGCGAGGAAGATGAGAGCAATTTTTCTTATGCGAAAAGCGACGACAGTCTAAACTTCTATCTTCTTCTGTTGTCATTCTATTTTCCCTTAAAAGCTGTTAAAAACCGATTCAAAATTATTATACCATTATAGTGCAGCTTTTAATAAAAATAATATGTGTCAGGCAGTACTTGAATGAGGTGAAAAAAACAACCCCACCTTCTAGGCCAATCTGCCCCACATAGGGGGTTAATTGGCGTACTACTGGATTGACTGGATTGACGAATTCTTCAATTTTCTATGATCTTAGTATTAAATATTATGTTGTGAAAAAAATACTTGAAGTACTCTAATACTTGGAGTTTACAGTGGTACCAGCCCCATTGGGATTATAACATAACAGGAACGACTCAACAATCAAAAAAGTGAAAACTGTTGCCAACCAACCCCGCTCTCCCCTACAATTTTAGAACCTAATAAGGAATTATAATGAAAATTGGGTTATGGGTGATTCTAAAATTTAGATAGTATTTTGGATCTTAAATTTTTTGGAATTCCAAAGTCATCTTTTCTTATACGACTATTTCTGGTTGCAGATGGCATGGTCGCCTTGATCATGTACCAATAGGGAGTGACTCGCTATAAAAATATTGTTTAGCTTTACAACTTCCTCCATGTCCTGAAAGCAACTAAAATGTAGTAATGTAGAAGTAACTATAGTAAAAATGATATGATTCGACGTATATTCAGGTTCATAAGAAAGTTACCCCATATGCTCTCAGCACGAAATTTCCTTTTCTGATTGATTGGTGGGTATATAAAAACTAGCTAGGGAGTGAATTCAAAACTGGGTAACAAAGGGAAAAATTGTCGTGGTACTTTTCCTGTACCCTTGGAGTCCTGGCTCAATTTTATTTTGCATCCTGAAAGTATGCTGATAAGATTAGGGCCTCATTTTTTAGAATTATTGTAACGGAAAAGGGTTTAATTATTTTTCAAAGTACATGACCTCTACTTTGTGACAGGCTAGGGAGTGACAAAAAGACCGTTGTTATTGATTTTAATGGATGTTATCCTGTCTTTAGGCGCTTGAAAATTAGATATTAGTGTTCATTACCAATGAGGTAACAAAAAGCAAAAACAATTTTTTAAATCCTTCAGGGAGTTTTCGATATATCACGTTGTGACACACACAACAACATAATTTTAGAATCACCCTTCATGTCATATCATTCACTACCACATCCATTCTTAGAATTTAAATTAAAAATCGTTGAAGGGCCATGTATGTATGTATACTATTTATTTATTTATTAATATGTATTTACCACTAAACGTCTTTTATTTATTTATATATTGTTCTTTTTGTTGTTGCTTTTTTTGTCTTTTTAAATCTTTTTATACCATTTTATATAAAACTTTGAGCTGGTGTTTGATCTTGTTATTGCTATGCTGCTGTTGTTATTCCATATTATTAATATTTACCCAATTTTTTTTAAATTTTTAGTTATTACATACAGACATTACACAATTTTCAGAGGCCAGTTAAGCCTATAGAGAGAAAATGTTATAAATGTACAAAAAAAAAAAAAAAAAAAAAAAAAAAAAAAAAAAAAAAAAATTCATGTTTCTTTGTATATTTATATTAGTTTTATTAGTATTTAGATTTAACAAATAATCTTTATAAGATAAATCAGTATGCTGCGTATAAGCAACCCAATATAATTGGGCAGTATTTCCTTTTCTATTTTCTATAAAGTGTTTCTCTGTAGACATTCCTTTTTTTTTTTTTTTAAGAATTTTATGGTCTCAGGTGGGTGTAAATATATTTTATTATTTAATTGTAAAACAATATGCTTTACACTTAAACATAGATTTAAATACGTTTCGGTACTAATATGTTAATGTTTAAAAAATGTACATAAATAAAACAATATCGATGTTTCGATTGCAAAAACTTCGATGTTTTGCCTCTAATGTCGCATCTCTAGTTAGAACAGTCGTAAGAAAAGCAGTGAATATGAGCGGACATAAAAAGAAGTGGGGGTCATCAAATTTTCTTCCGGAGCGTGCCAACAGGCGTTTCATATGAAAAAATCTTATCATAAATAAAAAAATATTCCATCAAATTAATACTACCTCAATCACAGTGAAATCGCATTTTATTTTATACTCATTGTAAAAAAAAAAAAAATAGCAAAAAAGCTCAATTATATTCTATAAATAAACTTCACGCTTGATTACGCACCTGTTATCGAGTTAGATTTAATTGACTACAAGTCTAGAATAATTTTAAATAAATTACGGCAATAAAGACATAAACTAATCACCGATTGTTTCGATATAGTGAAGAGAAATCACGGTGTTGAGAAATTGTTTAATATTTAAACGGCACGACAATTGTTATTCAGGTTACACTGGTGGGAGGTTGCATCACTGGTTATTTTAGGGACATCGCTATGCGCGTTGCTACGCAGCGATTGGTTTTGGTTTTATGACATCTGTACTAGAGTCAATGAATATACTGCATTAAATTAAAATAAAGCATTACTCCGCAATTAGTTCAGTTCGGTATAAAACGAAAGTTATTCGATAAGATTGAAAGAATTTAACAATTTCTCCCTTCTAAATTGCTAAAAAACATAACCAAAAATTTGATTTTTGTAATTTCTTTTGTATCTCGTAACTCTTTTAAGTTTAGGGACTAAAACCAGGGGTCACTTGTGGTGTAATGGCTAGCACAGCAACCTTCAATACCTAAGGTCGCGATTTAACGTTCCGCGGCGGCGCTAGGATTTTTTTAAGGCAGTGAAACATACTTGGCTGTCCAGGCCCTCGGATAGGAAGTTAAATGGAGATTCCGAGCCTGTACGATGTCATGTACTCGTTAAAGATCCCTATCCTAATTATACCTGGATTGCCAAAATTTAGGAAACCCACTGTAGCATCGTCTGATTAGCCTTATTACCAAAAGAGACTTTTAACAAACAAACGGGAGCTAAAATTAGATTTGTCTTAAATCATAAAAAAACGACGATAACGATAACGATCATAAATTATAAAATAAAATAACTTGATATCGAATATAAAATCAAATTGTACAATACGGCCTGGAACCAAAGAATAAGGGTCTGGCCACACATGTCCGCACCGGATCCGCACCGCAGCAATAATATAGGTTATGTTCAGAATATTTTTAATTTAACTTACATATTACCTTTAGTTATGCCTAAAGTGGCCTGTGTCTGACATGTGTGGCCTGACCTTTAGGCATAACTAATGGTAATATGTAAGTTAAATTAAAAATATTCTGAACATAACCTATATTATTGCTGCGGTGCGGATCCGGTGCGGACACGTGTGGCCAGACTCTTATTCTTTCGTTCCAGGCCGTATTGTACTTGTAATAATAGGTAAGTGAAAGTAAAACAAAAAAAAATAAAATAAATCTGGTGCGATAGATAGGGTATTTACGCTTCGTAGGAAATTGAAACATAGTTTTCGAATTTTAATCTCTAATGCCTTTTCAGAAGACCACCTTATATTTCATTCAGAAATCAGCTGTGAATTAGAGTACTAAACTAAACTTTTATCGTACCCTATTCGATACAAGTTTTATCGTACAAATAAGTTTAATAATACACAGCTTTAAATATTTTGAACTGTTTATGCTTTTCTACTCATTCACTCACTAAAGAATTAATACAATAGTTTTAATTTTCATCTTTGACAATGTAAAACATAATACAACATGGATCCTAATTTTATTTCTCTTTTTAGTTGTGATAAAATCTTAATCTAGTTACTATAGGAACTATAAGTACCCCCTCCATTAACTCGGTTATGACGAAATTCCGAGGCCTATTCCAACATCAAATATCAAATTTTAGTTTCGTGCAGTTTATCGTTTTTGCACTAGAGTGTTTACACATTGCACTGACCAGACATTGGTCGTTTGGAACCAGGGGACCCCATAACGTGCATTTTCGTCGAAAACCGGAAGTGGAAATTTTTCACGATTGCACTACTTTCCTTTACTATATATTTCATATGCAATGAGTGCCAATAACTGTATGGTTCACCTTATATATTTCATAGTATAGGTAGGTGAAATTAAAAAAAAAAAGTTAGTTGTTAAATTAGTTGCTAGTAGTTCGAAGAAATTTTCAGTGATTTTTTCGAAATGGGGGATTATTCCGACGGCTGTAACATGGTGGATGCTAGTTTTCTTAGGTTAGGTGCTCCAGCATTACAGTTTGAAAAATGTAAGAAAAACTCAAGCTTGGCTGATGCCCTACATATTATACTAGATTGCATTGGCTACAGAGAGGGATAAATCAGAGCACTCACTGCCCCTATTAAACTAGCCACAAAGGTTAGGCAGACCTATGAAGCGGATAATGAGGTTATCCAGGCAAGTCTGGAGCTGGTATTTAGCTTCGCCTCTGCCGCGACACATCCATCAGCCGTTCTTTACTTGTGCTAATGACGGAACCGAAGTTACGCCACGTATCAACGTAACAGGATTCTTTGCAGGTCATGTGCGATATGGGTTCTGTCTACTCACACACACACATATGTTATAAAATAAACCAAAGGATTTCATTCTTAAGGTCAGTTTACATGGTTCAACAATTTAATAAATGAAATACAAAAATTGTATTCCAAGATAGATGAAAAAAAAACTTGACCATTTAAATAGGTCCATTTGGTCCATTCTAATCGCCCCTGGCGGCCTGAAAGCGAAGCAACTTTTGTTACGAAATCTAACCACGTAAACACGCCTTTTTACTTAATAAAAAAATTCGAACTCAGTAGTCTCGTTTTAATTTTTTTTTTTTTAATCAAATTATATTAAAACACAAAACAGTTCCATTTTCGCTTATTAAAATCTCTTCATTGTTTTATATATATACTATCGATAATGCATCAAACAACTGAAAATTCAAAAAAAGGGTTTTCTATGATTTAAATACGTACGAACAAGTTTTAAACAAGAACTCATAAAGGAGTGTATTGAGGACGAATCTTTTTCTATTTATAAATACCCCTGATACCTTTTCAAACTCGTTATGTTTAATTAGAATCAACCCTATAAAAACCTTATATCTATATAAATAAATTTGAAATTCTGTTTGTTTGTTTATTCGTTCTTTATAGAAATCCATACCGTTTATCCTAAATTCTCCAAATTTTGCTCAGTGGTTCTTTGATGCCAGGTGCGAACACCTGTCCATATTAAAATTGCATAACTTCAGCCAATCTCTTGGTATATTCTTTATTGTTAAAAAATTCGTCATGGTCTCGCTTTACAATGGTTTTTTTTTTACGAAATCGACCGTTTGAGTCGAAAAAACGGCCTAAAAAATCATTTTATAGATTTTGAAGAGGCCAACAAGGCCCGGAAAGACCGTCTCATGGTAGGCGTCGAGTTCTGGGATTTTTAAACCATATGTTTTTTGTTTTTTTTTAACATTACAATACGTTTATTTACATGTATGGTGAATTTATTTTTTATAAATGCCTCCTAAGAAGCGAGCTTCAATAGGAGTAGTGAGCTCAAAAGCTAAAAAACAACGTCAAATACGAGCAGCTGAAACTCTCGACGAACATCAAAATAGGATTGAACAACAGAGGCTTAGACAGGCAGAATCGCGGGAAACTGAGTCTGCCCAGGAATACGAAGCCCGCTTTGCGCCACAAAGGCTTAGGCAAGTCGATTTGCGAGAAACTGAAACTGCAGGCCAATATTTCTGTTTGTTCTTTATGTATGTAGAAATCCATACCGTTTATCCTAAATTCTCCAAATTTCGCCAGTAGTTCTTTCATACCAGGTGCGAACACCTGTCCATATTAAAATTGCATAACTTCAGCCGATCTTCAGCTGATATTCTTTATTGTTATAGAAATCGTAATGAACTCACTTTACAATGGTTTTTTACGAAATCAACCGTTTCATTAGAAAAATGAAATTCCCCGATCAAACCGGGTTATACAGCTTAAAGATGAATTTCTGTTAGTTTGTTTTTTCTTAATAAAAATCCATACCGTTTGTCCTAAATTCCTCAAATTTCGCTCAGTGGATCTTTCTTACTAGGTGCGTCCACCTGTCCATATTAAAATTGCATAACTTCAGCCAGTCTCTGGGTATATTCTTTATTGTTATAAAAATCGTTATGATCTCACTTTAAATTTGTTCACGTTTATTAGAAAAATGAAATTTCCCGGGTGAAACCGGGATATACAGCTAGTTAATAAATAGAAGTATTTATTAACGTAAGGTAAGTTTTATCACCTTTTATTTTCCTATAAAAAATCTGTGATTTTATTTAATATAGAGAAATTAACTGTCTCTTATTATCCTAAAAATAAAAAATCTGGTGCGTGCGCGCAACACACAACTTTCACTTACCAACTTACTTAGATTAGAAATTGACGTGTTTTGCTAAATATCATTTCCCAAAGTGACACATTTTTCTACATTCATATCTTATTTTTGTTAATCGTTAAAGCCGTTTTTGAGTAAATAAAAAAACCCCGTGAAAATGATACACAATTTATTAAGTAAAGTCCCCCCTTCCGTAGATCAATTTTGATGAATTTTTTACAGTCATATCTCGGGCATATAAATACATCAAATACCAAGTTTCATCAAAATCGTTAAAACCTTTGTTGATTAAATAAAAAAAACACGTGAAAATGATACAAAATTTATTAAGTAAAGTCCCCCCTCCGGTTGATCAATTGTGATGGAATTTTGGTTATCACATCTTTGGCATATAAATACATCAAATACCAAGTTTTATCAAAATCATTAAAACCGTTTTTGAGTAAATAAAAAAAACATGGGAATATGATACAAAATGTATTAAGTAAAGTCCCCCCTCCGGTTGATCAATTTTGATGAAATTTTTACAGTCATATTTCAGGCATATAAATAGATCAAATACTCAGTTTAATCAAAATCGTTAGAGCCGTTTTTGAGAAAATCGAAAAAAACTTAAAAAGTTATTAAATAAAGTACCCCCTCCCTTTGAGCAAATTTGATGAAATTTTTGCTGTCACATCGCGGGCTTATACATACTCTAAATACCCAATTTCAGGGTCGCACGGTTTATAGTTTTTGAGCTAGTCTGTTCACACACACACACACACACAAACAGACACACACACAGACACACACACACACAGACCATTTCGCGGGACTTGGTTATTTTGACTCAGGGGACCCCAAAACGTGTATTTCCGTTGAAAACCGGAAGTCGAAAATTTTCACGATCGCAATACTTCCACTTACTATATATTTCATATATAGGTAAGTGAAAGTAAAAATGGATAAATATAATATATGAAAAAAACGAATAAAGGAGAAAACAAGAAAAACATTCCGGCAATTCATAAAACTCGTTGAGCCCAGACACACCAGGAACCCAGACAGAAAGAATTATCTAAGTGTTTTGGAACATAATAGAAATTATATGTTATAGTTTTCAACAATTAAACAAAGAATTATGGAGACAAAGAAAAATAAGTAAATGAATGTGGAACAATGTTTGAAGTTGATCGAAACACCGAGTTTTCTAATCTAAGTAAAACGTAGATAAGTAAGTACGTGAAAGTTGTGTGTTGCGCGCATCGCACCCGATTTTTTTAACCCTCCTACTAATGTAAAATATTATTGTTTATGCAAACAATTTGCATTTTAGGGGCACAATAGGCATTCTTTATCATTATATTCATGGATATACGTTTTGATTTAATATGAACTATCATATGTTTTGCGTTTAAATTTACTCTCCCATGACCATAGCTTTCAAATTAAACTTCATAACTAAAAATAATTTGTATATAATCATTTTTTATTCATTTAAAACTATCGTAAACTATCTGCCTTCAAGAGGATATAAAAATTTAAAAAAATAAATAAAATATTAAAAAATCATTCTATCCCCGAATTTCGGGATTCGTCCCGATGATTAAGCCTTTGTCTTCGTCATTAAACCTCTTTATAATGACATAACAAGTAAAATGCAGTAACCTCAATTGATATGGAGAAATGCCTACTTAGGCATACTCTCATCAAGAAAGGAAATTCATGGAAATTTTTCCGATTAGAAAAAAAATTAAACCTTAAGTTTTGTAAAACGTTTGACGTTTCGTTAGTGACGGACCTCGCTTATAAGGAGTTCTTGAAGAGACGTCGAGTAACGAAAAGAAAATGAAATACAAAATCGGAATTGCTAATATGGCGGTTAATGAATAATAGTCCTTGCGAAACCTGCGTGGAGTAACGTGATCGTCGGACGAGTGCCTTCTTGATAACACTGCTCTCTTAATCGTGGTTAATGTCCTGGAATCATAATGGATAATAATAAAGTTACCTAACAGCCATTACAATTTGGAAGGCCTCGTAAAGCTGATGCATGAAAGTGATGAACTATTACATGATTTTATTACTCGTACCATTAATGATATCATTTCGGTGCAAAAAAATAAATGGACTATAAATATTCAACAACCAACTGTGTTCATTATCCATTGAAATCTAAGTATAGTTATAAGTATCATAATTGGATATTTGTTTATATAATAATTTACAACCTCGTTTATCCGGGACTTACTGGAAACAACGGAACCAGGAAATATGATTAGTAAAAACATAAAAATTCTTCAATTAAGTTCATTTAAATTTATTTATATCGAAATGTTAAAGTTGTAACAAACTGTCATAGTACATGTTTGTGACTACGATGTTCCAGTAGAGTTACATTCGATTTCGAACATCGAACCAAAACCTTAACCATTTTAAAAAAGGCTTTTATAATGTTACTTTCACTTTGCATATTAAAATATTTAATGCATATTTAAAATATGCATGGGAAAGAAAAATATTAAGAAGAATCTGGGGCAGAGTGTCCGAAAATGGTACATGGAGAAGAAGAAAGAATGAGGAGCTGATGGAGCTATATGGAGAGCCGGACATGATGGCGTTAATAAAGAAGCCAGACTGAGATGGGTGGGACATGTGGAAAGAATGCCGGAGCATAGGATGGCAAGAAGAATACTCTATGAGAAACCGAACGGTAAACGAAGCAGAGGGCACCCTCGAATCAGATGGCTGGATGATGTCGAGGAGGACCTGAAACTGCTGGGTGTACCAAACTGGAGAAGAGTAGCACAGGATCGCAGAGATTGGTCGGCTGTGGTGTTGGAGGCCCGAGTTCTTGTAGGAACGTAGTGCCAGAATAATAATAATAATAATTTAAAAAAAAAAAAAAAAATTAACTACCAATCTATATAGTTGTAATTCTTTTTTTTCTTTTTTTGAGTCGACTATAATTATTACCTTTGTCTTATCGTAGACGTGTCCCTAATCCGACTGTCTTGTAATCCGAACGGATACTACTCATGATGATGAATTCTCATCGCCGGGCTTTCGAAAGGTCATCCGAGGCGGAGAAAGTTGGTTGGTGGATCATTAGCATACACTGTCGCCGAGGAGGATTGTTTAGCCGGAGGCCCTCATTACACGGCTCTCTGCAGAGGAGAAGTCTTCTGTCCATCAGGAGTCATCTCTTCATAGCTTGTTAAAGAGGTCATCATTACGTCTTTCACCTTAGAGATCGAAAGTGGGTTCAATTTTACATTAGCAGCGAGCGATAAAAGTTTACTGTCATCAGGATACCTAGCATTTGATCGATAAATAATAACTCTTCCGACTTTCTCGTTGTTTTTGATAGCCCTAAGTTAGTAAATTTCAGAAAACTTAATTTAGTGAATTGAATCAAAACGGATCACTTGTAATTTAAAGCAAGGGTTGTCAAACTTTTGTATTGCGAGCCCGCCTCGTATACGTTACTTGTAGCCTTCGTATACAATTGGAATTCATGCCCTCCTTAACATGTATATGGGACATTCTTTTACAAACCGAACAGATTTGGACAAAAATTGACCGACACATTTTAGATTCAACTGAAACTTTTTTTTACGGGTTCTATATCGAAAAAAAAAAAGATACGTGTAAGAGGATTTTTTTTTATTTTCGATATTTTGAAAAATAAACAAGATCGAAAATTCGTGAATTTGATGATTTATCGGTAATAGCCTATTTATCAAAAATTCATTACTCCGGTTCTGTTTAAGCTAAAAAATCTAATTTTTTTTTTATTTTGAAGGTAAAAAGACAAAATTTAAGAAAAAAATCTGGTGCGTGCGCGCAACACACAACTTTCACTTACCAACTTACTTAGATTAGAAATTGACGTGTTTTGCTAATAATCATTTCCCAAAGTCACACATTTTTCTACATTTATATCTTATTTTTGTTAATCGTTAAAGCCGTTTTTGAGTAAATAAAAAAACCTGTGAAAATGATACAAAATTTATTAAGTAAAGTTCCCCCTCCCGTAGATCAATTTTGATGAAATTTTTACAGTCATATCTCGGGCATATAAATACATCAAATACCAAGTTTGATCAAAATCGTTAAAACCGTTTTTGAGTAAATAAAAAAAACACGTGAAAATGATACAAAATTTATTAAGTAAAGTCCCCCCTCCGGTTAATCAATTTTGATGAAATTTTTACAGTCATATTTCGGGCATATAAATCGATCAAATACTCAGTTTAATCAAAATCGTTAGAGCCGTTTTTGAGAAAATCGAAAAAAACGTAAAAAGTTATTAAGTAAAGTACCCCCTCCCTTTGAGCAATTTTGATGAAATGTTTGCTGTCACATCGCGGGCATATACCTACACTAAATACCCAATTTCAGGTTCCCACGGTTTATAGTTTTTGAGCTAGTCTGTTCACACACACACACACACACACACACACACACACACACACACACAGACCATTTCGCGGGACTTGGTTATTTCGACTCAGGGGGTCCCAAAACGTGTATTTCCGTTGAAAACCGGAAGTCGAAAATTTTCACGATCGCAATACTTCCACTTACTATATATTTCATATATAGGTAAGTGAAAGTAATACTTCCACTTACTATATATTTCATATATAGGTAAGTGAAAGTAAAAATACTTTCAAAAGAGATTGTCGAAAAATTCAAATTGTTATTAACAATTTCAATGTTTAAATCGGTTTTTAACAGTGGCCCCACCCATGAATCAACTTTTTACTATTTTTATCGTATTCTACGTCAAATTTTCTATCGAAAACGCTTTTAAAAACGATGGAGAAGTTATTTTTACTGTAAGAAAAAAATTAATTAATTTATCGCGGTACGTCACATCGACAAGTGGGTCACATTTTACGGCTCATATTCTTGTTTATACCGTTTATCTCTTAAATACAAATAATTGTTTCATTGTTTTAATTAAAAAACATATTTTAGTAGCCAAGAAGATGGGAAAAAATAGAAAAAATACATAAATAAAAAACATTGTTGAAAATGAAATTTTTTTTATTAAGATTTCGATAATGCATTAGTTAATAAGAACAATATTTGGAATATAAAAATAAATACAATATTTAAAAATAAGACAATGTTTACATTTTCTGTTTAAAATTTTTTACAATATCCTTTTTTTCGCAAGATGAAAACCGTTATGCTTCCAATTGCTGTAAAGAAATCGGATTAATACAATGATATTTTAAAGTTTCTTTTATTGTTAAAGCTTTTTGGAAACGTTCGGACAATTTGATGATTTATCGGTAATAGCCTATTTTTCAAAAATTCATAACTCCGGTAAAAAATTAATTGATTTAGCATAAGAATACAAATTAGAGGAAAAACAATTGTCCGTACGTTTCCAAAAAGCTTTAACAATAAAAGAAACTTTAAAATATCATTGTATTAATCCGATTTCTTTACAGCAATTGGAAGCATAACGGTTTTCATCTTGCGAAAAAAAGGATATTGTAAAAAATTTTAAACAGAAAATGTAAACATTGTCTTATTTTTAAATATTGTATTTATTTTTATATTCCAAATATTGTTCTTATTAACTAATGCATTATCGAAATCTTAATAACAAAATTTCATTTTCAACAATGTTTTTTATTTATGTATTTTTTCTATTTTTTCCCATCTTCTTGGCTACTAAAATATGTTTTTAATTAAAACAATGAAACAATTATTTGTATTTAAGAGATAAACGGTGTAAAACAAGAATATGAGCCGTAAAATGTGACCCACTTGTCGATGTGACGTACCGCGCTAAATTAATTAATTTTTTTCTTACAGTAAAAATAACTTCTCCATCGTTTTTAAAAGCGTTTTCGATAGAAAATTTGACGCAGAATACGATAAAAATAGTAAAAAGTTGATTCATGGGTGGGGCCACTGTTAAAAACCGATTTAAACATTGAAATTGTTAATAACAATTTGAATTTTTCGACAATCTCTTTTGAAAGTATTTTTTTCTTAAAGCTTGTCTTTTTACCTTCAAAATAAAAAAAAATTAGATTTTTTAGCTTAAACAGAACCGGAGTAATGAATTTTTGAAAAATAGGCTATTACCGATAAATCATCAAATTCACGAATTTTCGATCTTGTTTATTTTTCAAAATATCGAAAATAAAAAAAAATCCTCTTACACGTATCTCTTTTTTTTCGATATAGAACCCGTAAAAAAAGTTTCAGTTTAATCTAAAATGTGTCGGTCAGAAAGGTGTTCGGTTTGTAAAAGAACGTCCCATTGCCGAATTTTCACAATTATTTCTAGTGTACCTTAGAGAGCAAACACAAACATAAATTAGTAAATGAATGTGTGGTTTTGAGGAATGTTAAAGTTTACATATTTATCAAAACACGTCAATTTCTACGTCAATTTCTTCTTTGAGTAAGTTGGTATGTGAAAGTTGTGTATTGCGCGCATCGCACCAGATATTTTTTGTTATTGATTTCCGCAATGAAATATAAACCTGTACGCGCACTTTATAAACCCGTATAAACCATTGAGACCCCCACTCCTTCTTTTTATGTAATTCCTTTTTAAATTATTTTTATCCAGAAAATATAAATATCCCAAAAAAAGTATGAAAAGGTGGCCTAATAGAGTTCAATAAATAAGTCCTATCGTGATAAAAACCAAGGCATAATAAATAATGATTGGGGAAAGTCCATTTTGCTGTATTCCCACTACCGCTGACCAATTCGACTCGGAGTACAGCTCATCTAAAACTAGTTTGAAATGTGCGCAGAACCTCCAAACGGGACCACCTTCACACTCCTGACCCCAATCTTTGCCATGTCGAAGAAAACTTGCGCCATAAAACTGTTAGAGCGGGTTTCTAATCAACTCTATATCGTCAAATTTACGGCAGTAATTTTACTTCGGAATTGGGTCTTCTTTCACTTTGTTAGAAATTTACTTTCGTGCTTTTTCGAACAAATTTAATTGATAAATTTAACTTTTATGAACATTCACTATTTCTTTAAAAACCAGTGAATAAGTAATTAGTTCAAATTTCCTTACTTTTCGGAGCATTACTTTTAAAGTTTGAATCTTTCCATTATGAAGTGTAAAAATTTCATAGAAAGCACTAAAATAGTGGCTACTGATCACGTTCATAAAACCAGCTGAATAAATCTAATCAGAAATGGGATAATTGGAGTCGACTAATTGTTCACCGACCGATGGTCAAATATAAGATGTAAAAAATAAAATTTTTAACCCATCTATATTCTTTGCCAAATCATTTTAAATTTGGCTTAAAGATCTATTTTAAATCCTGTTGGTTTTTAGATTAGCTGAAACGTTTTTATCCTTATCAGTGAATTTTGATTTGACCATAAAAAAAATCTGGTGCGTGCGCGCAACACACAACTTTCACTTACAAACTTACTTAGATTAGAAATTAATGCGTTTTGTTAATCGCCACTTCTCAAATGAACAGAACGGCTTTAATTATGAACAATGGTCTGTCATTAAAGGCGTACTCCGCTTTTTGAGATAATCGAAAAAAAGTTAAAAATTGGTTAAAAATTATGAAATAAAGTACCCCCTCGGATAACCAATTTTGATGAAATGTTGCATATCACATATTTGGCATATACATACATCAAATACCCAGTTTGATCAAAATTGTTAAAGCCTTTTTTGAGTAAATAAAAAAAAACACGTGAAAATGATACAAAATTTATTAAGTAAAGTCCCCCCTCCGGTTAATCAATTTTGATGAAATTTTTACAGTCATATCTCGGGCATATAAATAGATCAAATACTCAGTTTAATCAAAATCGTTAGAGCCGTTTTTGAGAAAATCGAAAAAAACTTTAAAAGTTATTAAATAAAGTACCCCCTCCCTTTGAGCAATTTTGATGAAATTTTTGCTGTCACATCGCGGGAATATACATACACTAAATACCCAATTTCAGGTTCGCACTGTTTATAGTTTTTGAGCTAGTCTGTTCACACACACACACACACACACACACACACACACACAGACCATTTCGCGGGACTTGGTTATTTGGACTCAGGGGACCCCAAAACGTGTATTTCCGTTGAAAACCGGAAGTCGAAATTTTTCACGATCGCAATACTTCCACTTACTATATATTTCATATATAGGTAAGTGAAAGTAAAAAGAATAGGATATAACTAATTCAACGGATTGTAGCTACAGGACCACAGCAACGCGCGGCTGGGTCTGGTCGTATTCTTTTATGGAAGGGATGATGAAGAGAGCTAACTTTGAGTGACAGTACTACGGTACTAACTGCACCAAAATGATAGGCTATTGTTAATCAAAGACCATTTTACCAAATGGCTGTTTATTGCTACATGGTAAAATTGGGCAGTTAAAACTTTACATTTGAAAACTCTTAGTTGTTTTGATTGCTATGGGTATGTTAAGTTATAATTCAACCAAATTCCATAGGACTGAGAACCTTTTCAGTGGTCGACTGCATCTTAGTTTTTTTTAGGAATGGAAAGGTAGCAGGAGAAGGCAAGTACGAAAAGTGCCAAGGAGAACAGGAAACAAAAACGAGAAGTTTTTTCTTCATTGCTTGTAAAAAAAAAAAAAGTGAAAACTTTTAATAATAATAATAATAATTTCAGCAGTTTCAGAGATTATTAGAAAACCGTGTTTTCATAATTCACCGTGGGCTCATAATTGGAAAGTTTTGGGTGAAAATAGTATCTCCATGGAAACTAGTATCACCATTAGTTTTGATGAGAATGAGAGAAACAGTGGCTTCACTCTAAATTTAAAGGAACCATAGAGGCTTCGTTTTAAACAAGAGTTGATAGAAATAGCTGAAGCCAATATAAATTTAAAACGTATTGGACTTCAATGCCAAACCTCCTGACTTGACTAGTGGTGCAAACACCCATATCGGCCTCAGCGAGATTCATCTAATATTTAAACAAAGTGACGAATTATTAAATTTAAATTTTAAGCCATTTAATAGCTCAGCACCCAGCACTAAGGATGAGTGCACACCATGGAATTATACAGTTAAAGATGTCTATCATTTTCTAGCAGTGTGCCCAATACTTGCTCCCTATCGCCTTCCAGTGTTTGGAAAAATAATTTCATCATAATTGAATTACTTAATGGTCTCTTCTAATTACGTACTCAAAAACTGCTTGGAATTATAGAAAACTAATCAGTAATGAGTTCTCCTTATGAGGATCTTAATTTAATTTCAAAATTTATTTTTATTTAATTTCCTACTCATTAATAAGACGAATGTAATTTAGATGAATTTGATTTATAAAACTAATATGTTTCTTTAATACTTTAGTATATAATTAAAATAATTATTAGAAAAAAATGTGTGATTTTAGTGTTTGTTGTTTCAAAATTGTCTTTTTTTACTTTCTCTTACCTATATATGAAATATATAGTAAGTGGAAGTATTGCGATCGTGAAAAATTTCGACTTCCGGTTTTCAACGGAAATACACATTTGGGGTCCCCTGAGTCGAAATAACCAAGTCCCGCGAAATAGTCTGTGTGTGTGAGTGTGTGTGTATGTGTCTGTGTGTGTGAACAAAATAGCTCAAAAACTATAAACTGTGGGAACCTGGAATTGGGTATTTAGTGTAGGTATATGCCCGCGATGTGACAGCAAAAATTTTATCAAAATTGGTCAAAGGGAGGGGGTACTTTATTTAATAACTTTTTATGTTTTTTTCGATTTTCTCAAAAACGGCTCTAACGATTTTGATTAAACTTAGTATTTGATGTATTAACATGCCCGATATCATCAAAATTGATCAACCGCAGGGGGCACTTTACTTAATAAATTTCGTCTCATTTTCACGTGTTTTTTTATTTACTCAAAAACGGCTTTAACGATTTTGATCAAACTGGGTATTTGATGTATTAATATGCCCGAGATATGACTGTAAAAATTTCATCAAAATTGATCAACCGGAGGGGGGACTTAATAAATTTTGTCTCGTTTTCACGTGTTTTTTTTATTTACTCAAAAACGGCTTTAAATTGAGTATTATAAAATCAGTCGAGTTGGAATATTATGCTACTTGCATTGCCGAATTATCTCAGGTAAAGCCTTTTATTTAATAATAAAAGAAATTAGTGTTTGTTATAGAGCAAATGAAAACAAAAATAAAAAATGAATGTGGAAAAATGTGTAACTTTGAGAAGTGGCATTAACACAATTTCTAATCTAAGTTGGTAAGTGAAAGTTGTGTGTTGCGCGCCCGCACCAAATTTTTTTTTTTTTTTTAACTAATCTCTGGTAGCCACTATTTTTGCATTTTTCACGAAATTCCAACGTTAACCTGATTTTATAGCAGTACCTACTGTTCAAACTTAAATGTCGTTCCCTAAAAATTAAGTAAATTTGACTTGAACACTTATTCCCTGAGTAACAGAAATGCATTCAGCACCAATAGAAAAATACAGAATAGAAATAAAACACCAAAAGTTAACCTAACCATAAACAAACACAAAACTTAACATGTTAAAAAAAATACTTGTGAAATGTAAAAACTCACTATAAACAATTATCACACATAATTAGTTTTCAAATTAAACTATTGGCACAAAATAAAAATAAAACACAGTATTATTAGATAAAGGATAACAGCGTCAACTTGGTTATCGTTACCTCCAACCGTTGTTATTTTTTAACAGTGTTGCCCTAACCTACTCTAAATAAACAGTGCAGCCATTCTCCTAACTTTGTAACTGTGTTTTATCCCACCCCTCAAATATTTAGGCTATATAAATATTTTCGTTTAACAAATAATGCAACTGGTTGTTTAGATCTCGATTCATCTTGATGAAAGGAAATAATTTCGTAAACAATTGAAAACTAAAGTACAGCCATGTAAAAGGCAAAACCTGAGTGTGAGACGTGACCCCCCCAAATTTTGTGCTAAATCCGCCCCTTGTAATACCTATAGATTGAGTTATTTAAGCAATGTTGAAAAATACCTAAGTATTTAATGAGAAAGGTAGATCAATCTTGATATAAGAAGAAAATAAATACCCCATGGTAATTTAGGGATATAATTTACAGCCAGTAATTATAGGTTATAAGAGATAACCTGATCAAAGATTAAGCTAAGGTGCAAATTAATATGGCTGCAAACTGGTGCAGTAAACACTTAAGATATAGGAAGTGCAAGCGTAAGAATACACGTAACAGTGTAGGTTGGAATTACTTTCTCTCCAGATGGCCGGGTTACACTGTAGTCCGGCAGAGAAACCGTCGAAGAAAGTACGGAGGACAATAATGGATTTATTTAAATACACGCTTCAATATTTGTCTACCTCCCACGTATATTTGAAAACAGAATGGCTTCTTCCATTCTCGAGTTCGAAGTCAAATATTATCATAGCAACGAGAGAACTTGACCACCCAGCAACTTAACCCATTAATGCCCAAGTGTAGAAGTTTTATGATCCTTTTTGGTTTATTTAATTTTTCCTCTTACTTTAGGTCTAAAATATATGTTTATAGGTTAAAAAAAATTTGCTCCGTGGGAACCATGATTTACAACGTAAATCACGCGTAAACGCACCACTGGGCGGTAAAGGGGTAAAAAATTGAAAGTTCATTTTTCGTTAAAAAATGTTCTATTTTTTATCTTTCGTGTGCAGAAACATCCGTAATTCTCCTCGTAATATACATGTCATATTTTATGTCAGAAGAAGTTGGAAATATAAAATATTTATAATATTGAAACAATGGTATCCTATAACAGTCTCATGCAATAAATATTTTCTTAGATTCCTTTAATTTGGTGGACGTTTCGGACTGTCGTGTCCATATTCATCACCTTCTCGTTTTGGATATTAAAAAAATAATATTCTAATAGAATTTGTCATTATTACATGTTAATGGATGCCATCTACGGGCTGTCCCATCCTTGGCATGATGCCTACTTTTATTCTACTATTCTTCCTATGAAGTAGAAGGTTATGTTCAACATGAAATCACCAGCCATTATTTGAAAACGATTCCAGTAATTAATCACAATTTTTCAAAATTAATGTTTCTGGACTTTCCATTTTTAACTTTTCCAGCTATGGAAAAAAGTGCCAATTTTTTTAAAAAAAATCTGTTTGACATTTTTATATTGAATTTGAACCTTTCACTTGAAGTAAAATGGAGCATTGAAATCATTGAGTGCCGACGAAGTACCCAAAATAAATTATAAATTATTGGTGCCTAAACGTACCAGTGGGAAGAAATGGGTTAAAATATTTTTGTTCTTATCGAAATGTATATTTGTATTTATATTGAATAATTTATATACAGGGTGTCCAAAAAGAGTATTCGGAGTTTGAAAGTTGAATAAAATCTCAAATATAGAATACCAAGTAGGATGATTACGTTTTATTTAAACACAATGAACTGGAAATTTATTTAGAAAAAACAATATTGTCTAGGCGTCCACCATAACGCTGCTGACACTCCTCGAATCTCAAACGCAGATTTCTAAAAACGCGCCAGAGATTTCCGTCTTTCTGTTCTGATATTTTTCTTCAATTGCGTTAGATTCGTCGGTTTCTTTTCGCATACCCAACTTTGGAGGTATCCCCACAGATTGAAGTCTAGAGGACTGAGATCGGGACTCCTGGGAGTCCAGCTACTGCCTCTGCGAGAAATCACTTTGTTTTGGAATAATTCGTTTACCGTAGCAATTGATAAGTCTGAAGTATGGCAAGTGACCCCGTCTTGCTGAAACCATGTTCTAGAGTTATATCCTTTAAACTCTTTGTTTAAAGGATATAAGTTAGTTCTTGGGCCAAAATACCTCTTATCATTTCACAGTAACAAAAACCCGAACACTTTTTCTGGACACCCTGTATTTATATAAGAAAATTAAAATGAAAGGCATTATAAGGAAATCGTGCAGCATGTTAATTGCATAGCAGAGTTGTGCATACAAAGGTATTTAAAAATGCGGATACGAATATATTCATCGCTCGATTTTTATGTGAATATGAATAAAAATTTATTCCTACTACACCATCTGTCTTTTAACGTGAAACAAAACACAAAACATATGGTTTAGTTGGAACAAACTGTCATGGTACATGTTTGAGGCTAAGACTATTGAATAACGTCTACGCTGACTCAGAACCTTCGATTCCCGTCCTCTTACGACTTAAGTAGCGATTGAATGGAGAGTTAGTCTCGTTCTGAAGCACAAGTTATAAGGTTATTTCTTTTTTACAATCTGATGATTTTTGTAACTTGTTTAAATATTTGTGTTTTCATAATTTGTGTGGCATGGAAAATTGTTATTTTTCCTTGAATAATTTTTTTCAAAACTCACATACAGATACAGTAGTATCTATATGCGTCAATCCTAACATATTAACCAAAAGTTGTGATTTTTTGCGTATTTACGACAAGAACAGAACTCATTCGGTACTGACATTTGACTACAAATACATAAGAACTCAGTTTTGATCTAAATTCCAATATAATCGTAATTTTAATTAATTATCAATACTTTTGTTTCGTATTCTAGTCGTAAATAGGCAAATATTCACAATTGATCCTGAAAAATTTGTGAATTTTTAGTACTTCCTTTGTTCAGGCAGATAAATACGTAATTTATATGCAAGTTTATTGTAAATACAATAATTTCATTAGCATTCACACATGTGTCTACGAATTAATTAATTATATTTGGAAACTAGCTGTAATTATATACCGGTTTCACCAAGAGAATTTCATTTTTTTAAATCTATAAAATCTTTAAAGTGAGACTTTTATCAACTCAATGGTCGATTTCGTAAAAACCAATGTAAAGCGAGAACAAACAGATTTTTATAACAATAAAGAATATACCCAGAGATTGGCTGAAGTTATGCAATTTTAATATGGACAGATGTTGGCACCTGGTATGAAAGAAACACTGAGCGAAATTTGGAGAATTTAGGACAAACGGTATGGATTTCTGTAAAGAACAAACAGAATTTCATCTTTAGATTATAGCTGTATATAACGGTTTCACTTGGGGAATTTCATTTTTCCAAAGAAAAATTGTTATGATTTTTATATCAATAAAGATTATCAACTGAAGTTAAGCAATTTTAATATGGACAGGTGTTCGCACCTGGTCTGAAAGAACCGCTGAGCGAAATTTGGAGAATTTAGGACAAACGGTATGGATTTCTATAGAGAACAAACAAACAAATAAACAAGCAAACAGAATTTCAACTTTATTTACATAGATAATGTAGTGTGAATAAATTTGTAATTATATTAACGTACAAATTAAGATATGAATAAATTCTAATTCGTATTTATGAATAAATTATGCCCAAAACTGGCAACACTCGTACATATTTGCTGTGTATATATATATATATATATATATATATATATATATATATATATATATATATATATATATATATATATATATATATATATATATATATATATAAACTTAAGCCAACTGTTTATTATGTGAGAATGTCCAGGTTCGTATCTAATAATAACAATACTTTTCGATAAAAACAGCCAATTCAAACTTAAGAGGGAATGGCTTTAAAAGGAAATTTAGTTTGTAAATTTAACATTATACGGAATACTCGACAAGGGTTGTTCCCAAATATATTTTTTGAAGGAAATATTTGCAGCAACCTCGATGATGGGGGATTGTTGGCGTGTCCAGTTAGTGAAAGTAGGTGTCCTTAACTAGATCGAAGACCATGGTCCAGTGTCCTTCGTGTTCCAGGAGGTCACGTGTCCTTTATCTGCAGATCCTGAGGCTGTCTCGTTATCGTACAGGCACGGGCTGTTGTGGGCAGCACTCTATATATATCTATACTGCCAAGGCTGTATCAAGCTGTTGTTCATTTCCTAATGCATTAGTCTTTTGTAACGTTCTTTGTCTTGAAAGAATTCTATGAATGACGGATGTTGTGTTCTAAAGTAGAATACTATAATTATGAGAAAAAAAAATGTATATATATATATATATATATATATATATATATTTCTACTTTTTTTTTCTCTTGCGTAGTAACCCTATGCAAGAGGAATTTATTTGAAACATGTGCGTATTCAATGCGATTAGGCATGTTATACGCATAAGTGTACATAAGAAAGTGAGATGTATAATTTAAAATTTTAAGATGGATTAAGTTTGTCACTGTCCTTGAACCCGAGAGAGCTGACGCCATCGGTGGGCCCAATGGAGCTAAGCCCAATGGTTATGGAGCTATGGGCAGTCTGCTGCTGCACCATGGTGACAATGGCTTGCAGCAAAGTAAGGTTTGGGCTACCCCCTCCAGGTTGTCTGTGCTCCCGCAAGCAACACAAATGTCTGTAAAGAAGACCACACTGCGCGGCACAAGGTCCTATAAGGCCTAATGCGCCAACCAAAAAAAAAAAAAAAAAACAAATGCATATAATAATAGTGCATAGCATATCTAAATTATTGTATAGAACCAATAGTTGATAGGATATTTAATATCAATTATAGTAATTTACTAATAAATTATAGTAAGACAATATTGAATGCAATAGATTTTAATAAATGTAGTAATAATATACAGAATATTGCCACTAAAAACTATGAAAATAATGCGAATAATGCACGGGTTTTTTTTTTGGTTTTTTTTTTTTTTTGGTTTTTTATGATTATTTTTATGATAAAAGTATTTTAATATACTTATCAACAGGGTATTAGGTGAACTAAGACATTTTTAACATACCATTGTCCAAAAAACAAAACCTTTTGTTTTGTTTTTTTTCGATTTCGGCAAAACTGAAACTTGGCTTCACTTGGAATAGTTTAGTTTGGCATTGCCTCCTTTGTATTTTTCAAAATTATTTTTTAATGTTTAGTATTCTTTGTTATTGTTATATTTTTCAAGTATTTATATTTTGTTTCGATAAAAACTTTAGGGGTAGATCACTTGATTTGAATGTTATTTCTTTTTGCAGTATTAGATTTATTTATGCACATAGGAATATCATAATGTAATGAATATGAAGAGGTGATATGCGAATCTCGTTCGTGTCACCTGAACACATTTTTCAGGAAACTCAAAAAACTTACCAGGTCTTGTAGAGTGACCAGATAAAGATGATTTTTTTTGCCTTCGAAAGGTGCATCTAAGTGTTAGTGAGCTTGGAATAAAAACAAATTACTAATTTAGTGGTAACAAAAAAAAAGGAACAAAGTATGAAATGAGAAAATTTTGCAACAAAATGTTTAAACGAAAGACATTAGCTGCTCACCACATTGGTACCAACGAGTTTTAATTCACACAGCGTAAGTTCATCTTCTTAATAAGCAACATTTATTTAGGTTCACAACCATTTTACAAAATAATACCACCCACTGATTTAAAACATTTTTTTTTTTTTTTTACGAATTTTTCAAAAATATCAGCGTACTGATATAAAACATCCGATTGCAAAAAAGTTACAAAAGGACTAGATCCTAAGGCTATCGTCTTCTTCAACAATAGCGACCTCACTATCCTTTTGTTCGTTATTTCCCTCGTTTGTGACTAATATATTGAGAACTCGTGTGTAGTACTTCAATGAATCATTGGCCCTCCACTCGTCACCAAAATGCTTTTTCAGCAGATTATCAACTTCTTTCAGCTTGTTGGAGCCATTGGAAAATAAATTATTAATATAGCTAGGTAAGAAGAAGCTAGTAAAAACTGAAATAAAACACGCGAGTTTAAGGAGGTTTCGATATTTTGTTCAGAATGAGTAACAGAAACTGCTTAACTGAATGAATGAGATGGGTGCAAAGTGAGAAGTAATTACTGGAACCAAAGAGTTTTGCATCAAAACGAGTAACGAACCAGTTTTGAAACACAATGGGCTATGGAACGAATTCATAGTTCTGCAACAAACCGCTATTTTGTATAGCAAAAATCCATAAGAAATAATAAGTTTTTCTCCAATCTGATTAGATATATTGAAAGAGCATTAAAACATCTTTTAGAATCCGCTGCTATCTCAATTTTTAAAAAAAATGGAACGAACGAGTTTTGCACCTCTCCTCCTCATATGTATATCACAGCTTGTAGGTACCTCTATATTACTTTATAATCATAACTGAATAGCTCATCATTAGAGTTTATCTTAAGCAGCCGTTAACGCTGGTGACTGTATAAATAACGACAAAAATATATTATACATTCATTACTCATATAATATTATTCTCTCATTAAAAACATACGATAGAGCAATTTCTTTATGGTACATCATAGTCATGCCTTATCCTGAAGAACATAAAAGGCATGACACTCAGGACACAACTATCTTCCTCTTTAGGGCATAAGAACCATGAAGTATCATTGTCACAGTGACTCCAAAGGACAGGCTTATCGTCGTCTGTCGTAACACGTGTTCCGGATCTAGATCGGAGGGTGAACTCAGCGTAACGTGACCTACCGAATCCACGTGCAAGCAGCCGTGATGATAATACATGAAATATTATTTCATAATACAAAAGTTATTTTTCAATTCTTCAAATAATCTTCTATATATTGTAACACTTACATGGCTGAAACAAATTTGGTATCGGATTACTTCGGCCGGCGTGAGTAATCAACAAGGTGTTCCGATCAAGCTCTACCCGATATCCACGATTCAGTTCGGGTTTACCGAGAATTACCAAGATCCGATGTCGGCTTTATCCACATTTTTGCAAGAGAATTCAATCGTTGCTTACTTTATAAGGTTAGGTTTAATATAAGCAAAATATTCAATCTAATAAATCATGTATAATTTGCTCTCTTTCCTATGGAGTCATATAATTTAAAATAATCATGAAATCATTTTAAGAAGTTCCCTTTTTGGTCATTTAAATACATTTTTACTTTCACTTACCTATATATGAAATATATAGTAAGTGGAAGTATTGCGATCGTGAAAATTTTCGACTTCCGGTTTTCAACGGAAATACACGTTTGGAGGGGGTACTTTATTTAGTAACTTTTTACGTTTTTTTCGATTTTCTCAAAAACGGCTCTAACGATTTTGATTAAACTGAGTATTTGATCTATTTATATGCCTGAAATATGACTGTAAAAATTTCATCAAAATTGATTAACCGGAGGGGGGACTTTACTTAATAAATTTTGTATCATTTTCACGTGTTTTTTTTATTTACTCAAAAACGGTTTTAACGATTTTGATCAAACTTGGTATTTGATGTATTTATATGCCCGAGATATGACTGTAAAAATTTCATCAAAATTGATGAACAGGAGGGGGGACTTTACTTAATAAAGTTTGTCCAATTTTTACCTTTTTGATCGATTATCTCAAAAACGGCTTTAACGATTTTTATCAAATTCGTTATGTTCAATGAAAATTAGTTGTTATTTAATATCAGGTAAGCTTTATCATTATTAAAATGTTCTGAGGGGCTTAAATGGGGAAGGGGCCTTTTTTGTTTTTCTATAAAGTACCTTTGTTTTAGTTTATATTGAGAAATTAACTGTCTCTCATCACGCCTAAAAATAAGAAATGGCTAAATATGATATATGAAGAAAATCAAGTATAATATACAGGAGAATATAAATATACAGGAGAATATAATATACAGGAGAAAAAAAGAAAAATATTCCGTCAACTCATAAAACACCTTGAGCTCACGCATGCGCCGTACGCCTTTAATGACAAACCAATGCGTTATAATTAAAGCTGTTCTGTTCATTTGAGAAGTGGTAATTAACAAAACGCATTAATTTCTAATCTAAGTAAGTTGGTAAGTGAAAGTTGTGTGTTGCGCGCACGCACCAGATTTTTTTGAAAATCGATCATATTCGATGACCGTGGTTGCATGTTAAAACAGTGTATGAGCTTTAATTATAAAATTTCACACCATAATAATTATAATAATAATCATTTATTCAGATTAGTTTATAAAGCAAATAATAAGTGCATGGAAAATATATTCATGTTAAGTATAAACTTAAACACGCTCTCTAACCGAAGGAGGATCAAGTCACGAAGAGGGATACACAAGATTGTTTTGATTTGAACAAGAGCGGTGAACTTGACATTGCTTTCACCTTCTGCGGTACTCAATCGTGTTGTTGTTCTTCGCTCGATCGTGAAATGAGATTCCAGGATCTGATGCGGATTGTCACGGATATGATTCCTAGCCACGATGTATAAACCAGTAATTTGAGTGAAATGGAATTTTATTTATATATATTGCAGAAACTTTTCCTTTCAAGTTCCGTAGGATAAGCATTATGCAAAACGCAAATATTGGGTTGGGGAAAAAGTAATTTCGGTTTATTCCAATAGTCGCTTATCAAAGTCACTTATCGCTTGTAATCCTTATTAAGTGAAGGATACTATACCATACCACATTTGAAAGGTCACAGTCCCTAGAATCTCTCTATATATAAGAGGCTTTGTCCTGACTGACAGAATCAACGCAGAGCAAAAACTACTAATGATAGAAACTTGAAGTTCGGAATTTAGACTTTAAACGCGATGTAGGTAACCACTAAGAAAGGAATTTCAAAAATGTAACCCCTAAGGGGCTTAAATGGCGAAATTGTCGTTTAACTCTAACGGAAATCTATTGTTGAGATTTTAAACCATATGTTTGTTATTTGAATATCGATTTAACGTTACAATAGTATTGAAATAGACATTCACAAAAAATATGGCTACTGATTATTTAAATATTAGTGGTAATCAAATTATGCACACTGTGATTCCCATGATTGGGGATGGTGCGTGTTTATTTCGATCTCTTTTCCATATATTTCTCCATATATATATATATATATATATATATATATATATATATATATATATATATATATATATATATATATATATATATATATATATATATATATATAAGAGGCTTTGTCCTGACTGACAGAATCAACGAAGAGCGAAAACTACTTATGATTAGAAACTGCGGAATTTAGATTTTAAAAGCGATGTAGGTAACCACTAAGAAAGGAATATCAAAAATGTAACCCCTAAGAATATCTAAAATGTAAATGGCGAAATTGTCGTTTAACTCTAACGGACATCTATTTTCGAACTTCGAGAAAATATATCTAATTAGGACTCATTTTAAAGAATTTGATACGACGAGTTTAACTCGAAAGGCCCCATTGGGCGTCGAAAACCATGTTTTACAGCCGAAAAATGAAGCGTTCACGACGAGTAAGTCATTTTCTGTTTCGGCGGTTTAAGTGAACTCTCTCCATTGCGCGTCTCCGTCTCTTCTACCATGCCGGCAGCTTCCCCCTCCAACATTCCACCTAGCGGAAGCTCAAATTCTACTAAATCTCCTTAACATCAGTTAACATATTATATTAGATCAATACCAAGATAATGGTCACAGAATTGATTTTAAAGGCTCGCGGGCGAAGCCGCGATGGGGAATGCTAGTTTAAATATACATGTGTTTTTTTATGTAAGGTTAATTAAAAAGTAACAGATATAGAAAGTAATCATAGGGGAAGTAAAGTAGAAAAGACCCCAAAACGCAAATATTGGGTTGGGGAAAAAGTAATTTCTGTTTATCCCAATAGTCGCTTATCAAAGTCACTTATCGCTTGTAATCCTTATTAAGTGAAGCCATAATATACCACGTTTGAAAGGTCACAGTCCATAGAATATTCCATATATCAACAAAATGTCATTCATTTACTCAGTCAAATGTTATTGCGCATTGAAAATGGCGATTCCAGAAAGTCATTTTCGTTATATTTTGCTTTTTTACTTCCGAAAAGGGAAAAATCAGACTCCTCGAAAATTTTTTGGTGTTTATGGTGATAGGTGCTTAAGCGAACGACAGTGTCAGAACTGGTTCGCTTGATTTCGTTCTGGAAATTATGATGTTAATAATGAGCCTCGACCTGGCAGGCCAATTGTTGAAAAAATAGATGAAATTCTTAAAAAAAAATAAAAACGAGGTAGACCGACATACTTCATCTCGTGACATCGCTATGGAGCTAAACATACACCAAAAACAATTTTGAATCATTTACATAAGAATGGATACCAAAAGAAGCTCGATTTACGGGTTCCACATGAATTAACAGTACAAAATTTAATGGACAGAGTTTTCATTTGTGAATCGCTGGTGAAACGAAACGAAATCGAGCGATTTTTTAAAAGAATGATTATAGGTGATGAAAAGTTGATCAGGCACAACAATAATGTGCGAAAAAGATCGTGGTCAAAGCCCGGATTGACGCCAGGGAAGATGATGATGAGTGTTTGGACAGATTGGAAAGGCATTTTTCATCATGAGCTGCTCGTAACTGGCCAAACCATTGATTCGACACTACTGTCAACGGCTAATGTGGTTGAAGCAGAAGATTCAAGAAACCTGGCCAAAATTGATCAATAGGAAAGGCGTTGTATTCGATCACGACAATGCTAGACCACACACATCTTAGTTGACTCGGCAAGAATTACGAGGATTTGGCTGGGAAGTTTTGATGCATTCACCATATAGCCCGGACTTCTATCACACTTTTATCAAAATCGTTAGAGCCGTTTTTGCGAAAATCGAAAAAAACATAAAAAAGTATGAAATAAAGTACCCCCTCCGTTTGACCAATTTTGATGAATTTTTTGCTGTCACATCACGGACATATACATACATATACCAAGTACCCAATTTCAGGTTCGCATCGTTTATAGTTTTTGAGCTAACACACTGAGACACAGACACACACACACACCACAGAGCATTTCGCGGAACTTTTTTATTTGGACTCAGGGGACGCCAAAACGTGTATTTCCGTTGAAAACCGGAAATCGAAATTTCTCACGATCGCTATACTTTCTCTTACTGTATATTTCATAAAATAAAGAAATATGTATAATTGTTGTCCTAGCTCGATGCACTGTGACTGGGAGGGAAACGAAATCTTTAAAAAGATACCACAATGATTTGATATGACGAAAGTATCAAAATAAAGAAACACCTTTTCGATAAGATATAGGAGATATTAAGACTATATTTTTTTTTCTTCTAATAAACAAAATATTTCCGGTTAAACTTTCTTCGATCACCTTCACCATGACTAACGAGCTTTTAATCCTGATGTTCTTTCAATTAATGTTGCCGACTTACGAAACCTGTTTTGATAATTGACTGGTTAATTGTGGTTCCTCTTCGAAGGTGAAAACCTCGGCGATGATATGATGATGAGGGGGCATCAGTCACGCTTTTGTGGTCTTTGTAATGAGCATCTTTGGGCGGAATCTTTTGGATATTCTTCTAACTCATCTCCAGGAAAGAAAATATAGCCTTTCTTGATTTTACGTTGGTTGATTGATTCAATCAAATTCATTCGAATTGATTCAAAAATATTTTTCGGTTACGATTGTATGGAAGATATAAGAGAAAATCCCTAATTTTTGGCATTTCGAAAGCATTAAAGGCACATCTATGAGGTTCTGTATAAAAGTCTCTTTAACTATAATAATCTAGAATTCGATGGGCTGGAATAAAAATAAAAAATTGGTAAAAGATTTACGTCACTAAGTGGCCTATGTAAGGAGGTTGTTTACCGTAATATAATTCTATTCTGATGGCGTCTTTTTCAGTTAAAAAAGTGCCTTGATTACCTTTATTCGTTCCCAGCATTTGACTCCCGCTCGCTTCGCTCGCTCTTCAGAGATAAACAAACCCCCAAACTGGTTCTTTTCATTGGAGATCTGGGCCACACTGAACACCGTCATGTTGGCTTTGTCCAGAATTCTTCTGCATGGCGCTACAACTCATTACTGAGTAGTATAGTGGCTAGCATGGCAACCTAAAATACTAAAGGTCGCGGGTTCGCGTCCCGCGTTGGCCCTAGGATTTTTTTTAAGGGAGTAAAAAACCTTGGCTATGCCGTCCCTCGTATAGGACGTAAAATGGAATTCCCGAGCCTGTACGGTATCAAGTTCTCGTTAAAGGTTCCTATCCTAATTATATCTGGATAGGCAATATTTAGGACTCCCACTGTAGCATCGTCCGATTAGCCTTAGTAGCATAAAAATGGACGTTAAACAAACAAACAATAACTTATAGCGACAATTTAATACAAACGTAATCATATGATCGATCTGCATAGTACCACTAACTCCTTTAGCTGTAGCTCCTTTTGTGTAGTCTGAACAGAACAGTCTAGGCAAGCTTAGATTATTTCTAGTCAGTGACGAACACGTATAATAGCAGTTTGTTCCAACACTAGAACTCTTTATAAGTTTTGTATTTTGTTTCACGTCCCAGTATTGTATATCTCGAAAATCGTAAATTTTAGAAAAATTAAGATTTACTTGTCGGCTAAAGCAGTAATGAATAACAACAATATATTACTAGGAGAAAATAAATCAAAAACATAGTAAACGATTTAGTGCAAATAGCATTAGATTTTATAAAATTTCATATTTATTTTTTTAATATATTTATATGAGTTGTTATTTAAATTCAGTGAGTAAATTATTATTTTATTATTTTTTTTTGTATTAACATATCCAGAAGGCAGAACTGATGGTTACCTCTTCAGCGAAAGTTCATTACTCGGTCTATTTAATTCCATGTGTAGCTACTGCACTCGACGTGCGTCTTCACCCAGCCATGAAATGCTGCTTCCTGAATAATCTTTTATACAAATCCTTGCACAAAGTTGCAATATGATCTCCTACAAGTGTGAATGGCGAACGTCACTTCGTTTGAGTCAATGCTCGCGTGTAAACCTTTCATAATTCGAAATGAATTCTAGACTTCGTCTGAATTATAATTACACTCTGGTTTGTGGACTGTATTTATAATCATTTGAAAAAGACTCGCAATTATAGAGGAAAATTAAATAGAAGAAGTCTAAACCAAATAATATAAAATGGACTTACCTACTTGGAAATAATAATAGCCATTGATACTTGCCCTGGACTTCCTAATGCATTTTACAGTACCAGAGAAAGCTTGACACGTTTTTTGAGATGTTAAACCAATCGAGTGATCTTCTGGCTGAATTTACGCTTGCAAGTTAATGGCACCTGAAAAGTAAATAGACATGAAAAACAAAAAAGGAAAAACAGGGATGAATAGAAAACAGGAAGACCAACGTGTCTTTAACAAAATGGGCAAAGCCTTGAACTAGGTGTTATCACCATGGAGACCAAAAGCAAACAAAGCGAGATTACCTGAAAAATGACTAAAGAGCGCACTCTATATCTTTAGGAAGATTTAGTTACCACAAAGATCTACAGATTGATGTGGTAGGTAATACGCTGTTTCGACACCTGTTTCACACAACTTGAAGAGTACATTTTTTTAATAATACTTTTAATTTAATAATTAACAATTTATTTATTTAAAAACAACGCCTACTGGTGTGAGCACTATATTTAAAGACTATTTACACGGTATTTTTTTTTTTTAAACTGGAAAAATAAAAATGTTATAGTTCACTTATGAACCGGTCAATAAATGAGTTAAAACTTTAAATTTTCATACCAAGATTGATACAAAAACCAAACCTTATAAACAGGTCTCTATCGTCCATTGTAATTTCCCCTGGGGGTCAAGTAGTGAAGCAACGGTTGGTTTTAATCTTCGTTCCAAAAACTTAAGCGTTTAAAGAGAAGTAATTTAAGGGAAAACTTGGGACCAATATTATGTGAGCGAAGTACGGAGACGGCGCATAGTGGAGTATTTACCATCAAATCGTGGCCAAAAGTCCAAAAAATAAATTATACCTCAGAACATCTTACTTACTTACTTACTGACGGCTCTTGAAGAACCTTGGTCTCCTCCACAATTTTCAGCCACTCCTGACGATCATTTGCCTTTATCCGCCATCCTCTCACTCTCATTTTTCATAAGTCCTCCTCAACATTTTTCAACCACGTCAATCTTGGCCTCCCTCTTGGTCTTTGGCCACCAGGTTTACCGTATAACATCCTCTTGGGGACTCTATACTCGGGCATCCTCTCCACATTGCCAAGCCACCTTAACCTTGCCTTCTTGACGTACGTTACTATGTCAACTACCTGGAAGAGTGCTCTTAATTCTGTGTTTGGGCGGGTTTTCCAAGTTCCTTGACGAAACACCGGGCCAAAAATCTTTCTTAGAACTTTTCTCTCCCATACCAGAAGAATTATTTCCATGACCTTGGTGAGAGTCCATGTTTCACAGGCGTATGTCACAATTGGTCGGATTACTGTCTTATATACTATTATTTTTACCTTTCTAGACAGGTTCCGAAATTTTAGCAGCTTTTGTAACGAGAACATACATCTGCTTCCCGCTGCCATTCTTGTTTTAATTTCAGCCATCATCTCATTAGTGTTGGTAACAGTGACACCCAGGTATTTGAAAGATTCCACCGTCTTAAATTCATGGGTCGTAAAGCGAATAGACTGTTCTACCCGTCTTTTTTGCCTTGAAGTCATCATATACTTTGTTTTGTCTTCATTTATCTCAAGGCCCATTCTTGACCCAGTTTCCTGCAACTCCTGCAGGGCTCCTGACAAGGCAGCTTCTGTTCGGGCTGAAATCACTATATCATCTGCATACGCCATGTGCTGGGAAAGCCTGTTATATATTGTGCCACCGGGGTTAGTCTTAATGGCTCTTATAGCTAACTCGAGGCCAAGATTAAAGAGTGTTGGAGAGAGAGGGTCACCTCAGAACATCACAATACGTATTTCCTGGTAGCTCAGGAATGTTTGCATCGAGATATATTTATCCCTTTCATTGTTATCCAATTCCTGCCCGAGGGAACTAGTCTGAATCCATGAATCGAGTACGCAGTTGCTTTTTCATGAGTTGTTATGCTTAAAGATGTTGTGATTTCTGTGGAACCGATTTAGCAAATAATCTGAAATTTCTCTACTCAGTTTCTAAAGGAATGTATTTCTCTGTGATAACTAGTTTTTAGCAAGTTTTAATATCATAACGGTTAACTTGTAGTTCGTTTGATTATGATGAAAAAATTAGACTTGTTTAAAAGAATAAAATAGATTATTTTGTATTCTCGGGCAGATATTTTTGCATTAATGTAAAGTTCAATCGTTCTACCTGCCATACTGCAAAAAAAAACTCACACCAACACATGAAAAAAGTGTCTCCTCCGTTTGATTATTGCTGATGAACTTTTTGCTATCACATTTCGGGCATATATATACACTAAATACCCAATTTCAGTTTTCTACGGTTTATAGTTTTTGAGTTAGTCTGTTCACACACATATCATATTCATTTGTATTCAAGTTACCCCTAAACGTGTATTTCCGTTGAAAATCGGAAGTCGATATTTTTCACGGCCGCAATACTTTCCTTTACTGTATATTTCATTCATAGGTAAGTGAAAGTAAAAATAATTATATGTGGATGAAACTAAATAACTGCTTACTTATTTTTAAAAATGTCCTTTCCATTTTATAAAATTTATGCATTCATTGGACAGAACTACCGTGGCACTTGAAGAATTTCATTATATAAGCCATTTTTATTTATATATTTTTGCACATGACTGATGGGATACCCCGTTGTTCCAGATGGCTCCCCTTGGCGATGAGCACAGACTGGTCGGACAAGGGCTGCCCTAGCACTCCCTACCGGAGCCTGGACGGCAGCTGCAACAATGTTCGGAGGCCCTATGAAGGAGCAGCCTACAGCCACTTCACCTCCCTAGTGTCCGGGATCCAGGGCAGTGGTGAGTATACTTGTACATACTTATCATTTGGATTTTTTTTTTTTTAATTTAAGCAGAAATTTGTGTATTTTAACTTGCCTTAGGTTAGATATAATCTTGTTTGAAACAAGGGAATTTGCTATCTCCTGTTTTATTTAATTTAGCTCTAGAATATGTCATTAGGGGACTGATAAGTACCAGAAAGGGTACCCTACCCGGATATATCTCCAGCCCCAAATCTGGTTGGAAATAAATCCGTACTCGGTATGTCACCTCACTTCTTTCTAAAAATTAAGAAATGAGGAAAGCCAAAAGGGACCATCAAGATGCTGAACTAAATGCCATAAAGAGGAACCCAATCAAGTGACCATATCGATCTCGCGATCTTCTGATCGCGTAGGGAAGAAACCGTCCTCTGTGATCTCTCCCGCCTGTACTAATTGAAAGGTCTCACATATCTTACATGCGGTGTAGAAAGAACAAGAAAAAAACTCGGCTTTTGAAAGTACATTGGAGGAAATTCTTAGGAAGATCGA
Source organism: Aelia acuminata (assembly GCA_911387785.2). NCBI lineage: Eukaryota > Metazoa > Arthropoda > Insecta > Hemiptera > Pentatomidae > Aelia > Aelia acuminata. The sequence continues at coordinate 221,489,858 of OU426978.1, forward strand.
AAAAAACATTGGAATATTTAATATTGATGAACTATTATCCGATAGTATAGATGTCGCTAATGCCTCTGCAGGGTAGAAGCAAAACAAAATTAAACAAATGAATTTTTTATTATTATTAACAAATCCAAGAATGTGCCATTTTTGTGTGATCTGCAATCTGTTAATTAGCAATAAGCAAATACGTTGAAATCCTGTTGGATGAATTGCTAACTTTACTAATACTAAGTTAGCATATCTCTCGGCCACCGCCTCAAAAGTCGTCGGGGTGGAATGTAAGGGTTTATGTTTGATGTTAGTGTCTGTGCTAAGGGGTTCGTGTTAAATGTTAGTCTTTGGTGGAAGTTTTTGTAGTATTGTGTGGCTGTATCGATAACTGTTGGGATATTCAGGTCCTTGTGTAGTAAATCATTTGTCACATAGTATGGTGCGTCTGCTATTTTCCTCAATACCTTGGACTGGAATGACTGAATTCTTTGGATGTTTGAGGGTTTTGCAGAACCACATAGTTCTATCCCGTATGTCCATAATGGTCGTATTAGTACTTTGTAAATACTAAGATTGTTTGTTATTGATATTGTCGAACGTCTGTCGTGTAACCTAGATACCATTCCAAATCTTTTGTTAAGTTAACTTTTATCTAGGTGGAGCCCCAAACATCTTACAGCTTGGGATTCAGGGATCGGTGTGTCATTGAAGTATACTTGTGGGCATGAGCCATGGTTGAGGGTGGAGGTAATAAATTCACTTTTCATCCCATTCATTTTTACCTTCCACCTGGTAGCCCAACTAAATATATCGTCTAAGTGGTTTTGAAGGATGGAAGATGCTATATCGGGGTTTCTGTGTGATGTTAGTAGTGCGGTATCATCAGCGAATGTAGCCAGTAGGGTGTGTTCGTTTTCGGGTAAGTCAGCTGTGAAAATATTGAAGAGTAGTGGTCCAAGTACAATACCTTGCGGAACTCCAGCTTTAACATCTTTTATACTGGATAGTTCGTTGTCTATTTAAACAGTAAAGTGTCTGTCTGTCAGGTAAGAGAGTAGTATTAAATAGTAAGTCGGAGGATAAATAAATCAATTTAAAAAAAACAAAAAAAAAAACATCTAATGGGGGAAATCAGTTATGAAATGTTGAAATCATAGGAGAATACTCATAAATGCACATCCCACGCATCTTCCTTTTCCGTCCCCTAAATCCGAAAAAAAAAACCCCCCTCCCCGTTCATTCCTTGAATGTGGGCTTGATCTTCCGCTCAAAAATACTTTTTATATACGTTAATTACTGCAGGCCATATTCAGTTCAATTACTGGTGAGCAAGGAAAAAAATACAGAAAAAATTTAATGGTTCTTTCAATAACAAAGATTGAACCACTCTGTAAAGATACCTGACAATTGATTCGATTGCTAGGGAATGGCTCAAGCACATCACCTCCACATGTGGTTCACATCACATTATCTCATTACATGAACACCAATCTTTTGAGATGGCATTTCAGAGATACGTTTCTGTTTGCTAACAATCCTCAGTTAGATAAAGACGGAGATAAAGGCCCCCGAGGCTTTGTTCGCCGCCGGATTGCATTGACTAGGAGCACGTCCGCGTTATCGAATCTCGAGGAACTTCTGAGAGTCTTCCCTAACCCGAAGCCGGGGCTGTGACATCACGAAAAGGAGGCCGTATCCTGACGTGACAGACAAAGGAGCCACCGCTCCACAAAAAAGTGTCGGAAGAGAAAGGAACACTATTTCTTAGCGAGTGCCCATCGCCCTAACTAGGCTGCCTTGTGTAAGCTATATTGGATGCTACATCATATTGCGTCACGGGCGTCACCGAAGGGGGGACGCGTTCCCCCCAATATTTTGGCAGGAGGGGGCTGCCCCCCCCCCCAATGTTAAAAAATTACTTAAAAATACGATTTTACGAATTTATCCAAGTTAAACCAATCAAATGCTGTATTTAACTTAGATTCGCTTCAACTTTAACTTTTATTTTACTAATGGTTTGGTTTAATGCTGTAATCATCATATATGGGTCATTCTCCCATCTTCATTAAAATTTCATGGTTCTGATTTTAATGCGAAAAAAATCTGGTGCGTGCGCGCAACACACAACTTTCACTTACCAACTTACTTAGATTAGAAATTGACGTGTTTTGCTAAATATCATTTCCCAAAGTCACACATTTTTCTACATTCATATCTTATTTTTGTTAATCGTTAAAGCCGTTTTTGAGTAAATAAAAAAAAACCGTGAAAATGATACAAAATTTATTAAGTAAAGTCCCCCCTCCCGTAGATCAATTTTGATGAAATTTTTACAGTCATATCTCGGGCATATAAATACATCAAATACCAAGTTTGATCAAAATCGTTAAAACCGTTTTTGAGTAAATAAAAAAAACACGTGAAAATGATACAAAATTTATTAAGTAAAGTCCCCCCTCCGGTTGATCAATTTTGATGAAATTTTTACAGTCATATTTCAGGAATATAAATTGATCAAATACCCAGTTTAATCAAAATCGTTAGAGCCGTTTTTGAGAAAATCTCAAAAAACGTAAAAAGTTATTCAATAAAGTACCCCCTCCCTTTGAGCAAATTTGATGAAATTTTTGCTGTCACATCGCGGGCTTATACATAATCTAAATACCCAATTTCAGGTTCGCACGGTTTATAGTTTTTGAGCTAGTCTGTTCACACAGACACACACACACACACACACACAGACCATTTCGCGGGACTTGGTTATTTTGACTCAGGGGGCCCCAAAACATGTATTTCCGTTGAAAACCGGAAGTCGAAAATTTTCACGATCGCAATACTTCCACTTACTATATATTTCATATATAGGTAAGTGAAAGTAAAAAATACATTTCCAATGATTTTTTTCCACGAATTGCTAAAATGTAGGCTGCTAATGGTGTTTTCAAAAAAAATACCTTCAAAGAATTAACTTTTTAAAGAAACCATAGGGATCATGATTGAAATCATAAGATGAGGAAGATAGAAAATCAAAATTATACAAATGGTAATTGTTATATTATTTGTTTATACAACAATATTTTAAAAGAATATATAATTCAGAAATCTTCTGTCTTTAGGAAATCTTCAAAACACAATTATGAATTCGAATTCGTTCTACATTAACTCCGAAAATATTAACTGACTTAGGAATTTTATTTTGACTTTTTTTCCGTTTTGCATTGTCAAACCTCTTCATGATGGTTCTAATAAAAATTGTTAGAAGTTTGACTCTTATAGTGATTTGGTTTCATATTTTGAAATTTTTTTTATCTAAATGCTATCTCATTCGAATGTTTACAAGCCAACAGAACACATAAAAAAATAGCAATATATCCTAAAAACAAATTAAGAGCTAACAAGTATGGAATAAAGTTAGGTTATAAATAAAAAAAGACATATATTTTTTCTGCCATAAAAGTCAGTAACTTGAGTTGTGGGACAGGTAAGGGTGATAGATATTGACATTAAGGTCAGTTATTTTTTCGATAAATCTGAAATCGATTCTCCGAACACAGCTGCATCAATTAGTAAGAACTACCTACGTCCCACGTGCCCTGGACTTAATAAGGAATGTGGTCCATTTTGGAATGATGAAATCAAATTACAGGATTTAGGCGCTGATTGATGGTAGAGGAATGTGGTTCGGTAGCCAATGAAAATCTTAAATTTATTACAGCTCAGCGAAATATAAAATTTTGGGTTCCTTTGTACATTAAGGCTGCCAGTTTCTTTTAATCATCAAATGATTACTGTAAACAGTTACTTTTTATCACCAAATGATTACTTTTAAATTAATCGCTTTAATTAACATATATAAAAAGAGCTTCACTTAAAATCTTGATTTTTCGAATTACCTATTTGAGAACAAATCCTTAGAGGTTCTGCAATTTCTCGCATAACAAACCAACTTTAGTTTAATTTCTTATTGTGCCCTAGTTCACATATTTTAAACTAGCAGTCCCCGTAGCGTCTTTGCCCGCGAGCCTTTAAAATCAATTCTGTGATCATTATCTTGGTATTGATTTAATATAATATGTTAAGGAGATTTAGTAGAATCGGAGCTTCCGGTAGGTGGAAGGTTGGAGCGTGAAGATGCCGGCTCGGTAGAAGAGAGGGAGGCGCGCAATGGAGAGAATTCACTAAAACCGCCGAAACACTTTACTCGTCGTGAACGCTTCATTTTTCGGCTTTAAAACGTCGTTTTCGACGCCCCGTAGATCAAGATTTTTAAAATGAGTCCAAATTAGATATTTTTTTCTCGAAGTGCAAAAATAGGTGTCCGTTAGAGTTAATCAAATTATTAACGTTAGAATTAATAAAAATTTCGAACTTCAAGTTTCTATCATTAGTAGTTTTTGCTCTGCGTTGATTCTGTCAGTCAGGACAAAGCCTCTTATATATATAGATTTAGGTAAGACGGCTTTATCATGAAAGAAATGTAGGACATTTTCTTCTTTATTAAAAAACAAAATTTATTCAATAAAATTCATCTCTGCACCCATTATACACACAGGGAATACCTTCTTAAGAGAGTTTGTAGGGGTCATATGGTTTTATTAATTTAAAAAAACGATGATGAACTGTTTAAAGTAATCATTTGATGATAAAAAGTAACTGGGAGCCTTAATATGAAAAACCCCAAAGTTTTTTTTTAATCAACAATTTCGGAACTATATTGTCCTAAGGTTTTAACGTCACTTTATGCTAATAAGGCTTATCGGACGATGCTACAGTGGGAGTCCTAAATTTTGCCTATCCAGGTATAATTAGGATAGGGATCTTTAAGAAGTACCTGACATCGTGCAGGCTCGGGATCTCGGGACGCGAACCCGGGACCTTTAGTATTGTAGGTTTCTATGTTAACCACTACAATACAGGTGACCCCTGGTTAAAGAATTTCTTTCAAAAGCAAATTTGTGATTTTTAAATAATTTCATTAGAAGAGAAAAGATTGGCCGGGAATCGAACCCAGGTCCTATGTATCTCCATCGCAGCGCTCTTACCAATGAGCTAACCGTGGGGTCAATTCTAGCTGTGTCGATCTGTTCTCTTCCGCGATCCAATCCGCCAGATCACGCCATATTGCAACGATGTAGCCGATGGCTGGTTACAAATGTCCAGATCTAATATACATACCGTCACAATTTAACATATGGTATATTTTAACAATTTTTATTAAACGAAAATGATAATTTACAATGCCACGCAATGAAAACACAAATAATAAACATTTTTACAAAAAGATTAAATTTTTAACGAAATAGTACTAGGTTGTTACAAAAGTCCTTGTTCACAAAATTAATTTTATTCAAATGTGAGTACAAAATTTACAAATCAAATTTATTCTTCAAAATACAGGCCATCATTTTCAACTACTTTAACCCATCTTTCAGCCAAAAGTTGTATTTGATGTTGATACCACTCTGCAGTTTTAGAGGCAAAGAACTCCTCGCATCCAGATTTGACATCATCGAAGTTTTCGAAGCGCCGGCCTTTCAAAAAATGCGCCATTGACCTGAAAAGTCCATAGTCAGACGGTGCGACGTCTGGACTGTAAGTAGGGTGGGGCAAGACGCTAATCCCGTTCATTTCTGAAAATTTTTCTTTAACTAATCGTAAGCGATGAGCAGGGGAGTTGTATTGCTGAAATAACGCTTGCTTCCTATTAATCAAAGCGGGGTATTCCACTTTTAAAACTCATATACCCTATCGAGCTGTTCACAGTATAGCTCAGCGTTGATAGTCCTGCCCTCTGGAACCAGCTCGAAGTGATCTAGGACGACCTGATCTGGGTTCATCTTCAAGGCTTGTATTCCCAGAATTAAACCGCCTGAACCAAAATGCGGCCGTGTTTCGATGCACCACACTTTCCCCTTCCACTGCACAAATTTCCTCGGCTGAGGCCTTTGCACTAAAACCTTTTTTCCAATAATGCCTAAGAAGGGCGCGGATGACAAATTTTTCTTCCGACATTTCTAGTGAAATTTAATAAACTGAATGAAAGGCAGGGACAGTTGGCGTACATAGATAATTAGAGGATTAGTTAATGTAAACATTGACATAAGAATTGCATTCGTCACAGATTAAATAAGGATTAAATTAGAGACCTCAATGTAAACAACTTGATATGCACAAGGACTTTTGTAACAACCTAGTAAAAAAAATGTAACCATATGACTTGAGCTTCAGAACAAGTCTAAATCTCCAGCCGATCGCTCCTTTAATTTAGACTGAAGAAGACCTGCCCGCTGCTAGGCCAGCGTAGATCCTTCTCGAACATCTTTGTCACACTATATACTAGAATAGTTTGTTCCAACAAATTTGGCAAAGTCAACCACAAATTTAGGACTCCCACCGTAGCATCGTCCGATTAGCCTCAGTAGCATAATGCGACCTTAACTAAACAGACAATAAAAGATATGGAGCAACTTCTCTATATTGAAAAGAAAGGTGCATCCAGTTTATCCCCATAAAGCAGAGAACTAAGCAGAGGCATAACTGTTCAAACATCGTCCTTCCAGAGAAAGTGTGGTCATTACGACGATTCGTCAGAAATGTTAGTAAGGAGTCTCACTCTTTCGTTTCACCTTCACATATCGTCTCTAGAAACTTTTCTCTTTTGAGAAATATTGTTCGCCGAACTGGGGCAATGGTTCCTCTGAAATCTGTCACTGTGTCTCCTAATTGTAGAAGCAACTGTGACAAGGTCATAAATAAGTTTCACTAAAATGTATGGGCTGTGGGGGGGTTGTAGTCCCCCTCCCCTCGCGGAAAAGTTTTTGTTATTGAAAGATAGATTACTTTTAGTAAGGAAGTAACATAAAGAAAAAATAATAAGCAGAATTTTTAGAATTTTACTTGTAGGAATAGAACATGACATAAAGGTAAAAGTTCTGATGGGGCGATCCTGGGGAAAGGCTTTAGGGGCTGCAGGTGACCAGATATAATCCTTAAAAAAGTTAAAATATATAACTCATCAGATATAACCATATAAAATTAATAAATCAAACAAACTAATAATAAAATAAAGAATGTTTACACTTCCGAGTTTGGAGTGTTTTATAATAAACTTTAATATAATATAGTAAACTTAAAAATGCAATAGGTATTCGAAGTTAAGCAACGTCGAGCGTGTTCAGTACTTGGATGGGTGATCACTCCATTCGGGTGATCACCCGCCAATGAACGCCACGCAGTCCAAGCCTACCCCCGCCCCTTGGTATGTGATACCCGTCAGCCTACTGGAAGCGACTCACACCGACCGGGCGTAGAAGTGATATACCTTCCCCGTGTATCAGTAACCGCCTGGAGGTTTGGTACTAGGATGGTATGCTTCAGGGAAAGAAATAAAGGTCCTCTGGGTAAGGAAATATATAATCCTTGGACCTAGACCAGTTTGCCACTGTCCTTGAACCCGAGAGAGCTGACGCCATCGGTGGGAAGGACACTGCCAAATTGGCCCCAATGGGATTGTGGAGCTATGGACAGTCTGCCGCTGCACCATGGTTACCATGGGTCGCAGCAAAGTGAGGTTTGGGCTACCCCTGCAGGCTTTCTGTGCTCCCGCAAGCAACACAATGTCTGTAAGAAGACCACACTGCGCGGCCAAAGGGCTCATTAGGCCTAATGCGCTAACCGAAAAAGAAAAAAAAAACTTAAAATAATTTAAAAAAGAAATCTTACACTAATAGCATCAATTGCCGTCCAAAAACACCTATTTGACCTCGAAAATACGTTCCAAATGTGGAAATTAAAAATAAACGCGACTAAGTCGATCCATATAAGTTTTTCACTGAGGAAAGGAACGTGAGATAAAAATTAATAATACATCGGTGCCATCTAAGAACTATGTACGTTACCTAGTACTATACTTGGACAAAAGACTCCCTTGGAACATACATACAAAACTAAAAAGACAAGAACTGACCAGACGATATAAACAACTGTCACACCTCTTAGACTATAGATTATCACTTGACTTACGAAACAAAAGACTAATATACAACACGATGCTAAAACCCATTTGGACCTACGGAGCGGAACTTTTGGGGTTCCGCTAAACAGGTACACGTAAACAAAATTCAAACAACAGTCTTCGAAAAAATTGCAAACGCTCCATGGTACATTTCTAACAACACAATACACAAAGACATGTACATTCCAACAGTAAAATCATACATTCACGGCAAATACACTACATTTCACTGTTCAACTCCTAACCATCCAAACCGACTTGTTTCTTTTCTTTCTTCCTCCCAGTTACCCGTCCAACGAAGACTGAAACGACAATGGCCGAGAGATATGCTCGGGCACATCACCTAAATCAAGAAAATCTGAGACAATTGCGTTCAACAAATTTTCTAAATGCGCTCCAGCGCAGGCGCAAATGGCGCAAAATATAAATAAATAAAATACACTCCAAAGTTGGAAAGAAAAAGGAACTTATAGAATAAAACTTTTCGATAAAGAATTTCTAGCTCTGTTATCATAGGAAAAATGTTTACAAATAAATCATACAAAATAAACTGGTTATTTTCTGTTCTCTGTCTATACGATAATTTTAGTGAAAATAAAAAAAGGGGGAAAATACAATTAATCTGATTAATATCACCAACGTAAAAAACGGGATAAAACAATTATTTCGCTCTGGTGAGCTCGGAAAAGCAATTAAAACAAATAAATGAACTCTAAAATAAAAAAAATGAAATAAGTGTTTAATGAAAATTACCAAGCTTTCGCTGTACGCTGATTCGGAATTTCGGGCAAGGGTGAAATGAGGATAATCGGGTAAAGGACATTGAAGGAATGATTTAGGATGAAGGAAATTTTCACCTGTTGCTCGTACTTCTTGAATTTTGCGACCAGCGGCAAACAATGATGGTTGAAGAAAAAACTTCATAATAATCATAAATGTCATGATCATTCAACCCAAGAGGTAGAAAATTGAAAGAATTTGACACCTAGGAGGTACAAACCAAACCATCGGCGGACTCCAACTTGAGATCACAGACACGATGATGCTTATTGTTCGACATGAATGAAGCAAGTGCGCAAAAAAAATGGCTGACCCCGGAATTCTAAACCCTTCCAAATGGCATCTTGATGCCACTGATAACCCAATTGTTGGCCTAGCGATTGCTACCTCCGGTGACGGTTAAGGCGGCAAATTCAACTTGAAATATAAATTTAAAAAACAAAAAGAAAAAAGAAATTATCTAGTTTGGAATAAAACAAAATCAGAGGATTTTTTAATGAAGGAGTCTCTTCCGTATTTAAAAGTTTATTTGTTTCCCAACGTTTCGAGCTATTGGCTCGTCCTCTGGGGTTATCTTATCCTATGTAACTTCTTTTTCCACGTTAGCCATATGTCATATTATATATTTTTTTAAAACAGTATATAAATACTTATTTCTTACTAGCTAGGGTGCCCGGCTTCGCTCCGGTAGTTGTGTGGTAGTTTTAATACCAGAAAAACATTGAAATTAAAGGAAATAGGGAACAAAATTAGCACTTTCTTGAAAATTCGGTTTTAACTTGGGTATCAATATTCTGCAGACTTGAGATCTGCAGAGTCCGCCCAAATAAGGAACCATGTATAATATACAGGGGGTTGAAAATTGTAAGTGAACAATTAATTTTGCTGCAACTTCGTCGAGTTATGCATCGTTTTTTATGGTTTCTGTGATTCTGAATCCTATAAGCCCATTCCAAGTAGTCAACAGATAATAAGTTATGAGATTATAGTTGAAAAACCTGGTATCTCAGTTAAAAAAATTATATTTCGAGTAAAACTTAAGCGCCAACTACTATGATGGTCCTATTTGATCCAGAAGTATAGAAACTACCGAAGATTCTTAGAAACTTTGTTTTAAGACCTTTCTTCCTTTTCAACCTCCCTTAAGATATCCCCCCGTAATTTGGACGGTTTCTGCATATCTCGAATCTTACTACTATTACAAAGTGAAAACCAAAATTTCTTGAAGGCACAATTTTTTCATCATATTTCTTTTTATCTTGAACTATGAGGGATGATAAAATCTTGAATGCTGTTATTGGAGTTAGACGTTTTGTCAACTGGAATGCTCATCATACGTAGTAACCAAACCAACTTCTTTTTCATAAATACAATAAAAACACTTCAAACTTTTAATTTTCGATTTATATTCAGTCAATTCACCTCTTTTTTTTATGTTTGATTTTATCGCTCACTGTACTACTAAGAAATGTTCACTCATATTGCATTAAATTTACTTAGGTATATATTATATATAGATTAAATGTAATGTGCTGATCAGTAAATACTTCTATACTGCCTTCTTATGAGAAAACATAAAATACAGAAAACAAGGAATCCAGTTGGTTTTTTAATTGATTGCAGAGATGTAAAATCATTATTCTATTTTGAAAGCAAAGGATAACTAAACTAACTAAACTAATTATTTTCGCTTGGTATTTTAGTAATTTAAAAAGAACAGCTGAACAAATATATAACCTTTACAATAAACATGAGGATGAATGAACAATAAACATTGAGTGAAACGCACCCTAGCGCTTCCTGGTAGTCTGGAGCTCGAACTAAATTTTTCATTCCTAAACTCGTATCTCAATCAATTAAATGGTGCGAGAGGCGTAAAATTCCAGTCCTTTTCTCTTCAATGTTGCACTCTTAAGAGAAAAACTGAAAACTTCTTCTCCGTTAGGGGTTATGTGGCTAAAATATGACATAACTTCCTTAATCCTACGTGGAGTCGTTTTTGAGCCTTTTCGGCACACACATTGTACACTTTGCTTTATAATATATATTGATTACATTTTATGGCATATTACACATTTTCTAGTCTTTTTAATGAAATAATTCTTACTAAATTAATGGAATAATTCTAGTCTTCAGTGAATTAAAAAAAGTATTTATATACTGTTTTAAAAAAATATATAAGATGACATATGGCTAACGTGGAAAAAGAAGTTACATAGGACGAGCCAATAGCTCGAAACGTTGGGAAACAAATAAACTTTTAAATACGGAAGAGACTCCTTCATTAAAAAATCCTATATATTGAAGCACTCTTCCTCACTAAGTGAAGAAAAGAAACCTAGCAAACAAAATCAAAATATCGAACACTATCTAATATTTCATTATACTTGAATGAGAATTTACACTTTCGAAAATTCTGTTTTCAGGTACATGTAAGGAAAGTTTTATGGTGTCATTAATAGGAAATATAGTTGTTATAAATATACATCCGAGGTTTCACATTGCGCCTATCAAGATTACACGCAACTTCTCCCAGAGTACTTAATGCAGAGAAACCTCAAGAAATGTAAGACAATGTGAGCCTGCATGATCCTGCATAAATTTACCATCCACTTTCCAAGTCTTCTTCAAGAGAAGATATTCCTTATCCTGTCACTTCTTCTTTTATCTCCTGTCGTCATGAGTTCGTTAGAGTTGTCGCCGGTCGTGATTGCGCAACTTCTTTGAACAGAAGAAAGAGGGTGATTTCGGAGCCAGCGTGTTAACCTTTACAACTACTTGAAGAGGAAGGGAAATCAATTGACGTTGAATTATTAATGTTGGTGTAAAATAATTTTTATTAACGAAAATTATTATTCACAACGTATGACTAACTATAAAAACCATGGGTCGAAAATATAAGTTAACTTTTATTTTAAAAAAGTTTAAGATAAACTTATATATTTTTTTTTACCCTACTTGAAGTGTTTATTGAACATTAACTTTTTCATTACGAAAACTTTTTGATAAAGTTATCTTAAAACTTTAATCCCAATAACGTTTTGCATAAAAGTTCATTTCAAAAAGTTATTCTGAAACTTATTCATAAAAAGATTTTAAGTAGTCAAAGAAAATAATTTCGGAAATGCAAAAATTTATTTTAATAGACAATTTTTAATATTTTGTAAATATGTGGATTATTTTTAAACTACAAAATTATGTTTAAGAATACCCTGGAATCAGTAAAGTTAATTGTTGTATTTAGAATAATATCGTTACTCAATATAAAAATACTAGCATTCCCCGTCGCGGCTTCGCCCGCGAGCCTTTAAAATCAATTCTGTGACCATTATCTTGGTATTGATCTAATATAATATGTTAACTGATGTTAAGGAGATTTAGTATAATTTGAGCTTCCGGTAGGTGGAATGTTGGAGGGGGAAGCTGCCGGCTGGGTAGAAGAGAGGGAGAGGCGCTATGGAGAGAGTTCACTAAAACCGCCGAAACAAAAAATGATTTACTCGTCGGGAACGCTTCATTTTTCGGCTGTAAAACATGGTTTTCGACGCCCAATAGGGCCTTTCGAGTTAAAATCGTCGTATCAAATTCTTTATAATGAGTACTAATTAGATATATTTTCTCGAAGTTCGAAAATAGATGTCCGTTAGAGTTAAACGACAATTTCGCCATTTAAACCCCTTAGGGGTTACATTTTTGATATTCCTTTCTTAGTGGTTACCTAGATCGCTTTTAAAATCTAAATTCCGAACTTCAAGTTTCTATCATAAGTAGTTTTTGCTCTGCGTTGATTCTGTCAGTCAGGACAAAGCCTCTTATATATATGGAGAAGAGATCGAAATAAACACGCACCATCTCCAATCATGGGAATCACAGTGTGCATAATTTGATTACCTCTAATATTTAAATAATCAGTAGCCATATTTTATGTGAATGTCTATTTTAATACTATTGTAACGTTAAATCGATATTCAAATAAAAAACATATGGTTTAAAATCTCAACAATAGATTTCCGTTAGAGTTGAACGACAATTTCGCCATTTAAGCCCCTTATGGGTTACAGTTTTGAAATTCCTTTCTTAGTGGTTACCTACATCGCGTTTAAAGTCTAAATTCCGAACTTCAAGTTTCTATCATTAGTAGTTTTTGCTCTGCGTTGATTCTGTCAGTCAGGACAAAGCCTCTTATATATATAGAGATTAAGATTATTATTCAACGATCATCATTTAATTTAACAAGTAAAACATTTTAATTTACAGCTATAATCATCAAGAATATATTTCAAAGTAGCCCCCATTTTACACAGCTATCTAATAACATTTCCTTGCTTATTTTTTCTGATATGGGTTTTAATTTGTTCTTGCTACACTTCAAGTCACTATTACAGTCATATAATTCAAAAAAACACCTTTATGGAACCTAAATAAATGTTTTTTCAAATTTGTTAAAAAATTAACTTTAATTATTCTTTCACAACAGTTGTTGAGACGTTGAATTAATATTAATTTGATATATTGTAACACCAATGCGGGTTTAAATAATTTTACTGAACTAAAATTATAACACAAAAATCTGGTGCGATGCGCGCAACATACAGCTTTCTTTGATTAGAAATTAACGTGTTTTGTTATATGCTATTTCTCAAAGTCACACAATTTTCCTCATTCATTTACTTATTGTTGTTCATTTTTATTTGCTCTTTAAAGTAACTCATTTTTTTTTTTTTTATTATTGAATAAAAGTTTTTACTTGTAATAATTCGGCAATGCAAGCATGATACTCCAAGTTGTCTGATTTTGTAATTCTCTATGTAGTTGTTGAAAACTTCATGTAGTTACCATGAAACAAATAATTTCCATTAAATGAACAGAACATCTTTAATCTTCATTAACATCTTAATCTTAAATGGGGTAGGGACGTGAAATAATGTCCATTATATGGCAATTATATTAAAAGTGTTAATATTGTAAACGTAATATAAAGTGAATTTAAAATTTAGGATTTACAAACCTATTTTTTTTATTGTTTTTATGGATGCGAAACGTGCTGGTTCTTTGCCGAAAGTTTTGGGACTCCAGACCTCATCATTGAAATCTTCCAATTGTTTTTTTTATTATTTGTTAGTTTAAATAAATATTATCTAACATAGATACTTTAACACTTACGTGGGTCAACAAATATTTATTCAACGAAAATATACTATTATCAATGCCAAACGAATTAATACAACTCAAATATCCGAGCAGGTTACAAAAATTATATCTTTATAGCGCACAAATCATATGGGTTGAACTTCTCAGTCAAAACACAGACTAAGACTAACTCGCCTAATCACTCTCTCCTTATAAATAGTTGTAAGGAGGGTCTAGAACGTTGTAGAATCTCGTGGAAGCTGGTAGGACGACGTGGAAAGAGCTCGAACAATCTAGATCCAAACAGTTCGCTCCAACCGCTAATTTGTTCCAACAAACGGTCTGGGATTTCAAATCATGTGTTTTTATTTAACGATTTAACGTTACAATACTTTTTTGTTTAATATCATAAATGTTGTAATAGTATTGTTTTGGCAAGTTAGGTTTTAATAATAAAAACCTTTCGCTTCTGTGATCAAGAAAGTATAGCCGGTGCTCAATGCTCCTAGTTTTGTTGATCAATGCAATAAACAGGTAAAAATAATAAAAGAATAACATAAAAGGTATTTTACATAAAGTTTAGATTTGAAATTTAGAAAATATTAGCGTAATTAACAAGAAGAACAAAATAATATGAATGAAAAGAAATAAAGAAAATTCTCTGATATTTAAAGTTTAAACACTATTATTAAACAGTATTAAATAAAAATGCGAATAATTTATTAAATACGAATAAAACTTAAATGATTAATTTAAAATAAAATACACTATTATATAAACTATTATACACAAAAAATTTGTTCAATCGAATGGCCATTGTTAAACAATAGAATAAAATAATACAGAAACGGTTAATAACTACAATACATTGATAGATAACTGAATTCAGCAATTTAATTTTAATGTTAGAAGGTAAAGCCCAATGTTTAGAGAATGTTATTTAAATTTCAAGATTAAACAAAATTTAAAGTTAACAGACATTATTAAGAAAAATAATATTGGAATTATTTTACTTTAAATGTCCATCCAGGTGGGAACTAAATCTTCCTCTTCGATCCGTCTTCTAAAATAATGCCTGCAAATGTGAACAATACACAACTGCACACCCTGGGTGAACGAGAATGTAATAAATGTTTTTAAAGAATGTTTTAAGCGTGAGGAGTAATGCGTACTCGGCTGGCGAGGTTCAACAGCTGACTTACCTGATGAAGCGTCTTTTGTTTTTCCCAGAGCTTTGGCTCCAAGCGTCTTCGACCAATCACAAACGCCCACGCACAAAAGTGGGTTCCCTGAACAAGTATATAGAAGGATATTGGGGTTCGTATGTATTTATCAAAGCGGCCATTTCACCAAGTCGATTACTCGGACATTAGCCGGGCTCACTTTCCAACTAGATCCACTAGGGCGGCTGTTACGCAACGAACTAAATCCCAAACATTACCGGTCAGGTGTAATGCGCTACCTGGGGCTATCCAATAACAAGCCCTGGCTTAGAAAGTAACTTACATCAGGCCGGTGAAAAGGGGAAAGGTCCTAGCAGGAGGAAAGAAAGAAAAAAAAAGTACTTTTTTCCTCCTGCAAGATAGAGTCTTTAAAACTAGATCGGTCAGCTGTTTGTTTGTTCGACGTCCCTTTATGCTACTGAGGCTAATCGGGTCTTTTTCGTTTAATGCACAATTCGGTTATTAAAAAAAGTAACTGTTATTAAAAAAAGTAACACGTGATATAATTACAACCTCCATATCAGTAGAACATATGACTACATTTCTTAGTTTCGTTTAAAACCTCATAATGGCTGTGATCAGGTTATACGAAGATTTTAAAGATTTGGACCGAACCATTGCATTCGTACAAGAAAAAGGCCTCATCCAGAAAGAAAAACTATGCCGGAATGGACATTCTATGAAGTTGCGCAATAGAGATGACCGGTACAGATGGCGGTGTCACAATGCAAGTTGTCTTTATGGAAAGCTTATTCCACTATAGAAAGAATAGAAGGGTATGATTTTAAGCATTATACAGTCAACCATTCTGAAAATTTCGTTGATCCTTCAACTGGGGCGCACACACAGTCGATAGAATCGTTATGGGCTGCGGCCAAAAGAAGAAATAAAATAGAAGCTGGAACTAGAAGAACAATGTTGGATTCATATCTCTGTGAATTTATGTGGAGACAAAGGGATATGGGGAAAGACCTTTTTGAGGTTATATTGGAAGATATTGCTTCATTTTGGAAATTAGAATAAACCATATCATTTGTGTTAACAATTATATTTACTTTATATTAATCACGTGTTACTTTTTTTAATAACAGTTACTTTTTTAATAACCGAATGTGCATTAAACGAAAAAGACCCGGCTAATCGGAAGATGCTACAGTGGTAGTCCTACATTTTGTCTATCCAGGTATACTTAGGACAGGGAGCTTTGATCGGTTGGTTATAATCAGAACTCGGATTTTTATGGAGTAAAAAGCGTCAAAATATGCCATATAATATGCAGTAAAAAACTATACAATATGCAGCATATAAAATAAAAATATGCTATTAAACAACTTTAATATTCAATGATACTAATAGGTATAAAATATGTTATAGGAAAGGGAATGGAGGAGACTATTTAGCAATAAAACCAAAATTATTTTAATTTTTTTTTAATCTTAATCAACCGTATACTCGTAGGTATTTCCTATAATAAAATTAAACGCATTCAAAACTAAAATGTAAAAATAATTCAAACTTACTAGTTAACAAGAAGATAACTAAATTAACAACCAATTAAAAAATATATAAAACAAATAAAATAATCAATAAAATTAATTATTAAGTGCATAACTAAATTTGGGTACGCTTATACTAAATTTGGGCATTCTCATACTAAATTATTAAATGCATTTCTAAATTTGGGCATCCTACTCTGCATTTCTAAATGTACTCTTAATTGAAAAATCAAGGGGGGGGGGGGAGGGGAAAGCAGACGGTTGAGCGTGATCCAATGATGATTCCGATGATTCCAACAACTCATTTAACACGTTCAACCCACGCAGTGGCCCTAGGATTTTTTAAAGTGAGTACAAAAATCCTTGGCTATGCCGCCCGTGGTATAATGGGACGTTTGAACAAACAAATCTTGACATTTTCAGATAAGATTATCCTCAAGGCTTTCCAAATTGGTACCTGGTGTTTGTTCGTATTCAAAGCTGATGTCATCTGACCTAAACAATAGTCATTTGTAAAATAACCAATTGATTTTTCGATTTTAATAAACTTAATGATTTCTTATAGTATTCTGTACAAATCTTTTAATGAAAAATCTATTAGAATAATTTCGGGGATTCTGTTCTTGGCACAGTGGGACGAATGGCCAATCTAAACAGATTTTCAAACTCAATTAAGAGTTTTTGAGAATGTGTTAAGAATAACTAACATCATTAACCGTCATTTTTTTTTTACTTTCACTTACCTATATATGAAATATATAGTAAGGGAACAGTTGTGATAAAGTGTCATATAGTGTATGTGAACAGACCAGCTCAAAAACTATAACCGTTCGAAACTGTAATTGGGTATTTGGTATATGTATGTGCCCGCAATTTCATAAAAATTGGTCAAACGGACTTTGTTAATAACTTTTTACGTTTTTTTTTTCGATTTTCTCAAAAACGGCTCTAACAATTTTAATAAAACTGAGTATTTGATGTAGGTATGTGCCCACGATGTGAGAGCAAAAATTTCAGAAAAATTTTTAAATCAGCAAGAACAGAGGGGACACTTTATTTCATAACTTTGTTTTTTACCTTTTTTTTCGATTTTCTCAAAAACGGCTTTAATGATTTTTATCAAATTCGTCGTGTTTAATTAAAATCGAGTCTTCTTTAATATCAGGAAAGCTTTAATATCAATTTAAAGCTTTATGCTTTAAATTAACTGTCTCTCGTTTAGCCTAAAAATAAGAAATGACTAAATATGAAATATAAAAAAAAAAAAAGTAAAGATATACTGGAGAAAAAAAGAATAATATTCCTTCAATTCATAAAACAGAGCTCACGCATGCGCAGTACGCCTTCATTGACAGACTACATTAATTGAAGATGTTCTGTTCATTTAATGGAAATTATTTGTTTCATGGTAAATATATGAAGTTGTCAACAACTATATAGCGAATCATAAAATCAGACCACTTGGAGTATTACGCTTGCATTGCCGAATTATCGCATTATTATTATAGAGAGCAAATAAATGAATGTGGAAAAATGAGGGATTTAGAGATATGGCATTTAACAAAACACGTTAATTTCTAATCTAAGTAAGTTTTGTAAATTGAAAGTTGTGTGTTGCGCGCATCTCACCAGATTTTTTTTTTTACAATAATCAATATATATTATAAAGCAAAGTGTACAATGTGCGTGCCGAAAAGGCTCAAAAACGACTCCACTTAGGATTAAGGAAGTTATGTCTTCGTTTAGCCATATGACCCCTTACGGAGAAGAAGGCTTCCGTTTTTCTCTTAAGAGTGTAAAATTGAAGAGAAATGGAAGGGAATTTTAAGCCTCTCGCACCATTTAATTAGCCTCTCTGAGATTGAGATACGAGTTTATGAATGAAAAATTTAGTTCGAGCTCCAGGCTACCAGGAAGCGCTAGGGTGCGTTTCACTAAATGTTTATTGTCCATTCATTCAGTATGTAATTGTTCTATATTTTTTCAGCTGTTCTTTTTAAATTACTAAAAAATTAAGAGAAAATAATTAGTTTGCGCTTCAAAATAAAATAAGTACTTTACATCTCAGCAATCAATTAGAAAACCAACTGGATTCCTTAAAAAATTAGTTTTCTCATAAGAAGGCTAATATATGATCAGCAGATTACATTTAATCTATTTATAATATATACTTAAGTAAATTTAATGCAATATGAGTGAACATTTCTTAGTAGTACAGTGAGCGAATAAAATTAGACATAAAAAATAGATGAATTGACTAAATATAAATCGAAAATAAAAAGTTTGAAGTGTTCTTATTGTATTTATGAAAAAGAAGTTGGTTTGGTTACTACGTATGATGAGCATTCCAGTTGTTAAAACGACTAACTCCAATAATAGCATTCAAGATTTTATCATCCCTCATAGTTCAAGATAAAAAGAAATATGATGAAAAAATTGTGCCTTCGAGAAATTTTGGTTTTCACATTGTAATAGTAGTAAGATTCGAGATATGCAGAAGCCGTTCAAATTACGGGGGGATATCTTAAGGGAGGTTAAAATGGAAAAAAGGTCTTAAAAGAAAGTTTCTATGAATCTTCGGTATTTTCTATACTTCTGGATCAAATAGGACCATCATAGTAGTCAGTGCTTAAGTTTTACTCGAGGTATAATTTTTTTAACTGAGATAGCAGATTTTTCAACAATAATCTAATAACTTATGTTCTTCTGACTACTTGGAATGGGCTTATAGGATTCAGAATCACAGAAAACATCAAAGCGAAGCATAACTCGACAAAGTTGCATTGAAAATTAATTGTTCATTTACCATTTTCAACTCCCTGTAAATTATACAGGGTTCCTTATTAGGGCGGACTCTCAAGTCTGCAGAATATTGATACCAAGTTAAAACCGAATTTTCAAGAAGGTGCTAATTTTGTTCTATATTTCCTTTAATTTTAAAGTTTTTTTGGTATTAAAACTACCACACAACTACCGGAGCGAAGCCGGGCACCCTAGCTAGTAGTTTATAGAGTAGACTCTATTTCAAAAGAGAAGTCATCGGGAACGGAATCCAGAAACTTTCCATAACCCGAGAACAATGTTGGATATTGTACATCCTTTCACGGAGAAGTGAAATGATCCGGAACTGGATAACAAGAGAATACTAGCAGTGGAGGGCATAGCCGTGTCCAATCCTGTTAACGTATTTGTTTATATCCGAGGACTATAGAAATCTTTTTTCTTATAGAAAAAAAATAAGAAGAAGAAAAGAAAAAAAAAACTGCAGCACTACAATGAACTACGTTAACGCTAAAATGATTTCAATTCATTTCAGTATTTTTTAGGGGTTTTTTTTTTCATCATCTTTTTTACTACTGTAAACGCGGGTTACTTGAGCCCAAAAACTGAAAAATGATCTTTGGTTCTCTGGGTATTTTCGACATAAGTTTAACGACACATTTTAATGCTATGCTGGTAGGCAGAAGCACTAGGTAGACCATAGTGCGAGTTTAGGAGGTTTGAGAAGTCACCAATAGGAACAGAACTAGTTTTGCGAACTACGCTCCTGTTGTTCGTGTATTTCACTCTGCAAACTTTAGTCTGTATAAGCATCAGGAATAGCGTAAAACTGAAGTTCGTACATTTCGTCCTAAGTTTATTTTCAGAGCAAATTGAGGCCTTTTTTACCTCATACAGAACCAGTCAAAAGTTTAGACTCACCTTTATTCAATTCCATCTTCAAGTTTAATAAAATAATTCTAACTCAAGAGGTAGAATATGGTGGATATCTTCCACCATCATTAACTCAAGAGGTAACATTTCAAACATTATTGATTAAGTTAAGAATAAAATTATGAATAGGGGTAACCTGTGGTGTAGTGTTTAGTATAACAACCTTCAACACTAAAGGTCGCGGGTTCGCGTCCCCGGAGTGGCCCTAGGATTTTTTAATGGGATTAAAAAATCCTTGGCTATTCCGTCCCTAGGATAGGGCGTAAAATGGAGGTCCCGAGCCTGTACGATGTCAGGTACTCGTTAATGATCCCTGTCAAAATTATACCTAGATGTATAATATAATATACTGTTATATATAGATGTATGTATGTACTGTAGCATCGTCCGATTAGCTTTAAAGCAAAAATGAACTTTAAAGAAACAAACAAACAATTTATAAATAAACCAGCTAGGGTGCCCGGCCTCGCTCCGGTAGTTGTGTGGTAGTTTTAATAACAGAAAAACTTTAAAATTTAAGGAAATATAGAACAAAATTAGCACTTTCTTGAAACTTTTAACATGGTATCAATATTAAGATTCGTTGAAAATGGCGAATGAACAATTAATTTTGCTGCAACTTTGTCGAGTCATGCATCGTTTTTGATGGTTTCTGTGATTCTGAATCCTATAAGCCCATTCAAAGCAGTCAGCAGATAATAAGTTATTAGATTATGGTTGAATCTCCCTTAAGATACCCCCCCCCCCCGTAATTTGGCCAGACACTGCACCAACTATTACAAAGTGATAACCAAAATATCATGAGGGCACAATTTTTTCATCATACTTCTTTTTATCCTGAACTATGAAGGGTGATAACATCTTATTGAAAAATGCTGTAATTGGAATTAGTCACTTAGTCAACTGGAATGCTCATCATACATAGTAATAAAACCATTTTTCATTACATACAATAAGAACACTTCAAACATTTTATTTTCGATTTATAATCAGTCAATTCAGCTCTCCTTTTTTGTTTTATGTCTGTTTTTATTCGCTCACTGTACTACTCAAAAATGTTCACTCATATTGCATTAAATTTACTTAAGTAGGTATATATTATATATATTTATTAAATATAATGTTTCAATCAATTAACCTTCTTATGTGAAAATTAATTTTGTAAGGTATCCAGTCGGTTTTCTATTTGATTGCAGATATGTAAAATCATTATTTTATTTTGAAATAAAAGGCGAAGCTAATTATTTTCACTTGATTTTTTAGTAATTTAAAAAGAACAGCTGAAAAAATTGAACTGAATGAATGAACAATAAACACTGAGTGAAACGCTCCCTAGCGCTTCCTGGTAGCCTGGAGCTCGAACTAAATTTTTCATTCATAAACTCATATCTCAATCTCAGAGAGGCTAATTAAATGGTGCGAGAGGCTTAAAATTCCAATCCTTTTCTCTTCAATTTTACACCCTTAAGAGAAAAACAGAAACCTTCTTCTCCGTTAGGGGTTGCATAGCAACACGCTGACATAACTTCCTTAATCCCACGTGGAGTCGTTTTTGAGCCTTTTCGGCACGCACATTGTACACTTTGCTTTATAATATATATTGATTAAAAATAAAATTATAGTTTTTATGTTGTTAAATAAATAAAATGTTGCTATTTATTTAGTTTACAAAACTAACGGTGAGTCTAAACTTTTGACTGGTACTGTATATTGAACAGTATGTTATTAAGTTAAGCTGGGTCACAATATCTAAAAATACGGGTTACTTGAGCCCAAGGATTGAAGTGACTATGACCACATTTAAAATTTTTAAATCCTAATTTTATGTTGGTCGGTACCTGTAAGCCGGCCATATGCTTATATTTAGCCGTTTTTTTGTACGATAAAATATAAGGAGCGATCGACTGGAGAGTTAGTATTGTAACCAATATATCGAGACATAAATATTGATGAGGTTATATAAAATGTTAATAATCGATTATCGATATATATATTGTGAAATAGCAGCTTTAGCGAAAGTGTGCTTTCTCTATTTCCGTAAACAGGACTGCCATGCTTCCGGTTTCAGTTCTGTAGGTGTGGGCGGTCCACATCCAAGAATGGGCATCAGAACGAGCAACTGAACCTTCAATAGAGTAGACTCCCGCTTAACCGACTCTTTTAACGGCGGTAGTGGTTAAACAAAAAGTTATTTTAAACTTCCCTAAAAACACTTATAATTTTGTGAGATTCTCAACAACTGATCATAAATTTAGCTGTGTTGCGGTTCGATATATTTTAAGCAGATTAAAATGTTTGCAAAAAGGTTTTCGATTTTTATTTGTTTTATTTTTTTACAAAAAAACCTCAAGAGAATAAATCTATTCTAAATGAAATTGATTCTTAAAAAAAAAAATCCTCATCTTTCATTTATTATTTACTAGCTAGGGTGCCCGGCTTCGCTCCGGTAGTTGTGTGGTAGTTTTAATAATAGAAAAACTTTAAAATTAAAGGAAATATAGAACAAAATTAGCACTTTCTTGAAACTTTTGACATGTATCAATATTAAGATTCGAGATCTGCAGAGTCCACCCAAATAAGGAACCCTATATACATACTTTAAAGGGGGTTGAAAATGGTGAATGAACAATTAATTTTGCTGCAACTTTGTCGAGTCATGCATCGTTTTTGATGGTTTCTGTGATTCTGAATTCTATAAGACCATTCCAAGCAGTCAGCAGATAATAAGTTATTAGACTACAGTTGAAAAATCTATTAGTTAAAAAATCTGGTGCGTGCTCGCAACACACAACTTTCACTTACCAACGGTTTTGTTATTTGCCACTTCTTAAATGTACAGAACGGCTTTAATTATGAAGGCGTACTCCACATGCGTGGCCGCAACGAGTTTTATGAGTTGACTGAATAATTTTCTTTTTTTCTCCTCTTTATGTTTTCTTTATTTTTATCATATCTCATATTTAGCCATTTCTTATTTTTAGGCGTAACGAGAGACAGTCGATTTCTCCATATAAACAAAAACAACGATACTTTATTGGAAAACAAAAAAGGCCCCTTTGAAAATCGACTTTGAAAACTTAAAAAGTTATTAAAGTACCCCCTCCCTTTGAGCAATTTTGATGAAATTTTTGCTGTCACATCGCGGGCATATACATACACTAAATACCCAATTTCAGGTTCGCACGGTTTATAGTTTTTGAGCTAGTCTGTTCACACACACACACACACAGACCATTTCGCGGGACTTGGTTATTTGGACTCAGGTGACCCCAAAACGTGTATTTCCGTTGAAAACCGGAAGTCGAAAATTTTCACAATCGCAATACTTTCACTTACTATATATTTCATATATAGGTAAGTGAAAGTAAAAAACTATATTTCGAGTACAACTTAAGCGCCGACTACTGTGATGGTCCTATTAGATCCAGAAGTTCAGAAACTACCGAAGATTCATAGAAACTTTTTTTTAAGACCTTTCTTCCAGTTCAACCTCCCTTAAGATATCCCCCCCCCCCGTAATTTGGCCGGACTCTGCACCTACTATTACAACGTAAAAACCAAAATATCATGAGGGCACAATTTTTTCATCATATTCCTTTTTATCCTGAACTATGAGGGGTGATAAAATCTTATTGAAAAAATGCTGTAATTAGAGTTAGTCATTTTGTCAACTGGAATGCTCATCATACATAGTAATGAAAACATTTTTCATAATTAAATACAATAAGAGCACTTTAAACTTTTTATTTCCAATTTATAATCAGTCAATTCAGCTCTTCCTTTTTTGTTTTATGTCTGTTTTTATTCGCTCACAGTACTATTAAAAAAATGTTAACTCCTATTTTATTTTAAAAGAAGAGGTGAAACTTTTCACTTGAATTTTTTGGTAATTTAAAAAGTACAGCTGAAAAAATATATAACCTTTACAAACTGAACGGAACGAATGAACAATAAACATTGAGTGAAACACACCCTAGCGCTTCCTAGTAGTCTGCAGCTCGAACTAAATTTTTCATTCATAAACTCGTATGTCATTCACAGGTAGGCTAATTACATGGTGCGAGATGCTTAAAATCCAGTCCTTTACTCTTCAATTTTACACCCTTAAGAGAAAAACGGAAACCTTCTTCTCCGTTAGTGGTTATTAGTAGCAAAACGCTGACATAACTTTCTTAAACGTACGTTGAGTCGTTTTTGAGCCTTATCGGCATCAAAGATCATAGCTCGATGCTTTTCTGTTCGGATGTCTCTTGATTGCTTTGTGGATTTTTTTTTGGTGATACACCGGGGGTGGATCATTAGATGGAGGTAGTTGAGCTGTCAATTTTTCTAATTCGGTGAGTGTGTCGTATAGTACAAAGTTCTTTCCGAAAACCCGGTCTACATATTGTGTGAATTCATTTAATTTAAAAAAATTGGTATTAAAAAAAAGTTCAGCTGTTGTTTAGTATGAATTAGGGAACCGAGTTTTCACTGATAGAGTTGTAGTAATAAAACCTATATTGAACCTATCCCACCATCTCCTGTCAAAATTATATTAAAGCCGGATAACCCCAATCTAATATTTTAATATGATAATACATTTTAATAGTTAAAAATAAAAATATAACGAAGAAAATAATTCATTTCTCCTATGTATGATTTTTTTCTTCACCTAACGTGGGTGTTTTCATGAAATAAAATGATACTGCAAGCACTATCAAGGATATTAATAGCATTAAACAGCAAAAGTGCTTAAACTAGCCGATCTCGAGTCGAAAATTGATGTACGAGTATGATTTGTTTTTCTATTTTCCTAACACCGCCAGTTAATCGGAATAGCCGGTTAAGCGGGGCTCCAACCTATACATTTTATAGGAAATTCAATCGTGGTTATGATAATATCAACTTTATTTTTTTGCGGCTTACAGATCAGGTTTGACAAGGTTTTTTCCGAAAATACTCGATTTTCAACCACTGTGCGGCGCTAAGAGCTACCTCACCCGCACGACAAGCATTACCCAACCATCCATGAAATAGCCACGATCCTACAATTACTACAATTGGGTCTCCTACGACTACAAAAATCAGATATTAATAATATTTTATTACTTTATTATAATAATTTTATATTAATAATATAAAATTTTAAATTTATCTTTTTTAATGAATGAATGATTTATTGTTTAAGCAATTGATTTTTACAATGGAGACTGGTCCTTAAATGAAAATTATCTTAATAATTTTACAATAATAATGCCTATTAAGATCACTTGTCATATTGAATTAATCCTACAATAGTTCTTACTCAACATATGACTGAAAACAAAATATCTTTTATTATTAACAAAATATAAATAAATAAAAACGAACTAAAGACAAAAATCTTATGATCGAACAATAATAGCTAAATATAATAGGCTTAATAATACCATACATATATATATTGTTCCTTTTAAATTTAAAGATTACTAGTTAGTTATAATGATGAATGAAATGAATAAATACAATAAAGTTTAATGGTTTCCCTTCTCCCTTTTTTGTTAATGTGAATATGAATACTTTTTGTTTATTTATAGATAATTTTTGCCAGATTATTTAAATAAACTTTATCTTTAAAGGCTTTTTTTTTTTTTGTTCCTCCTCTTACTCGCATTTTGTAGGCTATACGGGCCTCTCCTCTCTCCGGGCCAGGGGAGAGGGTGGGGGATTAAAGTCTTATTTGCACACTCGAGTTTTTGTAACCAAACGTTGATTCGCTTTTTGACCACCAGTGGCGATTACAATTAACCAAATAAACCTCTTTACAAGGTTAAGTTTTTTGAAAATATTGTAGTTCACTGATTAACCGCTTACTTTTGGGAATATGATAATGGCTGAATTAATATTATCATTTTTTCTTCTTTAATGAATCTATAATATAAAAGAACTTATATAATCACAATTTTAGGTCATCTAAGAATTTTTTTTTTTTTTTTTTTTTTTTTACCCGTAGCAAGTAAGACGAGTTTAAATAAATAAACAATACAAACGAAAATTATTAATAAATAAATAATAAAATAATCTGTTTCAGGACCAGATGGAGTGGATCGAGAAAGCTTGGGCAAACTGCTGGAGACGAAGGCTGGCACAAGACCTCACAACCACGTTACTGCGTTGCTAGGTCTGTGGTCGGAGCTTCTCTTGAGGGACCTATCACAGCCTTTAAATACAGGTAATAAGAGTAATTTTTATGTAATGAATAATGTAATGTTGTTAATAATGCATTAAGTAATTTAATAGTGTAGATAATGCATTATTACTTAATAATTTGTTTAAAAAAATCCTTTTAAAAAATTTAAGATATCTTTGACATTTTTAAAAATAGTTTAGAGCCTTATACATTACAAAAAAAAAAAAAAAAAACAGAAGAAAAAATCAGATCACATAAATGATGTGTAAACATATTTCTGGGACAAATAGGTTAACATTAGCAAATATTTAAATAAAAATATAATTGTAAATGCAACCTCCTAAACCAGATTGACCACCCCAACAATATTATGTTTACATTAATTAGAATTATTAGCTTTTATGTTGCTGAACATAGCAAGCCAGCTATTTAATGTTTATTAATATACTATAAATTATATTTATATCTGGTAATATTATTCAATAGAATTTAATGTTTTTAGATGAAGGATTAGTAAATGGCGCCACTGGCTATTTAGATGGCTCTGGCTTGTTCGGAATTACTGAAGAGGAAGAAGCCCTCCTGCTTACTCCAAGTGGAAAAATTAATATTCAAGCTTGTATTGAGTAAGGCTTACTATTAAATACAATAAAATATTTTTATATTCGTTATTCATAGGTCCAGTAATTTTACATATTACAGTCATCTCCGTTTAATGTATAAAGGTTTAATGAATCAAATATAGGTAAAACATCACCACTTTATTCGGACAAAACATCAGCTAATCGGGCCAAAACTTTATGGAACTTAATCTAAAAAACTATTGAATAATCAAATCAACTATCGAATAACCTAAGAATCTGAGACCATGCCTGTTTCTCTACCAGAGGCAAGATATTGCATCAAAAATTCAGACAAATTTTCTTATAAAAATTAAATGAGGAAATTCCTTTAGACACCCTAAAAAGGTGTGCTAAATAAGTTAAATAGTAATGTGATAATACATACATATTCTTTCCTGTTAAAAAAAATTGACATAAAAACATTTTTTGATTCATTTCTTATTTCAAAATTTTGTCTTTAAAAGTATAAATTATATGCTAAAAAAAATGTTTAATTTGAGTCATTTCGTATATTTGTACGTTTCATATATTTCGTTATATCATAACACACCTAATTAATGAACATACATTTTAACAGTTAAAATAATTGTATTATTTTGACTTCAAAATTAAATTAATTAAAGAGAACACACTACAGAGAACTAAATGGACAATTTTTTTTTTTTTTTTTTTTTTTTTTTTTTTTTTTTTTTTTTTTTTTTTTTTTTTTTTTTTTTTTTTTTTTTTTTTTTTTACGATGCGGATAATAAAAATACAATTGAGGGGTCAGTGGATGAAGGTGCTATGTAACAAATGTAAACTTCTGAGAAAAATGGGTTTAAAGTTTTTCAATTATAACTTTTCTGGTAGAATTCAGATAAAGATGTTGTTGGATAACTGCATTCTATATGTACCCAGAATTTGTAAAACTAAGTACTAAGTAACCATAGAACCCTCATACATTTAAAACTATATTTATATATGTAACATAGCACCTTCATCTTTTAATATATCTACAAATAGAAGGAAAATAATATTTTAAGTCAGTACATATGAATTAAATTCACATAACACCTTCATCCACTAACCCCTTCAATTCATTGTGTAATTGTGTACCTACCTTCATTTCGTAAATTAAAGCAGTTTTAATCTATTTCTATTCTAGGTTTATCATTGTTTACTTAATTGATAAAATACTATATAGATTGATCAGCTACTTGAAATAATCTAATTTTCATAATATTTTAAATAAACTATGATCGTAGGTGTAGGAAAGGCACAGGTATTGGAGGCCTGTATACTCTGTTATACAAGGAGCACAACCGCGTCGTCGAAGAACTCTCTAAAATCAACAACAACTGGACTCCGCAGCAGCTGTATCAAGAAGCGAGAAAAATTCTTATCGCAGAGATACAGCATATAACCTACAGCGAGTACCTTCCTCTTGTTCTCAGTGAGGTAATATTTATTTGTTTCTGTCTAACTTTCTTTACCATTTATTATAACAATGCTTTCATAAAAAAAAAAAATTCAATGTATAACAAGATTAATCCATTTTAGTTACCTTTTATGTATTATTTTTACTTATAATATCAAAGTTCAGACGAAGGGTTGCATGCATAAGTTTCTGCCCACCCTAAACTAAAATCACTCAGTATTCAAAGTTTTCTATCTCCTTCTCAATTTGATGATTAATATTAAATTTAAAATTAAAATTTTCAAAGCCATATTGATATACAATCCAATACCTTTCGAATACCAAAAGTTTTCCAAAAAAAATCACTAAACTAAAAAATGTATTTAAATAATTACAAATTGATCCTTCATTATATCCTCATTTATTTTATTAATGTCTGACTTTTCAGCATTTAATCCATTTTCAAGGTTAGATTTCCTAAATAAAAATTTCAATATATACTGAAATATTCATGTAAAAATAAAAAAATGTCGTACTTAACATTATGCATACCCAACCATGATGTGCATAAAACTGTAACGGAGAAGAAGGACGAACAGGGATATATATGACCTGTATGGGGAGGACGACGTAATGAAGTGCATCAACCTTGGGAGGAAATCCCAAGAAAGCTGCTCAACGGGAAGCTCTACAGGACAAGAGGGATTGGTAGATGAGAGGATGCTGTTATCCAGGACGCCCGTTAACTGTTGAACACCGGCAACTGGCGAGTGATTGCACAAGACAGAGTCACCTGGCGAAGGCACACTGAGGAGGCCAAGGACCACATCGGTCTGTAGCGCCACGGAGTAGTAGTAGTTTTTTTTCGGTTGGCGCATTAGGCCTAATGAGACCTTTAGGCCGCGCAGTGTGGTCTTCTTACAGACATCAGTGTTGCTTGCGGGAGCTCAGCCTGGAGGAGGTAGCCCAAACCTCACTTTGCTGCGAGAGCCATGGTCACCATGGTGCAGTGGCAGACTGCCCACAGCTCCTTAACCAATCCCATTGGGGCCAATTTCGCAGTGTCCTTCCCACCGAAAGCGTCAGCTCTCTCGGGTTCAAGGACATTGACAAACTGATCTAGGTTCAAGAATTATGGTAGCCCAGAGTCAGCAGGCCCCGAGGACCTATATTTCTTTCCCTGAAGCATACCGTCCTTGTACCAAACCTCTGGGCAGTAACTGATATCCTGGAAAACCATACCACGATTCTCGATGGGATACACAGGGAAGGTACATCACTCCTACGCCCAGTCGGTGTGAGTCTCCTCCAGTAGGCTGACGGGCCTCACATGGGGGTAGGCTTGGACTGCGTGGCGTTAATTGGCGGGTGGTCACCCGAATGGAGCGGTCACTCATCCAAGTACTAAACACGCTTGACAATGCTTAACTTTGATTACCTATTGTAAGCGCCTTTGTACACTCGGCCATCCCGACCCCAAGGAGTTGTAGTGGTAGTAGTTATTAATATATATTTATTATTTTTCAATGATTATTAATTTCTAAATGGCATTACTCTAATGAAATGTGTTTTTTATTAAGTATAATATTCTAATTTAATAAAACTGAATTACAGAATGACTGGTCATTTGAACCAATCTTCCGTGGATTTTCAAAAGAATATTCAAGTAACAATGCTGGAGGAACATATTTAGAAGCAGCATTTTCAGCCTTGCAACTATTGCCGACAATGGTTCCGCATCAGCTGGTATTATATTATTATACTCAATATCATTTATAATTGTTCAGTGTAACGCAGAATTGAACTAAGCGCCAAACATCGTATTTTGAGAAAATTGAAGTTAAATTTGAATTTTGTGAAATAGGGTTGTGTTCACTTACATTACTTTTGAAGTGCAATATATTTCACTTCGTCTTTAATATTATTCAAATATAAAGAAGCTTGATTTAAAAAATAACAAGAGGTAATTTAAAAATTAAAAAAAAAAAATTATGAAATTGGTTTGGCGCTTGGATCACTATGGTTTTACACCGACCAATTATTCTTTGCAAAAAAAAATTCAGTAATGAATCTGTCCTTTTACACTAGATGCGAATAAAAAAATTTGTTTTTTTCTTAGACTATGAATGGATTGAATAACGAAACCAAGCGATCGGATTCTTTTCTTTCTAAAGTAATTATGATGTCGCTGGCACCTGCATTAGAACCAAACCTTCATGGGAAATGTAAGTTTCAAAAATATTCGTAAAATTTATTTGAGATACTTTTATTTTT
The DNA here is from genome assembly GCA_911387785.2 of Aelia acuminata. NCBI lineage: Eukaryota > Metazoa > Arthropoda > Insecta > Hemiptera > Pentatomidae > Aelia > Aelia acuminata. The sequence continues at coordinate 221,520,644 of OU426978.1, forward strand.
ATTTTTTTTATTAAGGATTTCTTCATGTTTGAAGTTTCCCTCAACCAAACTCTTCTTCAAGCCTCTTCTTCCAGACCTTTCTGTCCTTCTTTTCCTCTTCCCTCAATCCATGACTGGCCATACTTTCCTTTACTTTATTTATCCACTGTATACGTGGTCTTCCCCTTCCTCTTCCTTCTGCCTCCCATTCCAATATCATTCTTGGTATTCTATTCAAACCCATTCCTTTCTCCTGGCCATACCATTTTAATTTTCTTTTTTCTATTACTTCAAGTATATTTCCTTTAACGTTAATTTTTTCTCTTATCTGGCTGTTTTTTATATGGTTTATCCTTGAAATCCTGGCCGACCTCCTCCAAAAATCAATTTCTACCGCCAAGAGTCTTTTTTCCTGTGCTCTGTTAAGAGTCCATGTCTCAGAGCCATACAGCACGATACTCTCGACCAGTGCACTATATATTAATTTTTTGGTTTTACCAAGAATGTTGCTGCTCCAGAGAAGAGAATTCAGCATACTAATGACTTTTCGGCCATTGATTATTCTTTCATTTACTTCCGAGTCTGTAGAGCCATTATTTTTTAATATGAATCTAAGATACTTAAATGTTCCACTCTTTCTAGATTTGATATAACAGGGTCGTTCGCTTCACCATCATCTGTACACATGCATCTTGTCTTCTTCTCATTCACTTTCAATCCCCATTCTTTGTATTGTTCCATTACTTTCCTAAATAAGTAGCTTACATCCTCTTCATCTTGTGCAATGATCACTTGATCATCATCAAATAATAGATGGTGTAAGTACGAACCATTGATTGGTATACCTATCGGGCTACATTCATTTGTCCGATTTTTAGGCAAGCGTCAGTAAAAATTTTGAACAATGTTGGAGACATACAACATCCTTGAAGAAGGCCTTTGCTACTCTCAAAATCCTCGGATAGGGAACTTCTTACTTTGATTTGGCATTTATTATTTTTATAAATTTCCTTTTTAAGTGTATGATATCTTTACTTATGCCGGCTAATTCCAAAGATTTTCAAAGTAGTTTTCGAGGGGCACTGTCATAGGCTTTTTCCAGGTCTATAAATACCATGTCAACTCTTTTAGCTTTCGCTGCTTGTTTTTCTAGCAATAGCCTGAGCGTAAAAATGTGGTCAATGCAGGATTTTCCTGCTGTAAACCCACATTGCTCCTCAAATTGAAAAAAATGTGCTTCTAATTTATTCTTTAATAATGTGCCTAGTAGCTTCATGATAGGAGATACTTCTATGCTAATAATAAATATTCCTGATATGTTCCGTTCATTATTTTTCAGATGATAATGCATTGCAATTGATCGATTACTCGAGAAATCAAGGAATAGCCAAGTATGTGGACATTATCAAGGAGTGTTCTCAATTGACGATACAGAATTTTACCGAGCTGATGACTATCCCCGAAGAAAATATTCGTCAGCTTGCTTCGATATACAAGTAAGAAAATTCTTTTAAAATTCAAAATAATTTTTATTCATGTAAATATTTAACAAGTTCATGCCAGGACTGCAATTCATGCTCCTCGCCCATTGACGGCTGAGTTTAATGCTTTCACTCTATCGGATGGGAGCTATTCCAGTGCACTAATTGGTATTGACAATCCAACAATAATAAAATAAACAATGCAATTCTACCTAATACCTAACAGTCGTCGAAAGTTTTTTGATTGCATAATGTGTCCTATGAGGCAGTCTCGTGCGGGCCACCGGTGGTACACTCCGGCGTGAATGTGTTAAAGGAGTTAAGTTGTTTGGCGATTAAAACCAGAATATTTTGAAAATTATCATTATGTAAGGAGCTAGTTTCTCAAAAAATCAATAGAATTTATTTATTAATCCATAATTGATATTAATAAATTAAAACAGGTTAGAAACCTATTTTTTTTTTTTGTTTTTTTTTTATTTAAATTAGGACGCATTTGCCTTTTTATTTCACTAGATTGAATATTCCATAGTATTTTATAAGAATATTATAAGGTGTTTTATAATACCAGGAGCTTTTTCTGCTATTAGAGGACCAAAAATTTTATTAAAAGAAAGGTAGGTGTGATACTAAATTATATTCATGCTCATATAGTGTTTTGACATTTACACTATGCCAAACTGAATCAACTGTACCCCATGAATATAATCGAGGTCATAGCAGTGATGTAATGCATTATAATGCATAGAAAGATTAATAAGCTCGGGAAACGTCCAAGGGGTAGAAGGAGATAAGAGGATTGCATCTGTTAAAATTCTGTTTGGTTGGCAGTCCTGGTATAGAGATGTGTAGGTAGCGAATAGTGCTGTCGCCATCTAAACTTCTAGTCTGGTAAACATTTATTATTATTATTATTATCAAATAGTGTGTTCAGATAGGAATTCATTGTATCAGGCTAGAGGTTTAGTCAGAAAGAATGGTTTACCATATGAACCTACCAATTCGAAAAGGTTGAGGAATTCATCTAACTCAGCTCGCAGGTTAACATGAATAACAGTATGGTAGATGAGATAAGAATGAGGATAATGCTGGCGGTCAGAAGCTTCTTCGGCTTGGGGCACCTCTTCAGAAGTCCCCCTGTCAATGAAGATAACAAAAATAAGGTTTTATAAAACCCTGATCCACCCTGATTGATGTATAGCTCTGAGACTTGGACCATCTCAAGGTCTGACGAGCAGAGGCTCCTTGTTTTTGAGAGGAAAAATTCTTCGTCAAATCTGCGGTCCAGTAAAAGTAGGCTGAAGTTGGAGACTAAGAAACAACTCAGAGCTTTAAACGCTTTATGGACAGCCGGACATTATGAGAGTCGTCCTAATTCGGAGGCTTAGATGGTGGAACAGAATGTCAGAATAGATCATTCCAAAGAAGATGATGTCCGAGAAAATCTACGGGTCAAGAGGAAGAAGGAAAATCTACGGAAGACCAAAATTTCAGTGGACAGACGGAATCGTAGATGATTCAAGACATCTTCTTGGTGCGCAGATTTGGTTTGCGCTGCTCAAGAGAGGGAAAGATCTTCTGAAGGAGGCCTTGACTCATTAATTGGGTTATTGCGCCACTGATAATAATTTTAATAATAATAATTTTTAAATTATTTATAATAATAAATATTTATAATAATAAATTATTAATAATAAATATTTATAATAATAAATTATTAATAATAATAATTTTCAACTGGTGTCGCATCCACCCCCTGACTTATCTCTACGCACCATGAAGGGGCGTGCCCCCAGATTTGGAACTACTGTAGTAGACTGTTATGATTTACAGCCAAGAGTCGAAATAATATGCCTCATTTTTTTAACAACCAACATTATGCCAACAGATTCAGTAGATCTTTTCCCTATGACAAGATCATTCTCATTAAAAATATGTAGATACTGCGTACAAATAAATAGTTGTAAGCTTAATTAATCATTCTATTATATTCTTTGTATCATATATATTTAAACTTATTTCAGAAATGTGGAAGATGTCGATCTACTTGTCGGAGGATTATTAGAACCTTCTGTACAAGGCTCTCTTCTCGGACCCACCTTTAGTTGTCTTCTTTCAAAACAGTTTTCAACGTTAAAAAAATCTGATCGTTTTTGGTATGAAAATGATCTTCCTCCTGCGTCTTTTTCAAAAGGTATGAACATTTCAATTGTACACTTTATTCTATGGCAGTTAATTTTCATTTTTTTTTTTTTTTTCCAATCTTCTGATAATATTGTATACAATTTAGTAAAATGTAATCAAAAATTACTGTAAACAATATACATATATTAATGGAATATATTATATTCCATGTTGTATAATTTTAACATGGATATTAGGTACATACTACAAGCATGTTATGCGACAGACCTGGTTTTGATTCACAGTCAGGGTCAATCTTTTCCCTTCAAAATAAAATATTAAAAATTATTTAAAAATTAAAGAAAAGTTGTTATCCACATGAAATTAAGTAAATATAATATATAAATGTAAAAAATGACAAACTGTTTTAATTAATTAATTTTACAAAAAAATACGTGAAGGAGGATCAAAATTTAAGCAGATAGGGTCTCAACAATTTTCTTTTATTGACCTTTATACAGTCAAAGTCATATTGTATCTATGTTGACGTTTCGCTCGACTCAGAGCATTTTCAAAACAATTTATCAACAAACTCATTGAAAATCATAAATATAAAAAATCTGGTGCGTGCGAGCAACACACAACTTTCACTTACCAACTTACTTAGATTAGAAATTAATGCTTTTTGTTAATTGCTGCTTCTCAAATTAACAGAATGGCTTTAATTATGAACAATGGCCTGTCTTTAAATGCGTACTCCGCATGCGTGGGCTCAACGAGTTTTATGAGTTGACTGAATATTTTTCTTTTTATCTCCTCTTTATGTTTTCTTTATTTTTATCATATCTCATATTTAGCCATTTCTTATTTTTAGGCGCAACGAGAGACAGTTAATATAAACAAAAACAAAGGTACTTCATAGGAAACAAAAAAACAAACAAACAAAAAAGACCCCTGCCCCTTATAAGCCCCCTCAGAACATTTTAATAATGCTAAAGCTAACCTGATATTAAAGAACACCTAATTTTCATTAAACATGACGAATTTTATAAAAATCGTTTAAGCCGTTTTTGAAATCATCGCATAAAAGGTAATAATTGGAAAAAAAATATAAAATAAAGTGCCCCCTCCGTTTGACCAATTTTGATGAAATGTTGGCTATCACATCTTTGGCATATACATACATCAAATACCCAGTTTGATCGCTCGACTCAGAGCATTTTCAAAACAATTTATCAACAAACTCATTGTAAATCATAAATATAAAAAATTAAAAACTATGCTTGATGTGTTAAAATAATTTAAAACTAGTATAAGAAATAGAAAGAGTAAGTAACATGGTGCCAAAAAAATATATATATCTTCAGGAATTATTATGTTGTTAATGTACATTAATTCCTTAGGATATATTTTTTTTTTTTCAGCAGCATGTTACTTACTCTTTCAATTTCTTATACTACTTTTAAATTATTTTAACACATCAAACATAGTTTTTTAATTTTTTATATTTATGATTTACAATGAGTTTGTTGATAAATTGTTTTGAAAATGCTCTGAGTCGAGCGAAACGCCAACATAGATACAATATGACTTTGACTGTATAAAGGTCAATAAAAGAAAATTGTTGAGACTCTATCTGCTTAAATTTTGAACCTCCTTCATTCTTTTAGTAGTCTTCTTTAGTCTTCTTCTTTTTGAAGATTAATACTTAAAAATACGTGATAGAGGGAAGGGGATCAGTGAAGAGAGAAGATTGACTGGGCTTGGATGAAAATCCCGGTGGCATAGTGGTAGCGTACCATGCATGTTATACGGAATAACTGGGTTCGAGTCCTAGCCATAGCAAATCTTTTCCCTTCAAAATAAAATATATATACATATGTGTGTCTGTTTGTGTGTAAATTTATTGATTGTTTCCTCAATTAATTCATAAATTCTATTCTTATTTAGGTTTATTATTTAATTATTTCTGATTACTTTCCAGATCAGCTATCTGAATTACGTAAAGTTACCTTGAGCAGTCTGTTGTGTACGAATATGCCAAGGATTAGGAACATTCAACCAAAAGCATTCGTTCAAGATGACTCTTATTTGTAAGTAACAGAAGCAAAATTTTTGTCTAGAAATATTTAGAATAGCCCTGAAATATTAGGGGCTCGAGTTGAAAAGTTGTGTATTTTAAAAAATATAATGAATTCTCCATTTGTAGTTCTGCCAGAGCTGAATGGACTTTATATTTTTATAACTATTTTTATATAGGGGAGAGCCGGGTTGGTTGGCAACAGTTTTCACTTTTTTTATAGTTAAGTCGTTCCTGTTAATATAATCCCAATAGGGCTGATACCACTGTAAACCCCATGTATTAGAGTACTTCATGTATTTTTTTCAACACCTAATATTTAACACTATGACACTTAAATAGAAAATTTAAGAATTCGTCAAGCCAGAGTATGCCAATCAACCAATCAACGTATGGGGCAGGTTGGCCTAGAAGGTGGTGTTGTTTGGCCATCTCATTCAAGTACTGCCTGACACATATTATTGATATTAAAAGCTGCACTGTAATGTTATAATAATTTTGATCGGTTTTTAACAGCTATTAAGGGAAAACAGACTGACAAATGGCTGCATTTTACCATATTTATTTCAATTGAACAAAATTATATAAAATTTCAAACAGCAGAAATTAGAAAAAATTAATGGCTTAGAAGCATCATAGCGTTTGAACAATGTAAACGAATTTTTCATAAAACAAAACGAATTCAACACATCTTCAAAAGTTTAGGTAGGATAAATATTCTCTGGCCCTTCAATCATATTATGAGAAAGTGTCTGCGGTGCACTCGTTTCATTTTCATGGTAGCCAGGTGTGGCTGGTTCATCAATAAGCTTCGATTGCGGCTGAAGGTAATCTTTTATGTCATTATCTTTTTCATTGTTCCTAAAGGTTCCGTTTAAGTTTAGATTGTAGTCACTTTCTGCATAGAAAATATTGCTCTCCTCCTCCTCGCTGGAACTAAAGACAAGCGGTAGTTTCACCTTTGTGTATGTTTACCTTACTTTTGTGACTTTCTAATGCACCAACAAACCCCATTTGAAGATAGCCAACTAACCCCACAGGAGAAATCATATGAAAGATGGCTGCCAGGACATGGGAGAACAACCAAACAAGAAACTGGTTAGTTGAAAGGTTAGGTTTTTCAAACGAGTTTGGAACTATGTGAACAGAATCGAAGTCAAATGTTTTGCCATGCCTTAAAACCAAATTTACTGAAAATATAAATTTTTTATTAAATGTTGTAAAATCAATCAATGAAGCACACTCTTCTCTACACTGTTAGCATCGGACTGAAACCTCAGGACAAGAATCCCGAGGTCGAGCGGGTCACGATTGTAGTGCCTTCACAACAGGTATGAGGGAAATTATAAGCCAAAGGCCAACCTATCCCCTATGCCAACCAACCCCACTCTCCCCTATGTATCATTTATATTATTTATTAGAAATTAAACATAAATTTTATTCTTAGGAATGCAGTACTCCCTTGCGATAACCACCCTGAATTCAACTTGGGCCCATGGAGAGAAGAAGAGAACAGAAGAATCGATGAAGAAAACGCTTCGCTAATGACATTAGATTTGATAAAAACTGCTATACAGAAAGCAGAAGAAGACGTAGCCAGGCGGCAGAGGAATGAATTTCTTTCATATACAAACAGTGAGAACATTTTATTTAATTTAAAATTATTTTGTTCGTTTCAAAAATTTACATATATTGTTAAGGCTACGGCTATTCAACTTTTGGGCGGGGGCCTGTTTAGACAGGTTATCTCACCATAATATTAGCCTTTTTCACGCCCACTTAAATAATCATAATTTAAATGGGTAAATTATCATTTTCATATATATATAGCCATAAATATTGTTCTGTCATTACAAATGTTTTGTTCAAAACATATCTAAAGTACTTCTATTTCTTTATCATTTTTACCAGCAGTGCCCAGCATGGGTCACAAGCACGAAATTTCCTAGGTAGGGAAATAAAAAATATATAATTCATCAAATATACAATACACCTGACTAGCTTTTGAAAATTGAGTGTGCTGATATTAACTAATATTTATTGGTTAAACTCGAATAAATTCGTAAAACTTTTCACATTCTGAACAATGGAATATGTAATGCGTATATATTTTTTCATCCTTTAAAACTCTCTTAAGTGTAGCAGTCTCAGGACACTTTTCTATTTACAATTTCTCAAAAGTGGCACTAACAATTGTATTGGCCCTTTGGTCCATGTTCATCTGTAATTATGCTGAGATACCATTTAGACCTCTGTCACTATATATTCATTCCTGTAAAGTTCAATCTTGTAATTCTTCATGATGTTAGCTAAATCCACTCTGAGAAGAGGGGCAATCCCAAGTTGCTGGCAGGGTGCAAAGTGAGCGCTCTTCATAATATTTATCAATAGTTAGACTGTACAATATATTTATGTTTTTTTTTTTGTTTTGTTTTTCAAATATTTAATATACATTTATAATGCTTCTGTTTTGCTCAGAGGGTGCCGTGGATCCGAAATCACCCCTTGGTACTGCAGCTGCTTTCAGCAAACCAAACAGGATGGCTTTAAGCATTGCAAATAATTCATTGCTACTTGAATACGCATCACAAGAAATTATTTCCAATATCAATAATAAGTGAGTATTCAGTTTTCGCGATAGCATTTTTAGTTTGTTTTATCAAGATAATTTATAAAACAAAATGTTTAATCTTTCAAAATAGTGATTTTGGTATAATTAATGCTTATTGTTGAAACCATGACTCCTTAAATTAGGCAAGGCAGAAGGAGGCGCCAGTTGGACGGTGACAATTTCATCAGCTTCGACTTTGGCGGCAAAGACCTCAGCAACTTGGACATAACTGATCTGATTCATTCAAGACCGGTCGAACCTGAATGCCATGAGGAAGAAGGCCCGTGCGACCCGAGATCTCCTTACAGGACATTTAGCGGCCATTGTAACAACCTCGAGCGTCCGCATTTGGGCAAAAGCCTCACCACGTTCGCCAGGCTACTTCCCTCCGTTTATGAAAATGGTCTGTCTAAAATTTATTATTTTGTTTTTTTCTTTATCTTACTTTTCTTCTTTATTTTTTTTTTTTTTACACGAAACAGCCATTTTGAGGACCAGGCGATATCACTAATGAATCTTCCTTCTTCCTCCTTCTCAGTTCCCAGGGCAGCTTCATGATTCTCGACTGCTCCTCTCTTCTCTCCTTTGACCACCCAATACCCTTCACCCTTTTCTTAAATCTAACTTCATTGTTAATTATTTTCTTGAAAAGATCCCAGTCATGACAAAGTTCTCTTGATACTCCCAAAATTTCTAATTCTTCTCTAATTTGACTAGGATATCCCCCTAAATTTTTGTACTTCAAAATTTTACTGAAAATTTCTTTACATAATATTTTTTCACTCATCACTCATTCTCTCCATGTCCCCAAAGAACATTAACCACCTTATTCTCATATCAGTTTCTAAATCATTAATATCCTCATTAAACCTCCTCCTGAATCCTTCTGATGTTTTCTTTGGTCCATAAATCTTCCTCAAAATTGTTCTCTCTATTTTTTTTAACTTGTCTAAACTGGGAAAACAAACCGTTTCCACTCCATAAAGAATCACAGGTTTTATCACAGTATTATAATGCCTTAATTTTGCCTTTATCGAAAGATTTTTCTTATTGTAAATTTTTCTCACTTGAAAGCACAGATCCTCCAATTTTTTAATTTTCCCCTTGAAAATCTCCTTTTCCGATCAATTGCAACATAAAACTTCACCCAAATACTTGAATTTCTTAACAACTGAAATCTTCCCATATTTGATTCTGACTGAATTATTCTACTTTATTTATTTTTATCAGTTTTTTTTTTGCGGAAAATTTAAAATATACGATTACATTAAACAAGCATTCGCTCACATCTTTTGATCTAAGTTAATCATTTTAGGATAATTAATTTTACATTACATACAATTAATTTTGCATATACATACATAATTGCATCTTTAATGCATTATCTACCAAAATAGGTGAAGGTACCGATAAAAAAATAATCAATAAAATATTTAATAATAGAATGCTAGGCCTCAAAGTCTCGTATTATTTCAATAATCCACTTAATCATGCAGATTACTAACAGATTACAGGGCTATAAGGGTTTCGCAAGCAAGCTAGAAACAGACTCTATTTCTATAGTTTCTAGCTTGCTTGCGAAACCCTTATAGCCCTAAAGATGCCTGAATAGGCAAAAATTTGGCATTATACTGCATGATTAAGTGCATTATTGAAATAATACGAGACTTTGAGGCCTAGCATTCTATATCTATAATTAAATAGTCTCTTCCTACAAACTTGTTTACTAAAATATTTAACTTCTTAAATGAAATTGTATATGGTTGGTGTAAAACCATAGTGAACTAAGCACCAAACCAATTTAATAAATTTTTCATTTTTTTATTTTTAAACTACCTATTGTTATTATTTTAAATTATTTTTCTTTGTATTTTAATAATATAAAAGTTCAACTTCAAATTCAATAGTAGCTAACACAACCCTATTTCACAAAATTCAACTTTAACTTCAGTTTTCTCAAAATATGGTGTTGGGTGGTGAACTAAGACTTTGGCGTCACACCGACTAAATATTCTACTTTGTATTATAAAGTGATTTATAATGCATCAAATTAATACATTTTTCATTTTATTCTCTTTCTGTAATGCAAAGTTTTATTGAATTTATTTCTGAAAATTTGAATAGTTGACCAGTGAAATTTAGAATAATTTTAATAATGCAATTCCATACCACTAACCTAGTCCCTATTTCTTATTACCAGTTAATCATGATTATGTAATAATTATCTTTTTTTATAGGAAACCTATATTTAAAAACATGTTTGTCAATAATTATAATAATTATTTATTATTTCTTTAGGATTGGAATATTTGAGTTTAACAATCATACTTCTTCTGAAATCATTGCAATTGATAATTAGTCAGAGGAAGCATGCAGTTGAAATTAGATAGATTGTTGAAATGTGACTGTAAACAAACATGACTAAAATAAAAGCTATTGACAGATTGTGCATTCTCACAATGTTTTTACAAATTTTGAAGTTTGGGATTATGTTACCCATTACATCAACTCCTATCTTAGCTCATAAAGATTAAATAAAAAATGTTTGAGGATCTTTTCTAAGACTCTCATGAAATTAAATTATTTAGGATTCAAAATATAATTAATTTAAGCCATTTTAAAGTGGCAACCTCTTTTTTTAGTTTACTAATTTAAAGAAATAATTATTTTTATACATTCCTCTTTAGGAATCTCTACCCCAAGATTACACTCAGTTACCGGAGCACCATTACCGTCACCTCGACTGGTTTCTTCCATGATTCATGCGGATGTCTCCTACCTCCACGGCAGATACACCCTAATGGTTATGCAATTCGCACAATTCGTTGACCACGATATTACTTTTACTCCAAATCACAGAGGTAAGTTCCATATAACCATTAATAAATGAGCAAACATGATAACTTAATTTTATAATTTGCTTGTGTTATGGTAGAGATTTATTTATTTGGATATATATAGGGTGAAAAACAGCGATGGTTATCATCACCCGAAAATTAGAAAAGGTTTAGCTCTTGTATGAGAGGGTAGAGCCCCACTTCTCTAAGAAAACGATAGAGTTCTCTGATGATCTCCTGGTTTTCACCAAGTGCTTCAGTGATAGACCAAGGAATTCCCATCTGTTTCATCTTCTCATTATATACTGGGCACTCTTCTATTATGTGCCTCACAGTTAGTAATGTCCTGCACTATGCGCATTGAGGTGCTGGCTGTTTAGCTATCAGTTAGCCATGAGTGAGGCGGCAAGTAATGACCACTTCTTCTCTTCTCGACGCATTAGGACATGGATGACATCTTTTAACTGTTCCCTCAATCATGTGAAGTTTATTAGAAATTTGCCCATCCCATATTACCTGCCACTTCTTCCAAATCTCTTTTCCAAGAGGCAAGAATAGTTCCGAACTCGATAAAAAGGAAAATTCAGTGTATTCTAAGTCATGAGCTGATTTATAATAGTATATATGAAAAAAAAGAAAAATTACTGTTTTTAAGAACTACAAACTGGTGCATCCCTTTATTTTTTACTAACTACATGTTCTCCCTTGAGGATTCTCATCTAAGCTTATCCAAGGGCTGGTTCAATATATCATTATTTCAGAAGTTTTTAACTGAAAAAGGAACATGATGGTGTCTTATGAAATCCTAAACGTTGTCGGAAAAATCTTGTTCAGCAGCCGAAAGGGCCATAAAATATACAATATTGAAGAGGTGTCCTTGATGGACGAAACACACAGCAGTGGTTCCAAAAAAAATTTTTCGTGCTTAGAAAGTATGAAGCACTCAGAGCGACCGCCACACTGAAATGATGATCAGCAAGCATTAGTCCAAATAACCTATCCTTAAGAGCTCGTGATCTTGTCAAATAGTATGTAGTATCAAAAAAGACACTTGTGTGTTGCCATCTGCATACCAAGAGTAAAGGAACTTGTTCCAGAAAGAAAATGCTTATTTCCTTATACAATGAAACAGCTAAAAAAAAACACCAAATTAGCAAAAAAAAATTATTCGGCTTCCAGTCAGTTTTTCGTTCTTCTGCTTTAGGATAGCCACGGAATTCTTCAGAACGTCAGACTTTGGAAGAAAGTTGTCATAAGAGGTTTTTTGGTGTTCCGCTCTCAATTTCACACCAAACTTTAAGAAAATGAAAAAAACCGACTGCTTATTGCACAATGAAAAACACATGTGGCACACCCATGAAACATTTCATTGTGCCACGAACGCCCTTGTTTCTAGGAACCCAAAAGCCAAAGTCAGGTAAAATCTTTAGAGATACATGCAAAACGAAATGTTGCAAGAGCAGATTGAATAAAATAATTACTCATACCTTGAGACGAAAATCCGTTCGACGGAAAATTTTAATTTTGCCACACAAAACCGCACTTCAGCACGTGGAGTCTGTCACGAAGCAAGTGGAAAGGGGATGTTTGGCAAGTGGAAAGTCGGTGCACTGGGCGAACCAAAAGGTCTAGAGTCTGGACCTTTTGGTTCGCCCAGTGCACTGACTGTATCATTGTGCCCCGTGTTTCATTGTGTCCCCCCCCCTATATAATATGAATATATCCATAATTTCCTCAGGACCTTGAAAAATACTTAACAATTTGAAGAAGAAAAAAACAATAATAACCAAACAATAAATTTGGTTCTCATGTAGTTTGGAATTGTTGAGAAGATATCTTGCATTCCACCACGATATAATTTCTTGTATTACTCTCTAAATTTTATAAAACAAACTAAAAATAATTAAAAAAAAAAAGAGAATAAAAATATGAAAATTTTCCAATTACTTGCAATATATGATAATTTTTTTTTTTTTATAAATACATCTAATCACTTGTTTCCCTTATGAAATTACTCAGCATTTATCCATTTTAGAAATTCTATTTTCTTTTTAAAAATATTTTTATCAGTCATTTCGCTTAGTTCTAATCTATACCATTTGAATTTTTCATAAACTTTATTAGCTTTATATTGTCACCCCTATTCTCAAATTTACCCAGTCCAATGTGACACAGGGATCTTTGGGCAAGGGTTGTGAGGTAATTAATCAAACTATGCACAATTTACATCGTTTATTTACAATAGTTTCTACACGTCCCAACTAAACAAGGGGGGGGGGGTACCTTGACTCACAAATCATTGGGGGGTACTTGACTACTTCGGGTCCCACTAGGCCCCAGGCTCACTCTGCCTGTCCCAGACTTAGCCTGCCCATCTCAGACCCAGCCTCCGCTCCCGACTGCTGACTGTCTCTGACTCTGCCCCTCTCAGACTGCCTCAGACCCTCTCAGACTGCCCCACTCTCCCCTGGGCCAGCCTCTTCTAGGAGTTCCCCCTCTCTCTCAGGGTCTCCTAGGTTCAATGGAGATCTTCCACGTGACAACTCCCCCCTCCCCTGAATACCAACGTCCTCGTTGGTAAGTTGGGACCTGTAACAGAAAATAAACAAAGCGGCAGAAAAATAGTTTTTTACATACTTACTTAACTGTCGAGTTTACGAAGAAAAGAAGCAAGTACTGAATGTTTAAAACAAAACAAAAATTCGAAACAACAAAAAAGATGAGAGCCCATAAGAAACTCAAATAGAGGAACCTCACTGCATCATTTTCTTTTTGAATTCGACAATCATCGGCTCACCCCTTTAACGTCCATTCTCTGATTTACAGTGCTTTTGACTAGCACCTTCCTCAAATCTTACCTCAGTTTGACTCTGAGAAACTTGTTGCATACTTAAGCCTTCTACGTTTGACTCGTAGGATTCCACAACAAATTCAAAAACTTTACTCTCTAAGTGCTTTACTACTCTCTTCAAGCACTCTACTATACCCTTTAAGTACTTTACTACCCTCTTCAAGTACTTTACTCTATTTGAACCTCAAAGGGGTGTGGGATGCCGGCTGTCTCATTCATTTAATTTTCCCCTTAAGAACATGATAACATCTACAAGATGCAGTGAAATTCCTTTACAATTATTTCTTGACTTAATAAAAAATAAAACAAAACTGAATTCCATTGTTCTGCTACTTTAAATTTTTTCTTTAACCATAAAAGATACAAATTTAGTCAATAATACCCTCTAAGAATTTTACTTAAAAATTATACTTTTTCTTACAAATTCTATTTTTTCCAACACATTTCCAATTTCTACCTACTACTGAAGAACTAGAAAAATATAAGCCATTAAACCAAAAAGGAATAAACAATCAAAAATCTTAATTATTTCTCGATAAAGGGCTTTAAAAGATCTTTTGTTTTGCCTATCCTGCATAACATCTCACCTACTGACCCACTTTTATCGCTGACTAATCTAGTACCCTTCATGGAACTGGTCGACGACTTAGACTGGGAGGCTGTCGGCGCTGCTTCCGTATCCGCAACCGTAGGCCTTCTCAATAAAATTCATTTTACCCATTTCTTTAGTATGAAACCGTGATAGTGATCGAAATCTTTGGCTCCGATAAATTTTTGCTTAAGTCCTTTAAAAATCAAAGATGGGATAAACACAATGACCGCAACCCAAAACCATGATTCTCATCTCGCAACCGATTATGGTGTTTCCTGGACGTTGTAGGATCCTCAATTGTTCGTTAGTTTTGACAATTTTAATTGTCTGCATTTTGCTAACCATTAGCTATGCCCAATTTTGTTTTCATTGTTCCCGGGTACCGCTTGTTCAGTGCTCTATTGTTTGCTGGCAGACGCAAATTTAGCATTTCCTCCTATTCTTTAACCTTTAGATTCTGCACTTTTCCCCAAAGCAAAGAAAATATTCAACAATTTAAGGAAATATGAAATCTTATAATCCCTTTTTTCTTTTTTTTTTGTTCAAAGATCAAAAAAACCGTTTTATTCGCCCTGTATCCTCTCGACTTTAAATTTTCTACCCGTCTTCGTCTGTCCTTATCCCATTTAATCCCGAGATTACGATCAAAGGGTCAAGATAACATTTTTCTTCCGACCTGAAAATTTTCACTGACAAAGAAATCTCTTTTAAGTTACTTTTTGACTTATATTTTTCTAAAAAATCTAACCTTACAGTACTCTATAAACAAAGACTATTCACATTAATAAAATGACCCCTTATTCTTAAATTATCTAGTTGAAACATTGTAGAAAGAACTCCATAATTTTTCCCATCAGTTCCTCTTGGAACTTAACTAAAAACTCAACCTCATTTAATCTTCCTCCTAAATCGTCAACCATCGACAAGCTCAAAATACTTAGATACCCCGTATCTTAAAATTACAAAATCTCTAGTTTCTCTCTTATTTTTCTAGTTTCCATTTTTCATTCTAAACTTACTTTCTATTTTCCTAGTTTCTCTGTCTTTCCTATCTTACTCTATAGCTTGGATTCTTTCTACAAGTGTTTCCTCTTAAGGCTAAATTTTATTTTTAAAATAAAAAATAAAATAAATAAAAAACAATTAGTTTCTTTACCTAAGATGCCAAATACTTCGGGTAGCTCCCATCTCTCTTTTCAGCTCCGTAGCTCTCCGAGTTGGCCCAGCTGATCCGCAGCGCTGATTCTTTCTTTTTCTGGTCCCTCTCGGCTCTCCTCCAGGAACGCAGCAGTTTTCGCCCATCCGAAATTCTCCAGCAACTCCTCCATTTCCCACGCAGCCCCTGCTCGGCAACTCTCGCAGCTCCGTTATAAACATAACCGTGCCCGGCACGTCTAACAGTTCCATTCTACACACAACATAACCCTTGCCCGGCGTCTCTCGAAGTTCCCTCTTCCACACGACACAACCCTTGCCCGGCGCCTCCACCAAATTTGTGTCACCCCTATTCTCAAATTTACCCAGTCCAATGTGACACAGGGATCTTTGGGCAAGGGTTGTGAGGTAATTAATCAAACTATGCACAATTTACATCGTTTATTTACAATAGTTTCTACACGTCCCAACTAAACAAGGGGGGGGGGTACCTTGACTCACAAATCATTGGGGGGTACTTGACTACTTCGGGTCCCACTAGGCCCCAGGCTCACTCTGCCTGTCCCAGACTTAGCCTGCCCATCTCAGACCCAGCCTCCGCTCCCGACTGCTGACTGTCTCTGACTCTGCCCCTCTCAGACTGCCTCAGACCCTCTCAGACTGCCCCACTCTCCCCTGGGCCAGCCTCTTCTAGGAGTTCCCCCTCTCTCTCAGGGTCTCCTAGGTTCAATGGAGATCTTCCACGTGACAATATAAATGTATTATGAAGTGAAAGAATGGTAATGCTATCAGTAGGCAATGGGAGAAATATTATTGCATTACAATTCATTTATATATAACTTGTTTTTTTTTTTAATTGAAGTTAATTTAAATTTGTTTGAAGTTCTACTGAAACATTTTTGTCAAAAAGCAATAAAGATTATCACTGTGTGAGGAATAAAATAACTAAAATAATGTTTACGTACAATAAATAAATTCCTTATGTCATCATTTTGGCATATTATAATGTCCATGCGAATTATAAACTATCTGTGATAAAGTATTGTAACGTAAAACAAAACACTAAAACGTTTCGAAATAGTTCTGGACTTGTTAGGAACTAACAGATGGAACAAACTGGCATAGTACAGTGGATATCGTTTATAACGACATCAGTTATTACAACGTACCGCTTATAACGACTGAAATCTGAAGTCCCTGGTCCCTAAGGTCATAGTTTAACGAATTTTTATCCGGCTATTACGACCGGATTTTCTTCTATTGCGACTGATCGGCTTTAGCGACCCATTTTGTGTCCCCCAGGGAACAAAAAGATCGGTTATAGGCGGGCGCAAGCGACGGTGCTGCTTTTTTCAGGAACTAGAGAAACGGCGATAGAAGCCGGGCCATTACCTGGGATTCATAGGGTTTTTTGGCGTTTTTAATTTATTTTTCCATAATTAAAGACCGATTGAGCAAAATATTATTTGAAAAATATCTAATAGGTATTGCTCGGTCTCTCAGTGTCCAATTAGAAAATCAAAAGACGTGTCATTCCATTTATTTCCAAAAAATAAAAAGCTTCTTAAAGAGTGGATTGTAAAATTAAGAGTAGATAAGACTGTTTCGAAACATAGGACGATATGTAGTCTTCATTTTAAAGACAGTGACTATATTTATCCAGGTAAATAGTAGTATTTGACATTTTATTATTCCAAAATGCTAGTGTTATGTAAATGACATTGAGACTTTAGTGTCATAGATTTTTTTTTTCTTTTTTAATTTTCGCCATTTTTGTATTACATCCGTTGTGCTTAATTGTTCCAAGTTTTCAATGCGATTCCTGAAAGTTTTGACAAATAAATAAATAATATGACAAAGAAACTAAGCTGTCACGAAAATTTAGCTGCCATAACAATGATTGTATGAATAGGTAATTAATGTTATTACTAACCGAAAAACGTAAAGTTACAATGATGTGTTTGCATTTACCAGAACTACCAGCTTTACACGAAAAATGCTTATTATTATTAATAAATTTGTTTTCCACTTTTATTTTATAGGCAGTCCTTTAAGATCGCTTGTTTGAAGGCACAAGGCTTGTAAAATAACTGTTTTTTTACTTCTAGATATTATTCCACATGTAATTATATGGTTTGCATCAAGGATAGCCTGCCCTTCAATTAATGGTCTTTTAAAATTACCAATTATCTCTATCACATCAACTATGTCTATTCCCGTTCCATCCGACATTTTGCAAAACTACTAGCGCACCCTATATTCGATTGCGCCCGCGAATATCGTCCGGCTTCCGGAAAGAACCCTTCAATCCGGCTTGCGGTGTATTTCTTTGGGGACAGGAAGACACATCTATCAACTTTTCTACGAAACTCCCTCCCATGATTGTTTGTGCTTTTATTCCTTCAAACGAATTCGAATCTGTTGCGGCCTAGTTCTCAAATAAGACACTTTTGCGTGGTGATATCTGGTTGTTTGTTTGGATGTTAGTTGCGGATTCGTTCTCCATACACTTGTGCGTGGTGATACCATGTCAAGGAGAAGGGCATTTTCGTTAGAAGAAAAATTTTGCTGCACATTTGCTGTCGGCCGGAAAATGGGGAGTCGAACAGAAGTCTTGCGGAGGAACTGAATGTAAGTCATTAAACTATTTCAACAATATGGAAAATCTAGGGGGGGAGGGGGATCTAAATAGGGTGAAATCTAAATCAAAATAAATTCGGGAACTAGTTGAACGCGGTGAATCGTTCAAGACAAAAAAAATAAGGAGAGCTACGGGCGACAAAGTGAACGATGCTCTAATAACATGGATTCGACCCCAACGCAGCCGAAATGTTCCAATATCAGCGACAATTTTACTCAAAAAAGCCAACAATTTTCTAAAATTGATTAATGAATCCACTTCAGAACCGTCTAGCGACTCGACAAGTTGTACTTCGCGAGGATGGATTCCGTAAGTATGGCCATCAATTAAGAAAATTACGATGATTCAGATATTTTTAAAGCAGATGAAACTGAACTTTTTTACAAGGTACTGCCTGAGCGGACACGACATTTTAGGGGGGAGAAATGTTCTAATGGAAAACTGTATAAGGATAGAATAACGGTTTTGGTGGCAGCCAACATGGCTGGAATTAAAACATATACTTTTTATAATAGGAACTTTGTAGTTGTTAGAAGGTTATCATAACAATCAGCTGTTAAAAATGGCCTAGACCTGAAATAACGACCGGCGTCGCTATAAGCGATATGTCGGATGTAACGACGATCGCCTATAACGACGAAGTTTTCACGGTCCCTTCAATGTAGTTATAAACGATATCCACTGTACATGTTTGTGACTATGATGTTGGAATTCCATCTATGCTGGACTCGAAGGTTCTGGATTGTTCTCCTTACGACAACACATAAGGAGCGTTGAACTGGAAAGTTAATCTTATTCTGAAGCTCTTTGGCTGTTCTGAAGATTATTTCTGCGTTACAAAGTGATAATTTTTGTAACCTGTTTAAATATTTTTGTTCTCATAATTTGTTTGGCATTGAAAATTATTATTATTTTTTTAAATAAAAAAGTAGTTGACCTATATAATTGTTGCAGTGTTTATTACATGTTTTGATTAAAATAACTGTTTTTTTTTTAGGAGTAGGGGCGAAATTCATATAAAAAATATATATAAAAATCAATATATAAATATTTTGCGCCCCCACTTTTTTTTAATGTAAGTTTTTCTGCTAAAAAACGTTTCAAGCTAAAGTCGAAACCCATATTGAAGTAATTTAAATCTCTACAATTTACAATCATCAATCAGAATCTATATTATAGCTTTTATAAT
Organism: Aelia acuminata; assembly: GCA_911387785.2. NCBI lineage: Eukaryota > Metazoa > Arthropoda > Insecta > Hemiptera > Pentatomidae > Aelia > Aelia acuminata. Next base: position 221,540,184 of record OU426978.1, read on the forward strand.
TTTTCGATTCGAAATTTTCTAATTTGTTTTTCAACTTTTTTTTTAACATTTCTTTATTTTTATGAAAATTCCTTGTCTTTTTGCTTTTATTACTCTTTTTTATTGGGACTTTGAAAGAGGAATCTTCTACGTCGTAGTCCTTGTTTACGCCGAACGTAGAATGGAGAACGTCTTGGACTATTTCGTAATGGGCCACGTCGCGTAGCTTGTCTTCCTCGTGCTCTTTGTAGTAATCCCCGTAGTCGTAGAAGTTCTCGTAAGTCGTGCCTTCGGTCGTAGTCGTCGTATCCCCGATGTTTGGGTCGTTCTGCTTGCCGAAGAGTTTGGCAATGTTCTGGTTTTTGAACATGCTGTCTACGCCATTCAGGAAGTTGGGTATCTTCGTCAGCATTTCGTCAGCTCCTGCGTCGTCCACGTACGGGTAATCGTCCCTCACCTTGATCGTGCTAACTCTGGCTAGCCTGCCTTTGGCCGTCGAAGCGAGGCGGGCAGCCCTCTTCACGTTCGGCGAATCCTCCTTGCTGGGTAGTTCGACGTCGCCAGAGAATTCCATGGCTATCCTGTCGTTGATCTTGTCCAGGATGGAAGGGTCCAGGTCATACATCTGCCGCACGAAGGAGTCGACGAATACGTCGGAAGTGTCGTCGTCAACTTCCCTCATTCTTTTTATGACTAATTTTTGCGTTGGCTCGCTAACGTAGTATTCTTTTTCTTTATTTTTCTAAAAAAAAAAAAAAAAAAAATAGAAACATTTATAACATGCAATTTATAGTACAGCACCGGTTTCACCCGGAGAATTAATTTTTTTAATCTATAAAATCTATAAAGTGATTATCGACTCAAATGGTCGATTTCGTAAAGCGAGATCAAAACTATTGTTATATCAATGAAGAATATACCCAGAGATTGGCTGAACTTATGCAATTTTAATGTGGACAGGTGTTCGCACCTGGGATCAAAGAACCAGCGAAATGTAGAATTCAAGACAAACGGTATGGATATCTATAAAGAACAAACAGAATATCATCTTTATTTACATAGATTATAGCTGTATGTCCAGTTTTCACTCGGGGAATTTCATTTTTTTAATGAAACTGTTGATTTCATAAAAAAAAATCTGGTGCGTGCGCGCAACACACAACTTTCACTTACCAACTTACTTCGATCAGAAATTAATGCGTTGTGTTATTACCACTTCTCACTCAGTTACACATTTTTCCACATTTATTTCTTATTTTTGTTTTCATTTGCTCTATAACAAACGCTAATTTCTTTTATTATTAAATAAAAGTTTTTACTTGTAATGATACAAAATTTATTAAGTAAAGTCCCCCCTCAGGTTAATCAATTTTGATGAAATGTTGGCTATCACATCTTTGGCATATACATACATCAAATACCCAGTTTGATCAAAATCGTTGAAGCCGTTTTTGAGCAAATAAGAAAAACACGTAAAAATGATTCAAAATTTATTAAGTAAAGTTCCCCCTTCGGTTAATCAATTTTGATGAAATTTTTACAGTCATATCTCGGGCCTATTAATACATCAAATACTCAGTTTAATCAAAATCGTTAGAGCCGTTTTTGAGAAAAACGTAAAAAATAATTAAATAAAGTATACCCTCTCTTTGAGCAATTTTGATGAAATTTTTGCTGTCACATCGCGGGCATATACCTACACTAAATAGCCAATTCCAGGTTCGCACGGTTTTTTTTTTTTTTTTTTTTTTTTTTTTTTTTTTTTTTTTTTTTTTTTTTTTTTTTTTTTTTTTTTTTTTTTTTGTCGGTACCCCTACCTGGCCATGTGTGGCATACTGGGGGTTACTCTACAGGTGTAACCAACCTATCCTAACCATGGTGGGTAGGTTGAGATTTATTCCGTGGGGCCTCCACGAAATAAAAGTCAACCATCCCAGGGTGGATTCGAACCGCCACCGTTCGGCTCGAGCGTGTTAAAGCGGGCCGCGCTCGAACACGCTCGACTATCCCCGGCCCAGGTTCGCACGGTTTGTAGTTTTTGAGCTAGTCTGTTCACACACACACACACACACACACACACACACACACACACACACACACACACACACACACACACACACACGCGCGCACGCACGCACGCACGCACGCACGCACTCACGCACGCACGCACGCACGAACGCACGCACGCATGCACGCACGCAAGCACGCACGCACGCACCCACGCACGCACGCACGCACCCACGCACCCACGCACCCACGCACGCACGAACGCACGCACGCACGCACCCACACACACACACACACACACACACACACCCACACACACACACACACCCACACACACACACACACACACACACACACACACACACACACACACACACACACACACACACACACACACACACACACACACACACACACAAGTTCTGCGCAAGCGAAAGAGTTGCCAATGTGTTGGAACAAACCTGATATTTTATGAACTAAATAATAATAGTTTCCGAACATAATAACTATTATGAATAGTAATTGCGATTTCTTAATTATTAAAATATTTGCTTTTCTGCTTAGTTATGTACTCGTGCATAGGTTATTAGAAGTTATGTTAGTCTTAAATTGAAGTTACGATATTATTAAAACAAATAAATAAATATATAAATATGAAATGAAATAATATTTAATCAACTTGCCCCCTCATCCACCTGTTCGTAGGAGAAATACCAGTCGACATCATTCAGAGTTCTCGATATATTCGACATTAAATCTTTAATTCTATCTCTCATTTCGTTCGCGTGTATTTTTTTATCGTTTCTTTTAATCGATTTCTTTTCCCTTCTATTTTGATTTTCTTGAATTTCTAATTCTCTTAGCGATTGGTAAAACTTGTCCATTCGAAAAGGCAAAATATGGCGAAGCTGCCGATATTTCCGATCGTCTGTTTCCACAACAAAACTATTTTTAGGATTCATTTTCATGAGAGTGTTGCCAATATTAATGATATTTTTTGAGTTATTTTGTGCCTTTGCTGTATCCACGATCGTAAATGTCGTCAAACTGAAAAAAATAAAATATTATAAAAATTATATTGTAATGTGAAACAAAACATATATGATTTAAAAGAGTTCCAGACTTTTTGTTGGAGAAAACTGTTCTAGAACATGTTCTAGACCGTTTGAGGATAATCTACGCTTTCCTAGAACATTCCAGACAGTTCTATTTCAGGCTAAATATAAGGAGTGATCGACTTGTTGGTAAAGGGGTAAAAATACCTCATCAACTTTACTAAACAACTTTAATATGACCACTGAGAACAAAGGGCAGCTTGAAAATGCTTCCAAGACAAGCGTCAGTACACAACAACAAGTGTCCGACTGAAACCAAAACCGAAACCGAATTTCGGCCATAGACCTGGTTTCGGGGCGAAACCAAAACTGAAACCGAAACTCATTTACGTGTTTATATATAATTCATGTAAGTGTGTAATATGTCTAGTTTAGCAATAATATCAATAAAAGCTTATAAAATGACAGTAATTTAACTCAATTGTTCAATTGATAAGTGGGCTTGGTATAAAAGACTGGTAAGGCAGGTGTACTAGTTAGGTTATGGGATCGAATCCCGGTCCATACTTCCTAGTACGGCTGGTATCCGTATTGTCTAAGATGTTAGACCATACCTCCTTAACTAGTACAGCCCTAAAAGATGAAATAATCTTGAAATAACGTGCTGATAATAATAAAAATTCATATTATCATACCTAAATAATAAATAATGTAGTAAATCTCTGTCAGAACAAAGCCGATGGAATACAAAATGACGGCCTATTGAAAATTTAAAGCTGTATTTCAGAAGCTATTTAGTCTAATGAGTCGGTTTTGACTCAAATATTAGCGGATATAAACTAGTTTGAAAATTTATAGAATAGTTTTTTGTTGAAAACTGTGCTTCATCATGATCAAAACGGAAAGAAGTTTTTGGGATGTTATTGGTGATCCGGTGGGGGAAGGGGGCTGTCAAGGTCAAACATTTTTTTCATCTGAGTCTCATTCCATAAGAACAAAGAAGAAAACCTACTACGACCATTTGATGCAGGGCCTTTGGTTTCGGTTTCGGTCGAAACTGGCCGAAACCGAAAAAATACTTTGGTCGGTCACTATCATCAACAAAAGAAAGCTGTTGGACACCATATTGTTTACATCAAATGTCACTATGATTTGCTTCAAGTAGAGAATTTTTAAATTACAAGTCAATAAATAATGTAATAAATGTTAATTTGACTTATCAATACAAATAAAAATAAGGTAGAATGGATTTAGAAACAATAAAGAGGGTATTACTTCGGATAAACAACTCCAAGATGGCGGCCAGCATGAGTAAACAACAAGGTATTCCGATCACGCCCTACCCGATATCCATGAAACCAGTTCGGGTTTACCGAGAGTTCCGGAGGAGATGTAGTTTATTTGTTTCTTTTTAAAAAATATATTATTGTCCTGTTTAAATGGGTTCGAGTTAAATGCACATAAAGTTAAATGTAAAAGGTACAAATAAATTAATAATATAACAATCCGAGTATTCCTAACAACCAGATTATAATCTTTTTGTTATTTCAAGAAAAATGTATTTAAATAACCAAGAAGGATATTTTTAAAATGATTTTAAATGATATCTCTTCATAGGGAAAAGAACATATTGTACATGATTTATTAGATTGAAGAAAGGGAATAAAAGTTTTAAGAAATTGTATCTATTAAAATCAATTTAATTGTAATTATCGGCTAACTTTATTATAATCCACTGATAAGTAATTAAATATAATCAATTTAATTAAATACGTTTCAACTAGCAATAATCCCACTTCAGTAGACCTTCATTGGTTACGATATTGCCTCTGTGCAAGGTTAATTTAATTAAATGCTTATATTATATATTGTTATTTCAAGAAAAATGTATTTAAATAACCAAAAAGAATATTTTTTAAAATGATTTGATGATGATTTTAAATGATATGACTCCATAAAAAGGTGGACCTTCATTGGTTACGATATTTCCTCTGCGCAATGTTAATTTAATTAAATGTTTATATTTGTTAATGTTATTCTGCCCTAACCCAATTAAAAGTTACAGATATATATCAATCATTTTTCGATCAATACTTCCAAGTTTCGACGAGCTGTTGGAAATTCGTTTTATAAATATGCCATTTGGATATAGGTACAGACTCTGTAGCTGCATCAGACCTAACCTAATAAAAGTAAGCAACGAATGAATTCCCCTCCAAAAATGTGGATAAAGCCGACATCGGATCTCGCGAACTCTCGGTAAACCCGAACTGAATCGTGGATATCGGGTAGGGCGTGATCGGAATACCTTGTTGTTTACTCACGCCGGCCACCATCTTGGAGTTGCTCATCCGGAGTAATACCAAAAAGGTTATGGGGTCACCTGTGGTGTTGTGGTTAGCATGGCAACCTACAATACTAAAGATCGCGGGTTCAATTCCAGCGGTGGCCCTAGGATTTTTTAATGGGAGTAAAAAATCCTTAGCTATGCCTTCCCTCGGATAGGACGTAAAATGGAGGTCCCGAGCCTGTACGATGTCAGGTACTCGTTAAAGATCCCTATCCTAATTATACCTGGATAGGCAAAATTTAGGACTCCCACTGTAGCATCGTCCGATTAGCCTAAGTGGCATAAAAATGGACGTTAAACAAACAAACAAACAAACCAAAAAGGTTATTAAGAAAAAATTATCCGTCAGTAAGAAAGGGTGTTCTTGTGACTTGGAAAAGGTTACAGTTGACTTGGAAAAGGTTCAAATAGACTTGGAAATGTTATCAGTTAAAGTTCCTTTCGAATTGAAACCTCGTTATGATCTAATCTTCTTCAAAATTTATAACCTTATAAATATTCCAAAGCCATATCAAATGTTTACAACATTCTAAAAACGCGCGACTCCCCCCCCCCTTCCTCATAATACCATGTAAGAACCAGGGGCGGATTCAGCACGAAATTTAGGGGGGGGGGGGCATGATCCCTTTGTCTCATAATGGCGTGGCTGACATCACAGTTTTTAATGAGATTACCTTGTATTAAGAAGGTCTGAGACGTAAACAACCTAAAGTGCTATATTTATGGCATTGTAACTTCCTAATTTCATTATTCGCTTAAAAATGCAAAAAAGTTGAAAATCCAAAATATTTTAGGGGGTCTTGACCCATGAACCCCCCCCCTCCTTGATCTGCGCATGGGCAGAACCTCCGTATATAGAATTTTCAACAATAGAAGTTCTTTATGAAGTCAGTTGGAAAAACTTTCGACAGTCAATATTGTTCACATTGATTTCAGCATTATATAAACATCACAAAGAACCTAGATTAATTAAATTAAAAGTTTTACAACCGAAAAAAAAAATACAGATTTGAAAACGTACCATAATTGAATTAGCGCAAGTCCTCCAAACTTGATTTTGGTGGTATTACATGAGTTTTGAAGTCTCATCAACAGTAATATACCATCTAGAAACAGTTCATTCCATTTTATTTTCTTCTCTATTTTCTGAAAGATGTTGAGACTTTTATACAGAGCACGTTCATCACCATAACTATACAAAATAAAATATTTATACGACTTTGATAAAAATAACCTAACTTGTCATAAATATAACAGTATTATGTGTGTTTTATTAACATATGGACCTATCTTTATACGTATAAGAATCTCGTGTCCCGATGTTTGTCGGGGGTAAAATCAGAAACTACTCAACCGATCTTTATAAAATTTGGCTTTTGTCCAACTTAAAAGATAGGATAATTTTTCTCTAGATTATTGGCCTCAATATTTCTTTTATTTCAAATTAAATGCTTATTATACTACAATGGAGCGTGATTATTTGAACCAAGAATTCATTTTCTCTCGATATTTAGGGTGGGTAAGCATCCAATAACAACAACAAGTAACAAGTGTAAGTTTGGCAGTAACAAGGAAAGCCGGACGGATTATTCGGAAACGACTTAATGCCCGCCTAATGGAACTTACAATAGGACAATGGAACGTTTTGTCTCTTTTGCTATGTATTATGGATGGATGCTGCCATAATAGGAAAAGGAAATTAAATTAATAATTTAATATTAAAATATGTAAAGTACTGTATATGCTCAACCCGATGGTCAGCTTTACCTGAAGGCGGCTAGGTCTTGGAAATACCCCTGGTAAGTATTGGGGCCATAAACCTTCTGTTAGAAATTCAAAATAAGCAAAGCTTAGGACCGACAATGCTGCCGACAAACATCCAGGGAAATACTTAAGAAGATTGTTAAAGAAATTTGTGGCCATAAACCCTGGTTTTGCCCCGGCAAAGAGGCCGCTGGGAAACACGGTGAATATAGGAAGGAAGGGAAATTTTAGGCAGCCAGCCAATCAGAAGAAGTCTGGAAACAACCAATCAGAGGAAGTCTGAAGAGAGTGGGGGAAAGAAGAGTTATACGGAGGGGTCGAGTGGAGAGAGGAGGAGAGAGTCGAGTGGTGGAAGAGGAGTTAGGAGGAGAGTTCGGAGGTGGACAGAGTTCGGGGAGTGTGCCAATAGGGCAAGAGTGGAACGAGAAGGGCAGAGGACCAGATAGATAGAAGCGGCAGAGTCCAGATAGTGAGACAGACCGAGATGGGATGCTGTGCTGAGTCTGAGAGAGCGTCAGAGATGGCAGGGACTGATCCAGCAGATAGGCCAGAGACAACACCAGAGAGTACCCACCAGATAAGGTTGATACATATACAGTACTAGTTGTAATATTGTGTGGTCAGTATTTATTTAAATAATGTTAAATTGCCAGTCAGCATCCATTAAATAGTTTGTGACAATAAAATATCTTTATATGATATATTAAAGGGGGTATAAATGATTTACGTTATTGGTCAATAAAATCAAAGTTATAGTTCAATTTAGATTTGTTTATTTATTATCATTTACAATATGCCACAGGTTTATTAAAACAAAATAGAATTGGTAAACACGTCACCGTTGGAAAAGTATCCAATTTACATTAAGGCATATTAACTACATTAATTACCTATATTAATTAGATATAAGCCGTTTCTGGTAACCCCCACCCGCCTTAGAAAAGCGGGAGACCAGAAACGTAGCACTTTATAGACAGGGAGCTCTGGATCAACTTCTGGAACAGTTAAACCGCTATCATGTAGACCTTGCTGCAATCCAAGAAATAAGATGGACAGGCCAGGGAGCCTTCAATAAGAAAGGTCATACCATCTTCTACAGTTGCGACGAAAAGAATCATACTTTTGGAACTGGATTCGTTCTGAGTAAGAGGATGAGTGAACTAGTCATCCGCTTTGAACCAATTAGCCCAAGGGTCTGTTACCTCCGAATAAAAGGTAAATTCCACAATAATAGCATGATTAGTGTCCATGCACCGACGGAACCATCTGGAGATGATGAGAAAGATGCCTTTTATAGTAGTCTAGTGCAACAGTTTGATTCTTGCCCCAAAGCTAAAGTTAAGATTGTCCTGGGAGACTATAATGCGCAGGTAGGAAGGGAAAAAGTATACAAGCCCACAATTGGTTCGCATAGCATCCATCAATTCACAAACGATAACGGGATGAGAATGATAAATTTTGCTGCCTAGAAGGGACTTGTGGTCGGTAGATCGATGTTCCCTCACAAGAAAATTCATCTAGCGACGTGGCACTCCAATGATGGATTTACATGTAACCAAATAGACCACGTTTTAATAAGCAGCCGTCATATCAATGGTTTGATGGATGTGAGAGTTTTCAGAGGCGCCAACATAGACTCTGATCACTACCTTACATTGCCCCAGGAAACCAACGAGGAGCACGGTTGCGAAAGATTAACACCGAAAAGCTGAAGGATCTTGAGGTTAGGCAACTCTTTACTGACAGGATGAATGCCAGAATTAAAGACCTAGACTAGGCTGATAATATGGATCAAGAATGGCAAAAGTGTAAAGAGGCCATAGAAGAAGTGGCAGTGGTGTGCTCGGATACCAAACACCTAATAGGAAAGTGTCCTGGTTTGATGAAGAATACCAAAGAGTGACCGACCGGAAGAACCTTGCTTATAAAACAATGCTACAGCGAAGGCATACTAGAAGATCCGTTGAGTAATACAGGTCCAGAAGAAGGAAAGAAAAACGCACTCACCAGAGGAAAAAGAGGGAATGGCAGCAGGAGCGCCTCCAGCAAATAGAAGACCTCCGGAACAATAATGAAGTAAGGAAATTCTTCCAAGAAGTCAATAGTAGCCGACAGATTTACAAACCTAAAATAAACGCCTGTAAAGACAACGAAGGTAATCTTGTCACTAATAGGATGCTGATACAGGAGCAGTGGCGACACTACTTCGATAATCTCCTTAATGACGCGGCGGAAGAAGGAAGAGAGGAAGTAGAGTTGGCTGCTGGAGAATTTGAGCCCCCTGACATGGACGACGCACAGTGGGCAAATATCCATTTTTAGGTGGACAAAATTATTTTTTTTTGTGTTGTTTCATGTTTTTGAGGTCACTGAGTAACGAAAAAATCTTTAAAAATTCTGTGACCCATATTTTTTAGTATACCCAACTAAATAATGTTGTACACACACATAAACTTGGACATAATGGATAAAAATTGAGAAAAACATTTTGTAAATCTATGAAAGATTTCAGTAGTAACTTTTTGCATTTATTATTTACATAAAAACAATACATATATTCATAAAAAATAATACACATAGGAAAACATAGACTATATTACGAAAATAATGAACAAAAATAGACTAACAACTTAAAGAAAAAAGTCATTTTATTGATCTGTTTTTTAATAATAACAAATATATACAATTTTAAAAATGAATTATTCATCAAACATCGTCTGAATCAATACTGCTACATCCTTCAGCATTTTCTTTTGACGAGTCAGTATCGTCAGCATCATTTTCTAATGACAGTTCTTGAAGTTCATCATACGGTAAACTACACATCAAACGGTTTGGTAGCTTTTTTACGCAAAGTTTTCCGAAAACTGACGACAATTGGGTCCGATGAAACTAAGAGCATCATAAGAAGATCTTTGTTAGCGGCCTCTCGAGAACATTTTCTTGTATCATGCTCTCTAAATCGACGGGAATCTTTGTTACGGACCTCTTGTGTTTCCTCGCTCCTTAAAAAAGTCCTTAAAAAAAAACATGAGCTCTCCGATGACATTTTTCCCACCTTTCACTGATTTTTTTAGAATAATCTTTTATGGCGTCTTTAATTCTTTGTATATTTGTTATTTTATCTTCAAGGTTATTTCCAAGTTTTAAAAAGTAGATTAAGAGACATTTATTTCTATCTTTTGACTCATATTTCAACCATTCAGTTACAAATTTGTTTCGTGGAACGGTGAGCACGAAAACTGAAATCCATCCTAAATTAGTAAATATTCTTCAAAACGCAAAATATCGCAAAAAAAACTATGTGAATATGAAAAATATATGGTTTGAGTGAAATAATGATGAAATAATTAGCTTGGCACTCCTTGGCCCTCTGCAAGTAATTCTCCATCGAAATATGGAAATGTTCTTTGTATGAACAATATTTAGTGGGCGATTTATAAATTCTTTTATATGAATTTTGTCCACCTAAAATCTGATTTTCGCCCACTGTGCGACGTCTACGAAACTGTCGAAGATTTAAAAAACAATAAAGCACCTGAACCAGATGGACTCCCTGCAGTATTCAAATATGGAGGAGAAGAATTAGTAAAATGTCTCTATAATATAGTTATGGATGTATGGGAGAAGGAAGAAATTCCTTGTAAATGGTGCAAAGCTGTTATATGCCCGATTCATTCAAGGGGACGTGCTTGACTGTCATAATTACCGTGGCATATCCCTTTTACAATGTGGTTATAGGCGGGCGCAAGCGACGGTGCTACTTCTGCGACGGCGCTGCAGGAACTAGAGAAACGGGGATAAAAGCGGGGCCATTACCTGGGATTCATAGGGTTTTTTGGCGTTTTTAATTTATTTTTCCCTAATTAAAACCCGATTGAGCAAAAAATCATTTGAAAAATATCTAATAGGTATTGCTCGGTCCCTCAGTGTTCAATTAGAAAATCAAAAGACGTGTCATTCCCTTTCATTTCCAAAAAATAAAAAGCTTCTTAAAGAATGGATTGTAAAATTAAGAATAGATAAACCTGTTTCGAAACATATGACGATATGTAGTCTTTATTTTAAAGAAAGAGACTATATTTATCCAGGTAAATATTAGTATTTGACATTTTATTATTCCAAAATGCTAGTTTTATGCAAATAACATTGAGACCATAGTGTCATAGATTTGTTTTTATTTTTTAATTTTCCCCATTTTTCTATTACATCCGTTGTGCTTAATTGTTCCATGTTTTCAATGCGAAGGCTGAAAGTTTTGACAAATAAATAAATAATATGACAAAGAATCTAAGCTGTCATAACAATGATTGTGTGAATAGGTAATTAATGTTATTACTAACCGAAAAACGTCGAGTAAAGTTACAATGATGTGTTTGCATTTACCAGAACTACCAGCTGTACATGTACAATGACAAGAAAATTGCTTATTATTATTAATAAATTTGATTTCCACTTTTATTTGATGGGGCAATCCTTTAAGATTGCTAGTTTAAAGGCACGAGGCTTGTAAAATAACTGTTTTTTTATTTTTAGATATTATTCCACATGTAAATATGTGGTTTGCATCAAGAATAGCCTGCCCTTCAATTAATGGTCTTTTAAAATTACCAATTATCTCTATCACATCAACTAGGCCTAACACCGTTCTTTCCGACATTTTGCAAAACTACTAGCGCACCCTATATTCGATTGCGCCCGCCTATAAGGTCTTCTCTCGAATACTTTATAAAAAGCTTCTTGCCGAGCAGAACATAGGTCATTTTAGCATATGAAGGTTTGCCGAACAGTGTTCGTGACAGCCGGTTCAAGGATGAAGTTCGTATAGTGTTAAGGCACCTTAATAGTTAAAGCTGTATTTTGTTTATTGTAACTGTTTCACTTTCATAGTAAATGTCTTTTTACCCAAAGGTTTCTTCGCCTCCATTCCCGACTGCAGATCGTGCGACTCGCCGCTGACCGTCCACCCAGAGTGCATGCCCATCCCCATCCCCCCAGGAGACCCCTTCTACCCACGAAGGAACGTGAGCACTGGAGAGAGGGTGTGTTTGCCGTTCATGCGATCTCTACCTGGACAGCAACGGCTGGGTAAGATTTTTTTAATTATTTTATATTACTTCTAAACTATGAAATGTGAAAAAATAAAAATAATATTGTTTGCAGGACCCCGAGAACAAATAAACCAGAACACAGCTTACCTAGACGGATCTCAGATCTACGGCGAGAACGCCTGCCTCGCTAGGGAACTTCGGGGCTTCGGTGGTAAGCTTAACGCTACGAGGCACCCAACACAGGGCAAAGATCTTCTTCCGATATCTCCCAGTCATCCGGAATGTAAAGCCCCTTCTGGGTATTGCTTCATTGGCGGTGAGTGTTAAATTAATTTAAGTTTGATAACTTTATCTCAAGTTACTAACTTTTTATTTAGTCCGAATAAAGGTTCATCCCTTTCTTCCTATCCTACTTGGGGTGATTGCAAAGTCTTGAAGTGCATACCTACCTCTTAGTTTAGAGGTATTGAAGAGTGATCTACTAATGTAGTGGCAAGAATTACACTGATACTTGTGTTATCCATGCGCTGATCCAGCCGGTTGTAAAGAGGGGGGCTGCAGTCCTTAATAGGACCCTTCACACGGATCTGCTCATCAGGGAAGTCATTCTATAACTATCCATTACAACCAGGGATCGGATTCGTATGTATTTACATATTTTTTTCTAGGCAATTTCACAGAGGTTTTTTCGGGTCTGTTTGCGAAGACCACCTCCAGTTACTTTATGACGCAACATCCAGTTACTTGATGAAGCAACATCCAGTTACTTTTAGTAAACAGTTACTTTTAACAATCTGTAGTGGTAATAAACAGTGATAACTTTAGTGATAACCTTAATTTTTAATTTCAGTGATAATATTGTAATTTCTTTTTTATTAATAAATATTCATAGCTGAAATATATTCTTGTTATTCTCATCTAGGCCATTATTTGCAAATACAGGTTATAAATATTGTTATAAAAATAAGGGTAACGGTACTGAAGAGCGGCTGATGGGCGTGGCCTGTTTTGAGAGGTTATCATGGGCGGATCCAGCCGATCGTAAAGGGGGGGCTGCGGTCTTAATGGGGGGGGGCTGCAGCCACACTGCCCTTTATTTGTATCTGCTAATCAGCTTTTTTACCTTTATGTTCCTTTCCCACTACCAAAATTCTACTTGTTCTGCTCACTATTTATTCTTTAACTTGCTCCCTTACATTAAGGAAAGTCAAATTCTATCTTTAAATGACAAAAAATTTTCCAAAGGGAAAAATCCCCCACAGCTCCCCCCCCCCTGGATCCGCCAATGGAGGTTATGTGACGGTCGTGTTATCGAACTCCCATCCCCTTTATTTCAGTTAAAAAGTGCCTTGATTGTCTTTAATAGATTCTAGCTTTCGACTCCCGCTCGCTCTTCAAAGATAAATAAACCCCCAAAAGGGTACTTTTCAGTGGAGATCGAGCCTTACTTTGAAGGGCGCCTCAGTGAACGGCGCATAAGCCGCACTTCAGTACTAGTGCCAAAATAAGTGTTTATAAGAAGTAACTGTTCACTAAAAGTAACTGGATGTTGCGTCATAAAGTAACTGGTCTTCGCAAACAGACCCGTTTTTTCAACTAGAAGTGATACTGATACATTTTAAACCGTTTGAGCCTACTTATATTTCACATATTTCCACATATTTGGATGTTATTGTCCTTTCTTATCTCGAAGCACTAGCTATAAATACAGCCAGGTCTTTATTCTTCAGGTCTTAATAATTATTTTAAGTTGTAAAAATCAGCGGAACAGAAGTCACCTCTGAACATCGTGTATCCTTTACCCCCAAAGAGATAACTTCTTTCAGCAAGGCACTTATAACATCTGTAGATGTTGAACGATCTTTTAGCCGTTACACAATTCCATCCAACGTTCAGATCGTCGTCGCTTTAGGTTCCAACATTTGAAATTCCACGTGGTTGCAAACAATTTCGAAGAGTGAAGTTTTAGTGAAGAAAGAGAGTTGGACCGTAAAAAAAGACTCACTTTAATAAAGTTCAGGTATTGGAATCTTTCAGGTAAAAATTTTCAGAAAAATTACAATAGCACCCTGGTATGTTAGCAACATAACCTTACACAAAAGCCGGATGTCTGATCATCCTAGATCTGTCTATGTTGATCTCTGATCATTAGGGTATCCAGGGGGCTTTGGGGGCTGCACCTCACCCCCTTTGAAAAAAAATTTTCATTTTAAGATTTAATTTAACTTGACTAAAAATAAAGAAGTAAGGTAAAGAAGTAATTATATGCAGAACAAGTAGAATTTCAGTTGCGGGGAAAGGAACGTAAAGGTAAAAAAGCTAATAGGTAGATCCAGGGGAAGGGATGTAGGGTTGCAGCCCCCCTTTGGAATTGTAGCCCCCCCTTTAAAACCGGCTGGATCCGCTCGTGGCTTGGACATGAGCTAAACACTGGAGGTGTTTAGAGAGCGAATTGTGATCTCGGCATCGAACCTTCGAATTCGATAAACCTTTATTTACTTATTTTTGCAGGTGACGGTAGAGCGAGCGAGCAGCCGGGCCTGACCGCAATCCACACCATCTACCTGAGGGAGCACAACAGGCTGGTGGACGGCCTGCGGGCTGTGAACCCGCACTGGGGCGACGAGAAGCTGTTCCAGACTGCTCGAAGGATCGCGGTGGCCTCCTACCAGCACGTCCTCTACAACGAGTTCCTCCCGAGGATACTGGGCTGGAACGCTATCAACCTCTACGGCCTCAAGCTCAACAGCCAGGCCTATTATAAAGGTAGTTAGTTATTTTATTTTATCTTTATTTCGTGGATAAACATTTTATCTTATTATTTTATCAGTTGCGATTGAATAGAATAGAATCAATGTTTATTTGTTAAAGAAAAATTCTTGTACAAATTTTTTTAAATACATAATTACAAAAAACTTTAATACTTATCTTTGTATCTGGGGTTGTAAGAGAAATTAACATAACCATAATTTTGGGAACAACAACCTTCTTGAAAAGTAAAATATAATATAAATTAAAATAAACTACATAAAATACATTAATAATATTTCGTGATATTCAAATATACGAGTAATAAATATTCATTTCTATTCTGATTATTATTGAAACAAATTACAATGTATTAAGAAAAAAATCTGGTGCGTGCTCGCAACACACAACTTTCACTTACCAACTTACATTAGAAATTAATGCGTTTTGTTCATTGCCTCTTCTCAAATGAACAGAACTGCTTTAATCTTGAACAATGGTCTGTCATTAAAGGCGTTCTCCGCATGCGTGGGCTCAAAAAGTTTTATGAGTTGACTTTATATTATTAATATTTTTCTTTTTTTCTCCTCTATATGCTTTCTTTATTTTTATCATAACTCATATTTAGCCATTTCTTATTTTTAGGCGTAACGAGAGACAGTTAATTTCTCCATATAAAAAAACACAAAGGTACATTGTAGGAAACAAAAAAGGCCCCTACCCCATTTAAGCCCCCTCAGAACATTTTAATAATGATAAAGCTTACCTGATATTGAAGAACACCTAATTTTCATTAAACACGACGAATTTGATAAACATCATTAAAGCCGTTTTTGAGATCAACAAAAAATGGTAAAAATTGGTAAAAAAATATGAAATAAAGTCCCCCCTCCGGTTGATCAATTTTGATGAAATGTTGGGTATCACATCTTTAGCATACACATACATCAAATACCCAGTTTGATCAAAATCGTTAAAACCGTTTTTGAGTAAATAAAAAAAACAGGTAAAAATGATACAAAATTTATTCAGTAAAGTCCCCCCTCCAGTTGATCAATTTGGATGAAATGTTGGGTATCACATCTTTAGCATATACATACATCAAATACCCAGTTTGATCAAAATCGTTAAAACCGTTTTTGAGGAATTAGAAAAAAACACGTAAATATGATACAAAATTTATTCAGTAAAGTCCCCCCTCTGGTTGATCAATTTTGATGAAATTTTTACAGTCATATATCGGGCATATAAATAGATCAAATACTCAGTTTAATCAAAATCGTTAGAGCCGTTTTTGAGAAAATCGAAAAAAAACTAAAAAGTTATTAAGTAAAGTACCCCCTCCCTTTAAGTAATTTTGATGAAATTTATGCTGTCACATCGCGGGCATATACCTACATTAAATACCCAATTTCAGGATCACACGGTTTATAGTTTTTGAGCCAGTCTGTTCACACACACACACACACACACACACACACACACACACACACAGACACACACACACACACACAGACCATTTCGCGGGACTTGGTTAATTGGACTCAGGGGACCCCAAAACGTGTATTTCCGTTGAAAACCGGAAGTCGAAATTTTTCACGATCGCAATACTTCCACTTACTATATATTTC
The DNA here is from genome assembly GCA_911387785.2 of Aelia acuminata. Lineage (NCBI taxonomy): Eukaryota > Metazoa > Arthropoda > Insecta > Hemiptera > Pentatomidae > Aelia > Aelia acuminata. The sequence continues at coordinate 221,556,769 of OU426978.1, forward strand.
ATATATAGGTAAGTGAAAGTAAAAAATATGTTATTAATATGGTCTATAGTTTTAACTAAAAGGAAATTTTGAATGTCTGTCATATCCGAGTTGCCAACTATGTACTTCTTTAAGTATTTATTTCTTGGTTCTTGGAGTTAGGAACAATGAAGCAGTAGATGTTGCTGTTCTCAACAAATATTCCACAAGAGGTGCAAGCTTCATTTGCTTTCAAGGAGTAGGATTTGTCCCTCATGCGCAAATTTATGTTCTCTGGGCTGGTGATCCTGTCTATGGCTTACGATTCTTTGCTTGTAAATGTTTACTATAAAAAGGAGATAAGCTTCTGGGTTCCTATACTTGAAATTGTGGATAGTTCTGTAAACTGGGTGAGAATTTCAATTTAGAGTTCTATTGATATCTGTTGAAGCATTGGGTTCTTGATTTTTTTTTTCAAAATGTCCTCTTTTTGTCCTATCATTCCGGGCGCCCCCCCCCCCACTGAAACTTGAGGACATATATAAAAGTTTACTATTTCTGTATTAAATGTGCTTTATTTATTCATTTTTGTGTCCTCAAATTGAAAATGGATTGTATTTAAACATTTAATAGTAATTTAAAACGTCACTTAATACTAATACATATTTTAAATTAGGTCCTTCATTACTCATGAAATTAAAAAAAAAAAAGTGCGCCCCCCTCAGAACATTTCTGGATCCGCTACTGCTTTATTAGAATTTTTCTTCTGTATTTTTTTTCATATGACATATCTATATAAGTATGCGTGTAAAACATAATCTATGCAATATTCCAGGTTACAGCTCAACTTGCAACCCAACTATAGTGACGGAGTTCGCGACCGCTGCATACAGAATAGGCCATAGCTTGCTTAGGCCACACATCCCCAGAATGGGAACTTCCTACAATCCTGTAGAGCCTGCCATCTTGCTCAGGGACCATTTCTTCAATCCCGATATCATTTACCAGGTTTGATACCAATAATAACAATTATTTAGATATATTTATAATACTATGTTCAAGACAGTAACTATGTTCGGGTTCGATTCACGGTCGTTGGAAATCTTTTCACTTCAAATAAAATAATTTTAAATTAATAAAAAATTAATATTCAATAATTATAAAATATTAATATGCTAGCTAAACCCGGCCACGCTTTGTAATGGCTTCTTTGTTTGATTTAACGTCACTTTATGCCACTATGGCTAATCGGACGATGCAACAGTGTGAGTCCTAAATTTCGCCTATCCAGGTATAATTAGGATAAGGATTTTTAACGAGTACCTGACCTCGCACAGGCTCGGGACCTCCATTTTACGTCCAATCCAAGGGACGGCATAGACAAGGATTTTTTACTCCCATTAAAAAATCCTAGAGCCACCTAGGGACGCGAACTCGCAACCTTCAGTACTGTAGGTTTCTATGCTAACCACTGCACCACAGGTGACCTTTGCAATCGCTTAACTCTCATATTAATTTTTGGAAAAAAAAAAAATGAATTCCGGTGAAATTTACCCAAAAAAACAAAATGGCCTTTAATTCTGGTAATAATCGTCCTAATAATGTCAAAGAAAGTACCTATTGGCGCTATTTGGCTAATTAGCAAAGTTCTGTAAAGATTTACATTCATTCATCCGCTTCTTTTCGAGTTTTGTTACAATTACAAACATACGACAGTGGAAGAATTTTTTTACTTTCACTTACCTATATATGAAATATATAGTAAGTGGAAGTATTGCGATCGTGAAAAATTTCGACTTCCGGTTTTCAACGGAAATACACGTTTTGGGGTCCCCTGAGTCGAAATGACCAAGTCCCGCGAAATGGTCTGTGTGTGTGTGTCTGTGTGTGTGTGTGTGTGTGTGTGTGTATGTGAACAGACTAGCTCAAAAACTATAAACCGTGCGATCCTGAAATTGGGTATTTAGTGTAGATATATGCCCGCGATGTGACAGCATAAATTTCATCAAAATTACTTAAAGGGAGGGGGTACTTTACTTAATAACCTTTTAGGTTTTTTTCGATTTTCTCAAAATCGGCTCTAACGATTTTGATTAAACTGAGTATTTCATCTATTTATATGCCGGAGATATGACTGTAAAAATTTCATCAAAATTGATTAACCGGAGGGGGGACTTTACTTAATAAATGTTGTAACATTTTTACGTGTTTTTTTGATTTTCTCAAAAACGGCTGTAACGATTTTGATTAAACTTAGTATTTGATCTATTTATATGCCCGAGATATGTCTGTAAAAATTTCATCAAAATTGATCAACCGCAGGGGGCACTTTACTTAATAAATTTTGTATCATTTTTACGTGCTTTTTTTATTTACTCAAAAACGGCTTTCACGATTGTGACCAAACTGGGTATTTGGTGTATGTATATGCCAAATATGTGATAGCCAACATTTCATCAAAATTGATCAACCGAAGGGGGGACTTTACTTAATAAATTTTGTATCATTTTCACGGGGTTCTTTATTTACTCAAAAACGGCTTTAACGATTAATAAAAATAAGATATGAATGTAGAAAAATGTGTGACTTTGGGAAATGATATTTAACAAAACACGTCAATTTCTTATCTAAGTATGTTGGTAAGTGAAAGTTGTGTGTTGCGCGCACGCACCAGATTTTTTTTACTTTCACTTACCTATATATGAAATACACATTTTGGGGTCCCCTGAGTCGAAATGACCAAGTCCCGCGAAATGGTGTGTGTGTGTGTGTGTGTGTGTGTGTGTGTGTGTGTGTGTGTGTGTGTGTGTGTGTGTGTGTGTGTGTGTGTGTGTGTGTGTGTGTGTGTGTGTGTGTGTGTGTGTGTGTGTGTGTGTGTGTGTGTGTGTGTGTGTGAACAGACTAGCTCAAAAACTATAAACCGTGCGATCCTGAAATTGGGTATTTAGTGTAGGTATATGCCCGCGATGTGACAGCATAAATTTCATCAAAATTACTTAAAGGGAGGGGGTACTTTACTAAATAACTTTTTAGGTTTTTTTCGATTTTTTCAAAAACGGCTCTAACGATTTTGATTAAACTGAGTATTTGATGTATTAATATACCCGAGATATGATTGTAAAAATTTCATCAAAATTGATTAACCGGAGGGGGGACTTTACTTAATAATTTTGTAACATTTTCACGTGTTTTTTTTTATTTACTCAAAAACGGCTTTAAAGATTTTGATCAAACTGGGTATTTGATGTATGTATATGCCAAATATGTGATAGCCAACAATTCATCTAAATTGATCAACCGAAGGGGGGACTATACTTAATAAATTTTGTATCATTTTCACGGGTTTTTTATTTACTCAAAAACGGCTTCAACGATTAACAAAAATAAGATATGAATGTAGAAAAATGTGTGACTTTGGGAAATGATATTTAGCAAAACACGTCAATTTCTAATCTAAGTAAGTTGGTAAGTGAAAGTTGTGTGTTCCGCGAACGCACCAGATTTTTTTTTTGTATTGTTCCTCCTCTACCTCACCGTTCAGGCTATACTGGATTTCCCGGGCCAGGGGAGAGGGCGGGGGATTGATGCCGAGTTTTATTAAATGTGTCCCCTGGCTCCGGGTTTTGAACTTACGTTGTTCGGGTTCCCGATCATACGTTGCCATGGGCGTATTTCCATTCGGCCCAGAAAGTTAATGTTTAACAATGCTTTATTTTTTATTTCATTAAATTTATAAAATACTTTCAAATTTCAGCCTCATATCATCGATGATATAATGAGAGGCCTGGCATCGACCCCGATGGAGAGCCTAGATCAGTTCGTCACGGGCGAGATAACGAACCACCTCTTCGAAGACAGGAGGATACCACACTCTGGGATGGATCTTCCGGCCCTCAACGTCCAAAGAGGTATGTAAAAATATTATTTGGAGTATCTTGAGACGGGTTTTCAGATATGCACTTTTTGTTCCCTCAACGCAGGGAAAGGTCGACAAAAGTAGACCCCACATAGTTTTTAGCTAATGATTTCCACACAGTGTATGGTAAAATTTATATTTAAAGGCAAACAAAAACCAAAATTTACCCAGTTAAGAAGTTGATCAATAAAAAGAACTGTTTCAAAAATTCTTTTATACAGGGTGTCCAAAGTTCGGGGTTTGAATGTTGAATAAAATCTCAAATATAGAATATCAAATAAGATGTTTACGTTTAATTTAAACACAATGAACTGGAAATTTATTTAGAAAAAAACAATATTGTCTAGGTGTCCACCATAACGCTGCTGGAACTCCTCGAATCTCAAACGCAGGTTTCTAAGAACGCGTTGACACATTGTTACAGAGATTGCCGTCATTTCTGTTCTGATATTTTGCTTCAATTACGTTAGATTCGTCGGTTTCTTTTCGCAAACCCTACCTTTCAGGTATCCCCACGAAAAGAAGTCAAGAGGACGGAGATCGGGACTCCTGGGAGGCCAGCTAATGGTGCCTATACGAGAAAACACTGTGTTTTGGAATAATTCGTTTACCGTAGCAAGTCTGAAGTATGGCAAGTGGCCCGGTCTTGCTGAAACCATGTTCTAGAAATATATCCTTTAACCTCTTGAAGTTCTTGGGCCAAAAAACCTCTTATCATTTCACAGTAACGGTCACTATTTACAGTACTATTAACATTATTTACTGCGTTTGAGATTCGAGGATTGTCAGCAGCGTTATACCTAGACAATATTGTTTTTTCTAAATAAATTTCCAGTTCATTGTGTTTAAATAAAACGTTTATTCAACCCCGAATACTCTTTTTGGACACCCTGTATATTATTTATATATGATGTTTTTTTTCGGTAAGCAAATTGTATATATTTTTACTTTTACAGCATTGTATGAATTTTTACTTTCATATACCTACTATATGAAATATAGTAATTGAAGGAAAGTATTGAAATTGGAAAAAATATCGACTTCCAGATTTCAATGGAAATACACGTTTTGGGGTCCCCTGAGTCCGAATAACCAAGTCCCATGAAATGTTCTGAGTGTATGAACAAACTAGCTCAAAAACTATTCACCTTACGAACCTCAACTTTTGGGTATGTACATGTCCACGATATGACAGCGAAAATTTCCTCAAAATTGTTCTAACGAAGGGGCACTTTATTTCATAACTGTTTTCCCACTTTTACGTTTGTTTTTTTATTTTCTCAAAAAGGCTCAAACGATTTTGATCGAACTCTTCTTCTATAATTAGAATCAACCATCTTTAATAGCAAATATCATCTGACGGGGCTTAAATGGGGAAGGAGCCTTTTTTGTTTTCCTTTGGAGTACCTTTGTTTTTGTTAATATGGAGAAATTAACTGTCTTCCGTCATGCCTTAAAATAAGAAATTTCTAAATATGAAAAAAAATCGAGTGAACATATACGGGAAAAAAGAAAAATTTTCCGATAACTCATAAAACACGTTGAACCCACGTACGCGCAGTACTCCTTTAATGACAGACCATGGTTTATAAGACGTTCTGTTCATGTGAAAGAATTTTAAACGTGTTCTGAAACATACATATTAAATATACATACATATCGGGCGTCGGGGTCCGATGGGAATGCTCTGACCAAAGCGTTAAATTTTGACTGAAAGATGAATTAAATGAGCTTCTCGGGGCCCGGTGTGGCTGTGCGGTAAAGCGCCGTACTCCCATGCCGGAGCTGCGGGTTCGAGTCCCGCCCTGGGTGGTGCTTTTCTTTCGTAGGAGAAGTATCACCCAGTGCCATGGGTGTTAGTATGGGCAGTATAGGGCTTCATTGGAAGCCTTAAAGTCCCCAAAAAAAAAAAAAAAAAAAAAAAAAAAATTAGCGCCTCAGGGGCATATAATGCATTATAATGCCGGCATTATAATGCATTATTATATGCCCCTGTTATTCGGACTCAAGGGACCCCAAAACGTGTATTTCCATTGAAATCTGGAAGTCGATATTTTTTCCAATTTCAATACTTTCCTTCAATTACTATATTTCATATAGGAGGTATATGAAAGTAAAAATTCATACAATGCTGTAAAATTAAAAATATATACAATATGCTTACCGAAAAAAAACATCTTATAAAAATAATATACAGGGTGTCCAAAAAGAGTATTCGGGGTTTGAAAGTTGAATAAAATCTTAAATATAGAATTTCAAGTAGGATGTTTACGTTTTATTTAAACACAATGAACTGGAAATTTATTTAGAAAAAACAATATTTTCTAGGTGTCCACTATAACGCTGCTGGCACTCCTCGAATCTCAAACGCAGTAAATAATATTAATAGTACTGTAAATAGTGACTGTTACTGTGAAATGATAAGAGGTTTTTTGGCCCAAGAACTTCAAGAGTTTAAAGGATATAACTCTAGAACATGGTTTCAGCAAGACGGGGCCACTTGCCATACTTCAGACTCAGGGGCATTATCTCTTGGTAAGGATTGGAACTGGACATAGTAGGCGTAGGACAGGCCGATACAGGATTAACGCCATACTTTATCGAAAATCGGACCGATTCTAAGAAACAAAAGAATTTCAGCTGTTAGCAACATTTTCTGCACTAAAATGCAATGATCTCATTAAAAATCTACTAAATTGAGTGTTTGAAGTGTTCGGACTTTCGGATATTTTCATGTGAAAATCGGCTTTTAAGGGGGGAATGTAAGACATCGGACCCCGGGGGCCTTTCTTGCGCCTAATATGCCTAGTTCTAATCTTTACCAAGATATAGTGCCCTTGAGACGCTCATTTAGTTCACCTTTTAGTCAAAAGATGAAGCATTCGCTGATACCCCTAAAATACGCCGCCGCACCTAACGTCTTAAATATGTATGGTACTTGTCTAATATACGACCGCCACTCCAAAAAATCGATTTTTTAACTTTGATAATTTACTTTCATACAATCGAATATAGTATGTGTAACCTTCTTTAGGTTATTTGTTTTCGTATGGATAATGCAATTGATTAATTAAAAATAAAATAAGATTTAACCAAACAAACTTATTTAATTATTATTATTATTATTATTATTATTATTATTAAATACATGAAAATCAGATATATCTTGTAAAATTGTTTGAAATAAACATTTTTCCTCTCCAACTTTTTTTCTCCACATAAACTCGGCTAAATAGGATTTTAAGAACTTTCTGTTTGTACCTCGTATTTTCTTATTTCCCCATTTAACATTGCCCCAAAACCTTTCGATATTTTGGGTATGTTGAAGTGATATAGGATCCACAAAATTATATTTATGGTTAACTGTAAAATGTTCGTATCCTTCAATATATATGCTATTATATGCTTTCCAGGAATCACTAATTAGTATGAATCCACAATATGATGAATATGGATCCACAAGATGACCACAATAACAGATTAACCTTACAGATTGACCACAATATTAGATAACAAATTACAGATTAACCTTAGATAACAAAATACAGGTTATTCTATGAACATATGTTACAATAGAAATTGTTCGATAATCGAAGAATCGATTTTTTGGAGTGGCGGTCGTATACTAGACAAGTACCATATGTATATTTCAAAACACGTCTACAACTCTTTGCCATGAACAGTACATACGTTTTTAATTATAAACCACAGTCTGCCATTAAAGGAGTACTACGCGTACGTGGTTTAAACGTGTTTTATGAGTTGTTCGAATATTTTTCTTTTTTCTCCCGTATATTTTCACTCGATTTTCATCATATTTAGCAATTTCTTATTTTTAGACATGACGGAAGACAGTTAATTTCTCCATATTTATAAAAACATAGGTACTCCTAAGGAAAACAAAAAAGGCTCCTTCCCCATTTAAGCCCGCTCAGAACATTATAATGACGATAAAAGTTACTTGCTATTAAAGATGCTTGATTCTAATTATACATGATGAATCATTGGTCGATCCGGGGGGGGGGGGGCCTGTGGGGGGCTGCAGCCCCTCTCTTTGGAAATTTTTCGTCATTTAAAGATAGTATTTTACTTAATGTAAGGACGCAAGTTAAAGAACCAATAATGAGCAGAATAAGGAGAATTTTAGTTGTGGGAAAGGAACATAAAGGTAAAAAAGCTGATTAGCAGATCCAAATGAAGGGCTATGGGGTTGCAGCCCCCCCCCTTTATGATCGACTGGATCCGCCCATGTGAGTTCGATCAAAATCGTTTGAGCCATTTTTGAGAAAATAAAAATAAAACGTAAAAGTGGGGAAACGGTTATGAAATAAAGTGCCCCTTCGTTTGACTAATTTTTATGAAATTTTTGCTCTCGCATCGCGGGCTTATAAATGCATCAAACGCACCATTTCAGGTTCGTAGGGGAGACCGAGGGGAGTTGAAACAATTTTCAGATTTTATTTCATACCCCAAATCATAGTGACAGAGATCGTATGATATCGGTACCAATCGATAGGGCATTCTTTACACTTGCGAATGGCAAACATAAAGAAAATGTTGTTAAATATTGTGTTAACGTGTTAATGGGAATTGTTTCTATGGGAAATAAATGAAGTTTTCAAAAACTTAATAATGAATTATAAAATCAGACTTAATGGAGTATTATGCTTTCATTGCCGAATCATCACAAGTAGAAACTTTTATTTAACAATAGAAAAATTCAGTGTACTTTAGAGAAGTGTAAATGAATGTGGAAAAATGTTTGAATTTGAGAAATGGCGTTTACATATTTATCAAAATACGTCAATATCTAATCTAAGTAATTTGGTGAGTGCAAGTTGAGTGTTGCGCTCATCGCACCAGACTTTATATATATACGTTTGATTTTCAGCCCGAGATCACGGTATCCCGCCATACAACGAATACAGGTCCCTGTGCAACCTGAAACGCGCCGTCACCTGGGACGACCTGAGTCGAGAGATCCCCGCAGAGGTGATCGCACGGCTGAGGCTGATCTACCCGACCGTGAACGACGTCGACCTGTTCCCAGGAGGACTCAGCGAGCGGCCGCTGCAGGGCGGGCTGGTAGGGCCAACGTTCGCCTGCATCATCGGCCTCCAGTTCAGGCAGCTGAGGAAGTGCGACAGGTTTTGGTAAAGTATTTTCTTAAAGTTTTCTTGATTAAATAAATAAGTTATACCTAGTTGATATATACTAAATCGATGGCAAATACCGAAAGCAACTAGGGTCAGTTTTTCTTTTTACTTTCACTTACCTATAAATGAAATATATAGTAAGTGGAAGTATTGCGATCGTGAAAATTTTCGACTTCCGGTTTTCAACGGAAATACACGTTTTGGGGTCCCCTGAGTCAAAATAACCAAGTCCCGCGAAATGGTCTGTGTGTGTGTGTGTGAACAGACTAGCTCAAAAACTATAAACCATGCGAACCTGAAATTGGGTATGTAGTGTATGTATATGCCCGCGATGAGACAGCAAAAATTTCATCAAACTTGCTCGAAGGGAGGGGTACTTTATTTAATAACTTTTTACGTTTTTTTCGATTTTCTCAAAAACGGCTCTAACGATTTTGATCAAACTTGGTATTTGATGTATTTATATGCCCGAAATATGACTGTAAAAATTTCATCAAAATTGATTAACCGGAGGCGGGACTTTACTTAATAAATTTTGTACCATTTTTACGTGTTTTTTTTATTTACTCAAAAACGGTTTTAACGATTTTGATCAAACTTGGTATTTGATGTATTTATATGCCCGAGATGTGACTGTAAAAATTTCATCAAAATTGATCTACGGGAGGGGGGACTTTACTTAATAAATTTTGTATCATTTTCACGGGTTTTTTTATTTACTCAAAAACGGCTTTAACGATTAACAAAAATAAGATATGAATGTAGTGTGAACTAGTGTATGAAAATGTGTGACTTTGGGAAATGATAATTAGCAAAACACGTCAATTTCTAATCTAAGTAAGTTGGTAAGTGAAAGTTGTGTGTTGCGCGCACGCACCAGATTTTTTTTCCTTCTAACAGTAACCCTGCCAGAAGGGAGTTTATTTTGTATACTGTACATACCAAACATTTCTGTATACAATGTACATGTTAGTTGTGTCCCCGGTGGTACTCCAGGGGGCCGCCTCCAGCGATACTGGTGCATTGACCTCTACAGCATCAACGACACATGTTACATGACACGTATTTTAGTTATAGTTTTATGCAAATAATATGATTTTTAAAACAATAATAAACAAACTTCAATAAAACAAAACAAAGCCTAATGAAACATAACAATAAGAAGCAAATGGTCAAGTGAAGAAGAAAAGATTAGACAAAATAATAGCTTTCAGCAACTACACAATAAATACCTTTTACATTCATATTGACGAACTTACGTACATACTCGTACATTCATACTTACATATACTGTAACATATGTACATATTAATACATAAAAACATAGATAAGCACTTACATAAATACATTTATAACTTCATATACTCGATCATATAAATAAATATAAATGAATGGAACTTGAAAAAATAAAGTAGAGAAATTATTATAACTTAGATCAATAGCGTTCAGCAGCAAAATGGAACAAATACATATATTATATATATATATTTTTTTTTTTTTTTTTTTTTTGAAAACCAGAATGATTGTTTATCTAAAGTTATCAAAATAAATAAATCTGAGTTAAATAATATTATTGGCTTCACTTATCTGAAAAGAAAAATCCAGTCCGCAGCTGAGTAAGAGTTTAACTTCTTTTACAGCGGCTTGAGATAATCAATGAGACCCAAAACAAAGCACCAGAGCGTCAACTCCTCCAAAAAACCAAGCTTTACCAAAAAAGTGTCAGAGCAAATTTTTTTGCGTAGTAAAAACTTGTTAATCATATGAAAAATATTTTTCATTAACTTTTTTTTAAATAATTTATTTTTTGAAGAGGGTCCGACCCGGGTTCGACTCCCGGCGGAGCCAAATCTTTTCTCTTCAAAAAATAAATAATTTAAAATTGGTGGTCAGCCACAATTTAAGATTGGATTAATTAAAATTCTTTAATTTTAGTTAGTGCGTTTTTAAAAAATAGTTTCACGTCTACAAATATTTTTTCAATTAATAAGTGATTTTCTACAGTCCATCGTCCCAGTTTCTGTATAGTTTTTGTTATTAGCGAATTTCTGTTGTCAGTCAGTAGTCTGCATTCATGTATTGGGTGGTGAATGGTTTGTTCTCGTGTGAAGTCACAGAGACACAATGGCTACAACTATGGTCAGTTGTAGGGTAAATGGAAACAAAATTTTGATGTTCAACTTCACATTCGTGTTCTCTCCTTAGGCTAATTTATAGCATTTCCAAATCTATTTGAACCTTTTTCAAGCCAACTGTAACCTTTTCCAAGGCCCAAGAAGCCCTTTCCAATTCAAATTTAACCGCTAACAATTCAATCGTCGCCCTTTCCACGGGCGTCACCACCGGGGGGGGGGGCGCGTCCCACCAATATTTTGACAGGAGAGGACTGTCCCCCCCAATATTTTGGCAAGAGAGTTCCTAATGTTAAAAGGTAAATAAAAATGAGATTTTACGAATTTATCCGAGTTTAACCAATAAAATATAATTTACGATAGGTTAAATGATAGTCAGGATTTCAGTTTACAACTATTTTATTGTGGTAAGCCAACGTTTCGATCTAACTTGTGGATCTTCATCAGGGCTAAAAGAAAACAAGTATATAAGTATCTATGCTAGAAGGTGACAATAAATGGATACATTACAGGACTGATAATAATATAAAAGATGGTGTATACATGAATATTAAAATAAGTGGCTGTTTAACAAGGTAAAATAGAATCTTATATTTACCTACTGAGTCCAGGTGGATGATACTAAGACTACTAGCGTTGGATTTCCCCGTCATAAACCTTTGAAGTCGGCAAACTAACCCCCTACCACTACCTCTCACCTTATTTTTACCTTTGTCTTAGTATCCACCTGGACTCAGTAGGTAAATATCAGATTCTATTTTATCTTGTTAACCAGCCACATATTTTAATATTCATGTATACACCATCTTTTATATTATTATCAGTTCTGTAATGTATCCATTTATCGTCCCTCTAGCATAGATACTCATATATTAGTTTTCTTTTAGCCCTGATGAAGATCCACAAGTTGGGTCGAAACGTTGGCTTACCACAATAAAATCATTGTAATCTGAAATCCTGACCATCATTTAACCTAACCTAAAGAAGAACAGTTGACTATCTCTCACCTCTAATAAAATATAATTATAAAATATCAGTTAATGTCAGCATACTCTATTGTTAAAAACATAGTCAGGCGTATTGTATATTTGATGAATTATATATTTTTTATTTCAGCTTGATCTTACTTTCCATCAATTCAATGAAGCTTAAAGAAGTCGATGGAAAGCAATGAAATCATTGGGATCAGATTCAAAAGAAAAACTTGGATAAAATTCAATCAAGACATTTTGGCTCACATCTTCAACTTTAAGCCTTAACAACTCCCTAATTAATATATAACTGAGGCGTAATTGACAAGTTTTAAGAGACTATAAATACCTTTAAAATAAAGCGTTGGAGGATGAATTGAATGTACCAACATTTGTTTTAGGGGTTATTATTTCAACTTTTAGCCCCTCGAATTTCTACTTACTCTACCTAGGAAAATATTGAGCCGTCCCCCCCCCAATAATTTGGTGCTGGTGACGCCCATGGCCATTTCTATTTCCATTGTAACCAATTCCAATTAATTGAATCAAAAAATATATATTTAGGTAGGTATATAGATAAAATTTAAGGTTCTTGGAAATGGGTGAAGTTAGAACTTCAAAGATTTTTTCAAGGGTGAAAATTGAAAAGGAAAAAAGAAACAGAGAAGTTGCATTTGATTTGGAAAAGGTTACATTTAAATTAGAAATGTTTTATTTTAGACCTGGAAAGGGTTACAGTTGACTTGGCAAAGGTTCAGATAGACTTGGAAATGCTGTAGAAGAACAAACTAGTAATTTCTAGTCAATCAGAGCCTACTTGATAATAAGAGTATGCAATTTTGGTTTTTCGTTCAATTGGGAATAAATAAGAGCCTGTTTTTATGGCAACCTACTATACTAAAGGCGGGTTCGCGTCGAGCGGTGGCCCTAGGATTTTTTAATTGGAGTAAAAAATCCTAAGCTATGCCGTCTCTCGGATAGGACGTAAAATGGAGGTCCCGAGCCTGTTCGAGTGAGCATAATTATAGCTGGATAGGAAAAATTTAGAGCTCCCACTGTAGCATCGTCAGATTAGTCTTAGTAGCATAAAGTGACGTTAAACAAACAAACAAAGCCTGTTTTTACATATTCCCCACATTCTTTTCATTTACCCCATGCCATGCTTCATCAATTTAATTTTATATTTTTGCAAGAAATATGCAAAACAAACTAAGGGTGGAAACTTTATATGTATTTTTAACAAAAAAAAAAAAAAAAAAACACTAACCTTATAGCAAAATTAAAAAAAGAAAAAGAAAAAAAGTGAAACAAACTCTCAGATTGAGTCTGCATGTAACAAAAAGCAGAAATAATTATGAAATCTATTTAAAAATTAAACATTATTAGGGTAACTGTACCAATAGTTGACAGTTTAAGAAAAAAATTATATTATTGACACTGTTTACCAATTTATTGATGTTAGAATAATCTATGTTATGAATTTAGTTAGGCCAATCCCTCTAGAAAACTAGGAATACACTATCCTATGGTCTACATTTACGGTTTTCATAAAAATTATTTCATAGAAACTTCTAAAATGAACCAATAGTTGTCTCATCAAAATGTAAAGGTTTGGAAAGTCTATTTAAAGTTTTAGGGAGCACAGCAATCCACTGGTAAGGCAGTGGACTGCTGTGCTCAAGGTCCCGAGTTCAAATCTGACATGGCTTAGGATATCTTTATTATTCGCCACAGTCCGTCTCGTGGGCCGAGAGACCCTCCTGGTGGGGCAAACCCACCCTCTATAAAGTGGGTACCCTTAATTGAAAAATTAAGGTGAAAAAACCTGGCGGTTGAGCGTGATCACGGTCAAATCACCTCCTTGCACGACCGCTGACCAAGAAACAGTACTCTTCCTTACATAGTACTGAACCCAAGACCCTTCATGGGTTGTAGTGGTACAGGTTTTTTTTTTTTGTTGGAAAGTTGACATTTATGGGTTCAAAGTTGACACATGCATTAATATTTGATTTCCTATGATTTTTAATCGGTGATAAAGGCTACAATAAAAGTTAATATTTTTTTATTTATAAACTAGTAATAAATACACAATGGAAACAAAATAAAATTTCCACAATTTAATTACTTTATACACAAAAAGCTTAAATGAGACAAAAAAAAATAACATATTTAAACGAAAAATGAGATCACCTGGTAAAGTATGATAAAAAGATTTTAGTAATGGCCAAAGTTTGGTTTTTTTAATGCTGGGTTTGCTCAATTTTCGACTCTCCAATGATGGACTTCACTCTTCCAGTGCCCTTTTAGACAATTAAAGATGGCCGCATTCATTGGTTGAATGAAATGTGTAGCATTGCGACTAATAACAAGTAGGTATCCCATGTTCTTTGCAGAATCGGGAAGTGGGGAGAGTCAGATGAGATAGATGCTTGTCTATACAGGAATAGGACCATCATCCATACAGATTCAGACTTTCATAAACCACCCCCAGCTGGAACACAATTTGCAAATTCTGGCGGTAGTTGACATCGATGTCGACTATTGAAATTATGGATTAATATCTGTCCTAATAGTTGACGCCTACATTTAAGCCCTAAAACATTGTATAAATCAGTGGCGGTCCCAGGGGGGGAGGATTTCGGGGATCAATCCCCCCCGAAATTTTGACGGAAAAAAAATTAGTGGGATGAATTAAAAAAATTAATAGTGCATCTAGTTACGAGTTTTCTAGTGAAGTTTAATTTTGACTAGAATTTTTTATAAAGAATTTTGCATATGAACTTAATGTATAAGCATAAGCAAATAAAGTGTGCTATTTTTACGCTGGTTTTTTTCCTACAGACCAATCCCCCCCGAATTTTTTTTCTGGAACCGCGCCTGGTATAAATATATTAAAAAGGTTATCAAATGATTAGTTTCTTATTCATTCGTTTAAAAAAAAAAAAAAAAAAAACTACATTTAAGCCCTAAAACATTGTATAAATATATGTATTAAAAAGGTTATCAAATGATTAGTTTCTTATTCATTCGTTTAAAAAAAAAAAAAAAAAACTACATTTAAGCCCTAAAACATTGTATAAATATATGTATTAAAAAGGTTATCAAATGATTAGTTTCTTATTCATTTGTTTAAAAAACAAAAAAAACAGTGGTATCGCCTTGCTAAGGGAGGAGGGATTGAGTAGGAGAGGTTAACGCAAATGTGGGCGTGGCTGTACACTTAAGAGTGGGAGAGATAGGCGTGGCTTACCCATGCAGACCTGGACAACTCGGAAGTGAGCTCCTTCAGGTTTCGGTTGTCCTGGTTCGATTCGCGACTGAAACAGGGAAACGATGACACCGGGGTGTGGCCGCGAATCGGTTCGACCTTCCCCACAGTTCCCTACTAACTAGCCAATATCCCCTCTTTGAAAGAGGCTTTTTCCCTCTTTCCTTATCAAATCTAGATAGAGTTTAGGTAGTTAATTTTTTATTTATTATTATTAATATTATGTATATAGATGTTTATCTTAAATTCTGTGGTAGTTTATTTTAAATTCCCAAAGAAAACATTAAAAAAATCTTGTTTACGTCTTTGAATGCTAAGGGATCTTCCTTAAATAGAACCTTAAAATCTTTTCAATATGACTTGGTTCAGTTATGTTGTGAAGTGTGCTGTTTCTAGTAGGGTAGTATTTAATATTCCTTCTCTATTTCAGCCTTATACACGAAGAGGCTTAAGAATATTTTAAGTACTTTCCAGTCTATAAAACACAAAGAAAAAAAGGCTGTTTTTGGAATCTTCGAATCATAATTCTTTTTTATTAATCCTTTATTTATTTAAATGATATTCTTATTTAATAGATTGCTCATCCACCAAATATAAATTTCGAAAATAATAATTTTATAACAACATATATAGCGATTTATCGTAAAAATCCGGGGGAAAGGTCACGAAATCACACTTGTCGGTCGGAGACTTCAGTTTGTCGCCGTTCGCTCTCAGCGTTTCCTTGTTTCGGTCGCTGTTGTATCAGGACGCACTAAACCAACAAGAGCTTGTCTCCTCCCACCCGAGTTGAGTCACGCCCTCACCCCCCTCCTCAGTGAATATAGCCCCTCCCACTTTCCTCCTATGAAGATCATTCGGGTCTGTTTGCGAAGTCCACATCAAGTTACTTTCACGACGCGACACCCAGTTACTTTAAGTAAACAGTTACTTTCAACAATCTGTAGTTGTTATAAACAGTGATAACATTAATTTGTAATTTCAGTGATAATAAAAATGGGTCTTTTGAAAGTAGCTCAAGAAATTTCGGACAAAAACAAGGCATTTCAGTTTTTGCAAGAAAATGAAATCTTCTATATAAATAAAAATGAAATTCTGTTTGTTTGTTCTTTATAGAAATCCATACCGTTTTTCCTAAATTCTCCAAATTTCGCTCAGTGGTTCTTTGATACCAGGTGCGAACACCTGTCCATATTAAAATTGCATAACTTCAGCCGATCTTCAGCTGATATTCTTTGTTGTTATAAAAATCGTAACGATCTCGCTTTACAACGGTTCTTTACAAAATCGACCGTTTCATTAGAAAAATGAAATTCCCGGGTGAAACCGGGATATGCAGCTATAATCTATATAAATAAAGATGAAAACCTGATTGTTCTTTATAGAAATACATACCAGGTGCGAACACCTGTCCATATTAAAATTGCATAACCTCAGCTGATATTCTTTATTGTTATACAAATCGTAATGATCTCGCTTTACATTGGTTTTTTACATTAGAAAAATGAAATTCCCCGGGTGAAACCGGGAAATAAAGATGAAATTCTGTTTGCTCTTTATAAAAATCCCTGCCGTTTGTCTTAAATTCTCCAAAGTTCGCTCAGTGGTTCTTTGATACCAGGTGCGAACACCTGTCCATATTAAAATAGCATAACTTCAGCCAATCTCTGGGTATATTCTTATTGTTATAAAAATCGTTTTGATCTCGCTTTACATTGGTATTTACGAAATCGACCGTTCTAGTCGATAAAAGTCTCACTTTATAGATTTAAAAAATGAAATTCTCCGGGTGAAACCGGTATATACTGCTATTATTACATAGAACAAGGGTGTGTTCTGTTATAAATAAATATATAGCTGAAGTATATTCTTTTTATTCTCATCTATGCCATTATTTTCAAATACAGGTTATTTGCAGGATATAAATATTGTTATCAAAATAAGGGTAAAGGTACTGAAGAGCGGCTGATGGGCGTGGCCTGTTTTGAGAGGTTATGTGACCGTCATGTTATCCAACTCCCATTGCCTTTATTTCTATTAAAAAGTGCCTTGATTGGCTCTAATAGATTCTAGTTTTCTACTCCCGCTCGCTCTTCAGAGATAAATAAACCCCCAAAAAAAAGAAGGGTTCTTATCAGAGGAGATCGGGCCTTAATTTGAAGCCGCGCTTCAGTACTAGTGCCAAAATAAGTCTTTGAAAGAAGTAACTGTTTACTAAAAGCAGGCGCGGTTCCAGAAAAAAAATTCGGGGGGGAGGGGGGGATTGGTCGGTAGGAAAAAAAAAAAACAGCGTAAAAATAGCACACTTTATTTGCTTATGCTTATACATTAAGTTCATATACAAAATTATGTATAAACAACTCTAGTCAAGATTAAACTAAACTTCCTTAGAAAACTCGTAAAAGTTAGATGCGTAATTAATTTTTTTAATTCATCCCACTAATTTTGTTTTCTCGAAATTTCGGGGGGGGAGGAGATTGATCCCCTCGCTGGGACCGCCACTGACTAAAAGTAACTTGGTTTTGCGTCATGAAAGTAACTGGATGTAGTCTTCGCAAACAGACCCGATCATTCCTAACATCACTTATTTCGGATCGTTTCGAGTCAAATCTGCTATTTTTCCTCCTCGAGTCATCCATTCCCGATCAACGGATTTACATAAAGCGTATATTTCCAGCCAATGGCGTCTGCAGGATTTCGTCAAGAGGGGGGGGCAGGCAGATGAAATTGGGGTGGGAATCGAGGTATTATTACTGTGTAAGGCTCAAATTCATAGCTTCACATAATACTTACTGCTTTTTAAAAATTAAGAAACATTTATTTATATGATACTTAACAAGTTATCGCCAGGACTGTAATTCACGCTCCTCGCCCATTGGCGGCTGAGTTTAATGATTTTCACTCTATCGGACGGGAATTATTTCAGGGCATTATGCACTATTGGCAATCCAACAATTATAAAATAAACAATAAAAAATAATATCCTACTAGTTATGTTTATAATACGATATTAATTATAATTGTTATTAAAAAATAAATGTTTATAAGTTTATAACTAGGGTAAACCATAAAGTTATTGGCACCCCAACTTTAACTTAAAGAAATGGGTAAACAAGTCCTAATTTTACTGCAAGATATACATGAGTCTAATGTTTGAAGGTTCCTCTAAGTCATCTATGAAGTAAGACTTTAACAAACTAATCATAGGGAAGATTTCACAATTAAATCCACAGGGAGCCAATAACTAGATTTGGCACTTTTAACAATAAAACAATATTGCCTTATTGTAAAACTATTGAACTTTTGACCCAAAAAAACCTCTTGAGTCTTTATGAGGATGGATAATGGGGAGCTATAGGAAGTTTCTATTTGATCCCTTTATAGAAAGTATTTTTTTAAATTTAACAACAGAAATGTAGGCAATAACTGTACGGTTTACCCTATATAAATATACCTAAATAAAAATGAATTTACGTTAAATTTTCATTATTTTAATTTTCAGCTATATAGAAATTATTTCTACTTTCTGAACACTTTGGCAGCCGCGTTACCAGAAATCGAGTAACTGCTCTCTTGTCAGAAAATTAAATATTAAAATTGTGCCGAAACGAGAGTGTGTATTCTTTCTTTTTTCATGTATTCTTTTTGGGCAGTCAAAGTGTTAAAGATCTATTTATTTGGCCGAGGAGACATTCTAGTGTGAGCCACCGGCGGAAGGTACACGCTGCCCGATGAGGCAGTCAAGTGCGAGCCACGGGTGGTACACACCGGCGTGAACGTGTTAATAATTATATTAAATGAATACGAATTTATTTAATTCTTAGTTTTTGTTTTTCATATTCTCTAAGGGGGAGGGGCTATTTCCCCTAAAACTGAAAAGGACCCGTTATGGGTTTGTTACGTCGTTTGAGCGAGCGTAGCGAGCAAAAGTCGAAATTTGTGATGATAAGGCGCGATAACAGACATACATAACTACTGCATTATTATTTGTGATAAAAGATTTTGCTAATTGTTTAATTCAGATAAACCAACACTCTGAAATTATTCATTTTTATTTGAAAATAAACATTATTATACTTTGTTGAAGGTACGAGAGCGACGACCCTATCGTGAGGTTCACTGAGCCACAACTTGCAGAAATAAGAAAATCAACTTTAAGCAAATTGGTTTGTTCTAATATGGATGTCAGTTCAGATATTCAAAGGTCGGCATTTGATTTGCCTTCGGATTTCTTGTGAGTATATTCTCTACTAATATTATATACATGCATGAAATATTTGTTACATTTTTTATTAAAAATATATATTTTTATGTAATTTTTTTTAAATATTTTATTTTTTAAAGAGAAAAGACTAGTCTTGTCAGAGTTAGTTAAATCTGGCAGCGAACACCGCATGTGATGTGGGAGACCCCGGTTAGAATCCCAGCATAGCATAGTCTTTTCTCTTCAAAAATAAAATGTTTGAAATAATTTAAAAATTATAAAAAGTGGTTTCACACAAGAAAATAATTAAATTGGTGTGTGTGTGTGTTTTTAATTGTAATTTGTACTACCCAAATCAAATTGTTTGTTTATTTTTTTATACATAGTTTTATTGATAATAATAATTTTATTTTATTTACAAAATTTATTACTTGATAGAGCTATGGCTATCTCTTTGGAGAGTCTATTAGGTACCTATTTTATACCAGGTGTGTAAATATGAAACCGGAATTTTTCAAATAGCAAATAAGAGTTGATTGTGTAAAAATGATACATACTTTTTTATTCGAAGTACTGTCCTTCGCTATCTATGCATTTTTCCCATCATTCAGGTAATTTGTGGATTCCCCGCCAAAATAATGCTTCCTCTTCTGAGTCAAACCAATCACTTAACCAATTTCGTACATTTTCATAAGAAGTGAAGCGCTGCTCAGCTGGTGCGTCTCCCATCGATGCAAATAGGTGGTAATCGGATAGGGCCAAATCTGGTGAATAAGCCGCATGCGGAAGAATTTACGAACCAAACACTTGGATCGTTTCCTTGGTCCGTTTAGCCGAATGTGATGGGGCATTGTCATGGAGCAAGATCACTTTGTGTATCCTTTCTTGATATTTGGGACTTTTTGGCGCAAATCTTTATTCAAATCTATCATCTGTTGTAGGTAGCGTTCCGTATTAACAGTTTCCCCAGGTTTCAGCAGATCATAGTAGGTAACACCCATCTGATCACACCAGACACAGAGCATTTTCTTCCTCGCCAAGCGATGCCGATGGTTCACCAGGAGTTACCCAGGATTTTTTACGCTTAGGATTCTCGAAGTAAATTCACTTTTCATCACCAGTCACAATTTGATGAAGAAATGACTTTTTTTCTGGCGAGCAGCATTTGCCATGAGGTTTTTCGAGCTTCCTGCTGCCTGTCATTCAGTTGGTGAGGTACCCATTTTCCGACTTTCTGGATCTTTTCCATGCCTTTCAAACAAATGGAGACGGTGTCACATGTAATAATTGTCCAACAAACGCTTCCGAATCAGCGTTTTCAAAGTTTTTTTTTGTGGTTTTCCACGGTCTTTGTTTCTTTTATCGAAATCCATCTTTAAATTTTTTGAACTAATCGAAACATTGAGATTTGCCTAGGGCATGCTCCCCGTAAGCTTCAACAAGCATCCCATGTGATAATACTCCAATTTTTTTCAGAAGGAAACGGAAAATAAATTCTGTCCGCAAATCTTGATTTGTTGGCACAAAAGTCGACATGTTCAACGCCTCTAAAAACAGGGTTATAGAATGAAACTGATGTTGTTATCAATTGGATCTCTTTGTTACATGTAGGCAAAAGCAGATAACACCACTGACGGGTTAGTTAGAAGATTATATTGACTGCTAACTCCTATCATTGGCGAATTCCGGTTTCATATTTACACACCTGGTATAACAATATCTAATTGGATCCTATATAATTACGAGTATATCTTATAATAAGTAATCTATATAAATAAAGTTGAAATTTTGTTTGTTTATTTGTTCTTTATAGAAATCCATACCGTTTGTCCTAAATTCTCCAAATTTCGCTCAGTGGTTCTTTGATACCAGGTGCGAACACCTGTCCATATTAAAATTGCATAACTTCAGCCAATCTCTGGGTATATTCATTATTGTTATAAAATTCGTCATGATCTCGCTTTACAATGGTTTTTTTTTACAAAATCGACCGTTTGAGTCGAAAAAACGGCCTACAAAATCATTTTATAGATTTTGAAGAGGCCAACAAGACCCGGTAAGACCGTCCTTTGGCAGTCGTCGAGTTCTGGGATTTTTAAACCATATGTTTTTTTTGTTTTTTTAACATTACAATACGTTTATTTACATGTATGGTGAATTTATTTTTTAAAAATGCCTCTTAAGAAGCGAGCTTCAATAGGAGTAGTGAGCTCAAAAGCTAAAAAACAACGTCAAATACGAGCAGCTGAAACTCTCGACGAACATCAAAATAATTTTGAACAACAGAGGCTTAGATAGGCAGAATCGCGGGAAACTGAGTCTGCCCAGGAATACGAGGCCCGCTTTGCGCCACAAAGGCTTAGGCAAGCCGATTTGCGAGAAGCTGAAACTGCAGGCCAATATTTCTGTTACGGACATCTAAATAAATAAAGATGAAATTCTGTTTGTTTGTTTGTTTATTTGTTCTTTATAGACATCTATACCGTTTGTCCTAAATTCTCCAAATTTCGCTCAGTGGTTCTTTCATACCAGGTGCGTTAACACCTGTCCATATTAAAATTACATAACTTCAGCCGATCTTCAGCTGATATCCTTTATCCTAATAAAAATCTTAATGATCTCGCTTTACAATGGTTTTTTTACGAAACCGACCGTTTCATTAGAAAAATGAAATTCCCCGGGTGAAACCGGGACATACAGCTAGTAAATAATAATATTTAGTCTAATTAAATCTTACTCTTATTTATTATACTATATTTTATTTATTCATTCAATTATTTTTCTTGTCATGATGACATTAAAATTTTTAATACAATTTTTATATATTTTTTATAAAAAGAGAAACGATTGGACTTGAACCTGGATTTCCTTAAACTAGTAAGGCTCTCTTGCCATTTGAGCCACCAGGCACATATCCCGGTCAAGTCAGTTCCTTCTCCTCACTGATCTCTTTCCCACCGATCTCACTATTTTTGCGAATTAAACGGGAGAGTGGACAATTTGTCCATTATGTTAGGTCTCTTGACTATTGTCAATTTATTTAAATACTAGCTGTATATCCCGGTTTCACGCGGGGAATTTCATTTTTCTAATAAACGTGAACAAATTTAAAGTGAAATCATAACGATTTTTATAACAATAAAGAATATACCCAGAGACTGGCTGAAGTTATGAAATTTTAATATGGACAGGTCTTCGCACCTAGTAAGAAAGATCCACTGAGCGAAATATGGGGAATTTAGGATAAACGGTATGGAGTTTTATTAAGAAAAAACAAACTAACAGAAATTCATCTTTGAGCTGTATAACCCGGTTTGATCGGGGAATTTCATTTTTCTAATGAAACGGTTGATTTCGTAAAAAACCATTATAAAGTGAGTTCATTACCATTTCTATAACAATAAAGAATATCAGCTGAAGATCGGCTGAAGTCATGCAATTTTAACATGGACAGGTGTTCGCACCTGGTATGAAAGAACTACTGGCGAAATTTGGAAAATTTAGGATAAACGGTATGGATTTCTATAAAGAACAAACAAACAAACAGAAATATTGGGGCCCGGTGTGGCTGTGCGGTAAAGCGCCGTACTCCCATGCCGGAGCTGCGGGTTCGAGTCCCGCCCTGGGTGGTGCTTTTCTTTCGTAGGAGAAGTATCACCCAGTGCCATGGGTGTTAGTATGGGCAGTATAGGGCTTCAGTAGAAGCCTTGAAGTCCCAAAAAAAAAAAAAAAAAAAAAAACATAAATATTGGCCTGCAGTTTCATCTTCTCGGAAATCGGCTTGCCTAAGCCTTTGTGGCGCAAAGCGGGGCTTCGTATTCCTAGGCAGACTCAGTTTCCCGCGATTCTGCCTGTCTAAGCCTCTGTTGTTCAATCCTATTTTTATGTTCGTCGAGAGTTTCAGCTGCTCGTATTAGACGATGTTTTTTAGCTTTTGAGCTCACTACTCCTATTGAAGCTCGCTTCTTAGGAGGCATTTATAAAAAATAAATTCACCAAACATGTAAATAAACGTATTGTAATGTTAAAAAAAAACAAAAAAAAAACATATGGTTTAAAAATCCCAGAAATCGACGCCTACCAAGGGACGGTCTTACCGGGCCTTGTTGGCCTCATCAAAATCTATAAAATGATTTTTTAGGGCGTTTTTTCGACTCAAACGGTCGATTTCGTAAAAAAAAAAACCATTGTAAAGCGAGATCATGACGAATTTTTTAACAATAAAGAATATACCAAGAGATTGGCTGAAGTTATGCAATTTTAATATGGACAGGTGTTCGCACCTGGTACCAATGAACCACTGAGCGAAATTTGGAGAATTTAGGACAAACGGTATGGATTTCTATAAAGAACAAACAAACAAACAGAATTTCAACTTTATTTATATAGATTAATTAAATTCTTTTTCTTGTCATGATGACATTAAAAATCTTAATATAATTTTTAAATATTTTTTGTAAGAAGAGAAAATATTGGCCTTGGCCAGGATTTGAATCCGATTGTCATCATGACAACAAAAACAATCGAATTAATGTTTAAATAAATTGACAATGGTCAAGAGACCTCACATAATGACAAATTGTCCCCATTTAATTCACAAAAATTGCGAGTTCAGTGAGAAAGAGGTCAGTGAAGAGTAAGGATTGACATGACCAGGGTATGTGCTGGTGGCTCAAGTGACAAGAGCGCCTTCTATTGATTAGGAAATCCCGATTCGAATCCCAGCCAACGCCAATCTTATCTCTTCTTATAAAAAATATATTTTATTTATTGTCATCATTATCCAAACATGATCTCTCTAACTAAATATTAATTTTCAAAAATTTATTAAGGTATTATTGATATTCTGGATAAGAAAGGAATGGTTGATTTAGGCTTCCTTCAAGTAACTCACTAGACTGCCCGAACATTGGCGGATCCAGGGGGGGGGGGGGGACTGTGGGGCTGCAGCCCCTCCCTTTGGAATAATTTTCGTCATTTAAAGATAGAATTTGACTTTCCTTAATGTAAGGAAGCAAGTTAAAGAACAATTCATGTGCAGAACAAGTAGAGGTTTAGTTGTGGGAATGGAACATTAAGGTAAAAAAGCTGATTAGCAGATACAAATAAATGGTTGTGGGGCAGCATCCCCCCCTTTACGATCGGCTGGATCCGCCCATGGTTCCGAAAGGGGGGGGGCTGTAGCCCCACAGCCCTTCCCCTGGATCAGCCAATCAGATTTTTTCCCTTTATTTTCCTTTCTTACAACTAAAATTTTATTTGTTCTTTATTCTTATTATTTATACTATTTTTTATTATCACGTTACTTCCTTACTTCTAGAAAACATTCTTCATTCATTAAATTCATTCTTTAAATAGCAAAAATATTAAAAAAGGGAGCGACGTGCATTCCCACAGCCATCCCTCTGGCTCAGCCTATGATGAATGGTCAGTTATTCAAGTTTAGAAGCTCGCTTATAATTTTAAATGTTATACCTTTATCAGATATACATAGATTTGAATTAATATAATAAATATATAAAAGATAAGTTTATGGCATAATGGCTTGCTTTGGAAAATAAAACTGCACATTCATTCCACTTACTTCATCATTCTTTCTTAACCGGTTTTTCGGTATTTCTGTTGACTCTTCTCTTTCCTCAGGTTGTGGGTGTACCACAAGGTAGTGTTTTAAGTCCTCTTCTCTATTATGTCTACACTTCAGATATCCCTAAACACCCTCGCACCACCATCTTTATGTTCATCAGTTTCACTGATGATATGGCTATCCTTCAAACCATCAATTTGAACTAGAAAAGGCATTTGAAAAATAAAATTTATAAAAATCAAACTTAATTCCACCAAATCAAGTCATGTCAGTTTTTCTTTGCGAAAATCTACTTGCCCACCTGTGACAATTAACAACTACCCAGTTCCTTCAAAGAATTTCGTACGATACCTCGGACTGTACTTTGACAAACGACTCACTTGGAACATACATACCAAATTAAAAAACCTAGAACTCTAAAGACACTACAAGCAGCTTTCACATCTCCTGTACTGCAGATCATCACTCACCTTAAGAAGCAAGCGACTAATTTACATTACTATTTTAAGACTGGCATACCGAGCAAAACTTTGGGGTCCCGTGAAACAAGTCCACAAACAAAATACAAATTTCACAATCCAAAATTCTTAGAAAAAAAAACTAAGGTACCCTAGATTATTTTGTACAATTACATGAACATAAGGACAGTAAAATCTTATCTGCGGGACAAATACCAAACATTTCACACTTCAACGCCACATCACCCTAACCTACTCATCAATTCTCTTTCCTCCTCCCTGTTTATAACTCGATTATTATAAAGTGCATCATGAAAATCAAAGCAAAAAAACAAAATTGACCACATTTACTTGTGAGCAGTTGCAAATCTTCAAGCGGAACGATAATAAATAAAAGAGATAATTACTTGTAGATTTGTGATTTGTTAGTTTAGTATTTCCAATTCGAAGAACAATCTCAGAGTTTTATTTTTATTATGATTTTAGAAATCCTCGAGTGAAATGTAATTCTTTACCCACAATTGACCTGAACGCATGGCGGGAGACTGCGCAGACTGGCTGCCAAATCGCAGGAAGAACAGTAGCCGTCGGAGAGTCTTACATACCCACACCTTGCACTAGTTGTATCTGCACTCCAGAAGGAGTAAGTCACTCAGCCATTATTTTTTTAACTAGCTGGACCCGTGCGAAGCATGTCGCACTTAGATTTGTATCAGATTTTACTTTCAGGTTTAACATAACGATAAGCATAATTAACTTTTTTTGTTGCCTCTTATTTAAAAATAATTCAAAAAGGTAGTCACCCACAGATTAAGATTAGATTAATATATAATATATGTTCATATATCTAAGAAGGTACTTAAATAGTCCTTAATGTGCTGATCATAATTGATAAAATCCACCTAACTCATCACTATAAATAGATTTTATTTATTTCATACACATTTCTGACTACAGTAGACTCCAGCTTATCCGTCCTCGTCGGAACCGATTCATTGCCGTTTAAGCGAGAGAGCCGGTCAATCCGGAAAAGTGTATAAAAAAGCTAAAAAAATATATTATTATAACTTCTATATTGCGATAAAACCCAAAAAACAAAAAAACAGCCTAATTTACAAAGGTTATATAAATATTAATTAAAGAAAACTTTTTTTGGCTAATTTAATTTAACGATTTACGAAAATTTACACAATCAATCTATTCAGTTTTCACAAAATGTTTTTTTTTTTCTTTTTTTCGTTTATGCGCACCTTAATGTCATCTCGTCAGTATTGTCTAAATATACGAAGTTATTTCTTCTTAATTTCTTTTTTAATTTTTTTATGAAATGGGTGGAGAATAAGAATTTTCTTTCAAGATCAATTTTACTTTGAAGAGACTTGTTTTACTGGAGTTCGGTCAACAAATAAAAAACAAAAGACTTTTTGTATACATTTCAATTGAATTAAGATCTATCAAACCGCAACATAATACAAATTTCAACAAAATTTTTGACCAGCGATTGATAATATGACAAAGCCATAAATGATTTAAAGGATCTTAAAAATAATATTTTATCTTTCACAGCGTCCTTCTGTTTATCCGGAGAGTCGGTTAAACGGGAGCCAGTTAAGCGGGAGTATAGTGTAATTGCTAAATGTGAGAGTGCTATTTTCTAACGCTGCAATTAATTCTAATCAGACAAAACCACATTTATAGAACCTAAGCACGACAGGACTTACATTTGCTGTAACGTAAGTAGTAGACCACGTGATGCGGAGGGGCCTAACCCAGGCGTTATCTCAAAACTGGTAGGTTTAAGGGCTTCAAAACACAAACCCCAGATTAGTTCTTCTAGAAGAATATGACAAAGCCATAAATGATTTAAAGGATCTTAAAAATAATATTTTATCTTTCACAGCGTCCTTCTGTTTATCCGGAGAGTCGGTTAAACGGGAGCCAGTTAAGCGGGAGTATAGTGTAATTGCTAAATGTGAGAGTGCTATTTTCTAACGCTACAATTAATTCTAATCAGACAAAACCACATTTATAGAACCTAAGCACGACAGGACTTACATTTGCTGTAACGTAAGTAGTAGACCACGTGATGCGGAGGGGCCTAACCCAGGCGTTATCTCAAAACTGGTAGGTTTTAGGGCTTCAAAACACAAACCCCAGATTAGTTCTTCTAGAAGAATATGACAAAGCCATAAATGCTTTAAAGGATCTTAAAAATAATATTTTATCTTTCACAACGTCCTTCTGTTTATCCGGAGAGTCGGTTAAACGGGAGCCAGTTAAGCGGGAGTATAGTGTAATTGCTAAATGTGAGAGTGCTATTTTCTAACGCTACAATTAATTCTAATCAGACAAAACCACATTTATAGAACCTAAGCACGACAGGACTTACATTTGCTGTAACGTAAGTAGTAGACCACGTGATGCGGAGGGGCCTAACCCAGGCGTTATCTCAAAACTGGTAGGTTTTAGGGCTTCAAAACACGATTCCCAGATTAGTTCTTCTAGAAGAATATGACAAAGCCATAAATGATTTAAAGGATCTTAAAAATAATATTTTATCTTTCACAGCGTCCTTCTGTTTATCCGGAGAGTCGGTTAAACGGGAGCCAGTTAAGCGGGAGTATAGTGTAATTGCTAAATGTGAGAGTGCTATTTTCTAACGCTACAATTAATTCTAATCAGACAAAACCACATTTATAGAACCTAAGCACGACAGGACTTACATTTGCTGTAACGTAAGTAGTAGACCACGTGATGCGGAGGGGCCTAACCCAGGCGTTATCTCAAAACTGGTAGGTTTTAGGGCTTCAAAACACGAACCCCAGATTAGTTCTTCTAGAAGAATATGACAAAGCCATAAATGATTTAAAGGATCTTAAAAATAATATTTTATCTTTCACAGCGTCCTTCTGTTTATCCGGAGAGTCGGTTAAACGGGAGCCAGTTAAGCGGGAGTATAGTGTAATTGCTAAATGTGAGAGTGCTATTTTCTAACGCTACAATTAATTCTAATCAGACAAAACCACATTTATAGAACCTAAGCACGACAGGACTTACATTTGCTGTAACGTAAGTAGTAGACCACGTGATGCGGAGGGGCCTAACCCAGGCGTTATCTCAAAACTGGTAGGTTTTAGGGCTTCAAAACACGATTCCCAGATTAGTTCTTCTAGAAGAATATGACAAAGCCATAAATGATTTAAAGGATCTTAAAAATAATATTTTATCTTTCACAGCGTCTTTCTGTTTATCCGGAGAGTCGGTTAAACGGGAGCCAGTTAAGCGGGAGTATAGTGTAATTGCTAAATGTGAGAGTGCTATTTTCTAACGCTACAATTAATTCTAATCAGACAAAACCACATTTATAGAACCTAAGCACGACAGGACTTACATTTGCTGTAACGTAAGTAGTAGACCACGTGATGCGGAGGGGCCTAACCCAGGCGTTATCTCAAAACTGGTAGGTTTTAGGGCTTCAAAACACGAACCCCAGATTAGTTCTTCTAGAAGAATATGACAAAGCCATAAATGATTTAAAGGATCTTAAAAATAATATTTTATCTTTCACAGCGTCCTTCTGTTTATCCGGAGAGTCGGTTAAACGGGAGCCAGTTAAGCGGGAGTATAGTGTAATTGCTAAATGTGAGAGTGCTATTTTCTAACGCTACAATTAATTCTAATCAGACAAAACCACATTTATAGAACCTAAGCACGACAGGACTTACATTTGCTGTAACGTAAGTAGTAGACCACGTGATGCGGAGGGGCCTAACCCAGGCGTTATCTCAAAACTGGTAGGTTTTAGGGCTTCAAAACACGATTCCCAGATTAGTTCTTCTAGAAGAATATGACAAAGCCATAAATGATTTAAAGGATCTTAAAAATAATATTTTATCTTTCACAGCGTCCTTCTGTTTATCCGGAGAGTCGGTTAAACGGGAGCCAGTTAAGCGGGAGTATAGTGTAATTGCTAAATGTGAGAGTGCTATTTTCTAACGCTACAATTAATTCTAATCAGACAAAACCACATTTATAGAACCTAAGCACGACAGGACTTACATTTGCTGTAACGTAAGTAGTAGACCACGTGATGCGGAGGGGCCTAACCCAGGCGTTATCTCAAAACTGGTAGGTTTTAGGGCTTCAAAACACAAACCCCAGATTAGTTCTTCTAGAAGAATATGACAAAGCCATAAATGCTTTAAAGGATCTTAAAAATAATATTTTATCTTTCACAGCGTCCTTCTGTTTATCCGGAGAGTCGGTTAAACGGGAGCCAGTTAAGCGGGAGTATAGTGTAATTGCTAAATGTGAGAGTGCTATTTTCTAACGCTACAATTAATTCTAATCAGACAAAACCACATTTATAGAACCTAAGCACGACAGGACTTACATTTGCTGTAACGTAAGTAGTAGACCACGTGATGCGGAGGGGCCTAACCCAGGCGTTATCTCAAAACTGGTAGGTTTTAGGGCTTCAAAACACGAACCCCAGATTAGTTCTTCTAGAAGAATATGACAAAGCCATAAATGATTTAAAGGATCTTAAAAATAATATTTTATCTTTCACAGCGTCCTTCTGTTTATCCGGAGAGTCGGTTAAACGGGAGCCAGTTAAGCGGGAGTATACTGTAAATGCTAAATGTGAGAGTGCTATTTTCTAACGCTACAATTAATTCTAATCAGACAAAACCACATTTATAGAACCTAAGCACGACAGGACTTACATTTGCTGTAACGTAAGTAGTAGACCACGTGATGCGGAGGGGCCTAACCCAGGCGTTATCTCAAAACTGGTAGGTTTTAGGGCTTCAAAACACAAACCCCAGATTAGTTCTTCTAGAAGAATATGACAAAGCCATAAATGATTTAAAGGATCTTAAAAA
Organism: Aelia acuminata; assembly: GCA_911387785.2. Lineage (NCBI taxonomy): Eukaryota > Metazoa > Arthropoda > Insecta > Hemiptera > Pentatomidae > Aelia > Aelia acuminata. The sequence goes on from OU426978.1 coordinate 221,587,305, forward strand.
TAATATTTTATCTTTCACAGCGTCTTTCTGTTTATCCGGAGAGTCGGTTAAACGGGAGCCAGTTAAGCGGGAGTATAGTGTAATTGCTAAATGTGAGAGTGCTATTTTCTAACGCTACAATTAATTCTAATCAGACAAAACCACATTTATAGAACCTAAGCACGACAGGACTTACATTTGCTGTAACGTAAGTAGTAGACCACGTGATGCGGAGGGGCCTAACCCAGGCGTTATCTCAAAACTGGTAGGTTTTAGGGCTTCAAAACACTAACCCCAGATTAGTTCTTCTAGAAGAATATGACAAAGCCATAAATGATTTAAAGGATCTTAAAAATAATATTTTATCTTTCACAGCGTCCTTCTGTTTATCCGGAGAGTCGGTTAAACGGGAGCCAGTTAAGCGGGAGTATACTGTAATTGCTAAATGTGAGAGTGCTATTTTCTAACGCTACAATTAATTCTAAATCAGACAAAACCACATTTATAGAACCTAAGCACGACAGGACTTACATTTGCTGTAACGTAAGTAGTAGACCACGTGATGCGGAGGGGCCTAACCCAGGCGTTATCTCAAAACTGGTAGGTTTTAGGGCTTCAAAACACAAACCCCAGATTAGTTCTTCTAGAAGAATATGACAAAGCCATAAATGATTTAAAGGATCTTAAAAATAATATTTTATCTTTCACAGCGTCCTTCTGTTTATCCGGAGAGTCGGTTAAACGGGAGCCAGTTAAGCGGGAGTATACTGTAATTGCTAAATGTGAGAGTGCTATTTTCTAACGCTACAATTAATTCTAAATCAGACAAAACCACATTTATAGAACCTAAGCACGACAGGACTTACATTTGCTGTAACGTAAGTAGTAGACCACGTGATGCGGAGGGGCCTAACCCAGGCGTTATCTCAAAACTGGTAGGTTTTAGGGCTTCAAAACACAAACCCCAGATTAGTTCTTCTAGAAGAATATGACAAAGCCATAAATGCTTTAAAGGATCTTAAAAATAATATTTTATCTTTCACAGCGTCCTTCTGTTTATCCGGAGAGTCGGTTAAACGGGAGCCAGTTAAGCGGGAGTATAGTGTAATTGCTAAATGTGAGAGTGCTATTTTCTAACGCTACAATTAATTCTAATCAGACAAAACCACATTTATAGAACCTAAGCACGACAGGACTTACATTTGCTGTAACGTAAGTAGTAGACCACGTGATGCGGAGGGGCCTAACCCAGGCGTTATCTCAAAACTGGTAGGTTTTAGGGCTTCAAAACACGAACCCCAGATTAGTTCTTCTAGAAGAATATGACAAAGCCATAAATGATTTAAAGGATCTTAAAAATAATATTTTATCTTTCACAGCGTCCTTCTGTTTATCCGGAGAGTCGGTTAAACGGGAGCCAGTTAAGCGGGAGTATACTGTAATTGCTAAATGTGAGAGTGCTATTTTCTAACGCTACAATTAATTCTAATCAGACAAAACCACATTTATAGAACCTAAGCACGACAGGACTTGCATTTGCTGTAACGTAAGTAGTAGACCACGTGATGCGGAGGGGCCTAACCCAGGCGTTATCTCAAAACTGGTAGGTTTTAGGGCTTCAAAACACAAACCCCAGATTAGTTCTTCTAGAAGAATATGACAAAGCCATAAATGCTTTAAAGGATCTTAAAAATAATATTTTATCTTTCACAACGTCCTTCTGTTTATCCGGAGAGTCGGTTAAACGGGAGCCAGTTAAGCGGGAGTATAGTGTAATTGCTAAATGTGAGAGTGCTATTTTCTAACGCTACAATTAATTCTAATCAGACAAAACCACATTTATAGAACCTAAGCACGACAGGACTTACATTTGCTGTAACGTAAGTAGTAGACCACGTGATGCGGAGGGGCCTAACCCAGGCGTTATCTCAAAACTGGTAGGTTTTAGGGCTTCAAAACACGATTCCCAGATTAGTTCTTCTAGAAGAATATGACAAAGCCATAAATGATTTAAAGGATCTTAAAAATAATATTTTATCTTTCACAGCGTCCTTCTGTTTATCCGGAGAGTCGGTTAAACGGGAGCCAGTTAAGCGGGAGTATAGTGTAATTGCTAAATGTGAGAGTGCTATTTTCTAACGCTACAATTAATTCTAATCAGACAAAACCACATTTATAGAACCTAAGCACGACAGGACTTACATTTGCTGTAACGTAAGTAGTAGACCACGTGATGCGGAGGGGCCTAACCCAGGCGTTATCTCAAAACTGGTAGGTTTTAGGGCTTCAAAACACGAACCCCAGATTAGTTCTTCTAGAAGAATATGACAAAGCCATAAATGATTTAAAGGATCTTAAAAATAATATTTTATCTTTCACAGCGTCCTTCTGTTTATCCGGAGAGTCGGTTAAACGGGAGCCAGTTAAGCGGGAGTATAGTGTAATTGCTAAATGTGAGAGTGCTATTTTCTAACGCTACAATTAATTCTAATCAGACAAAACCACATTTATAGAACCTAAGCACGACAGGACTTACATTTGCTGTAACGTAAGTAGTAGACCACGTGATGCGGAGGGGCCTAACCCAGGCGTTATCTCAAAACTGGTAGGTTTTAGGGCTTCAAAACACAAACCCCAGATTAGTTCTTCTAGAAGAATATGACAAAGCCATAAATGCTTTAAAGGATCTTAAAAATAATATTTTATCTTTCACAGCGTCCTTCTGTTTATCCGGAGAGTCGGTTAAACGGGAGCCAGTTAAGCGGGAGTATACTGTAAATGCTAAATGTGAGAGTGCTATTTTCTAACGCTACAATTAATTCTAATCAGACAAAACCACATTTATAGAACCTAAGCACGACAGGACTTACATTTGCTGTAACGTAAGTAGTAGACCACGTGATGCGGAGGGGCCTAACCCAGGCGTTATCTCAAAACTGGTAGGTTTTAGGGCTTCAAAACACGATTCCCAGATTAGTTCTTCTAGAAGAATATGACAAAGCCATAAATGATTTAAAGGATCTTAAAAATAATATTTTATCTTTCACAGCGTCCTTCTGTTTATCCGGAGAGTCGGTTAAACGGGAGCCAGTTAAGCGGGAGTATAGTGTAATTGCTAAATGTGAGAGTGCTATTTTCTAACGCTACAATTAATTCTAATCAGACAAAACCACATTTATAGAACCTAAGCACGACAGGACTTACATTTGCTGTAACGTAAGTAGTAGACCACGTGATGCGGAGGGGCCTAACCCAGGCGTTATCTCAAAACTGGTAGGTTTTAGGGCTTCAAAACACAAACCCCAGATTAGTTCTTCTAGAAGAATATGACAAAGCCATAAATGATTTAAAGGATCTTAAAAATAATATTTTATCTTTCACAGCGTCCTTCTGTTTATCCGGAGAGTCGGTTAAACGGGAGCCAGTTAAGCGGGAGTATACTGTAAATGCTAAATGTGAGAGTGCTATTTTCTAACGCTACAATTAATTCTAATCAGACAAAACCACATTTATAGAACCTAAGCACGACAGGACTTACATTTGCTGTAACGTAAGTAGTAGACCACGTGATGCGGAGGGGCCTAACCCAGGCGTTATCTCAAAACTGGTAGGTTTTAGGGCTTCAAAACACGAACCCCAGATTAGTTCTTCTAGAAGAATATGACAAAGCCATAAATGATTTAAAGGATCTTAAAAATAATATTTTATCTTTCACAGCGTCCTTCTGTTTATCCGGAGAGTCGGTTAAACGGGAGCCAGTTAAGCGGGAGTATACTGTAAATGCTAAATGTGAGAGTGCTATTTTCTAACGCTACAATTAATTCTAATCAGACAAAACCACATTTATAGAACCTAAGCACGACAGGACTTACATTTGCTGTAACGTAAGTAGTAGACCACGTGATGCGGAGGGGCCTAACCCAGGCGTTATCTCAAAACTGGTAGGTTTTAGGGCTTCAAAACACAAACCCCAGATTAGTTCTTCTAGAAGAATATGACAAAGCCATAAATGATTTAAAGGATCTTAAAAATAATATTTTATCTTTCACAGCGTCCTTCTGTTTATCCGGAGAGTCGGTTAAACGGGAGCCAGCTAAGCGGGAGTATACTGTAATTGCTAAATGTGAGAGTGCTATTTTCTAACGCTACAATTAATTCTAAATCAGACAAAACCACATTTATAGAACCTAAGCACGACAGGACTTACATTTGCTGTAACGTAAGTAGTAGACCACGTGATGCGGAGGGGCCTAACCCAGGCGTTATCTCAAAACTGGTAGGTTTTAGGGCTTCAAAACACAAACCCCAGATTAGTTCTTCTAGAAGAATATGAAAAAGCCATAAATGATTTAAAGGATCTTAAAAATAATATTTTATCTTTCACAGCGTCCTTCTGTTTATCCGGAGAGTCGGTTAAACGGGAGCCAGTTAAGCGGGAGTATACTGTAATTGCTAAATGTGAGAGCGCTATTTTCTAACGCTACAATTAATTCTAAATCAGACAAAACCACATTTATAGAACCTAAGCACGACAGGACTTACATTTGCTGTAACGTAAGTAGTAGACCACGTGATGCGGAGGGGCCTAACCCAGGCGTTATCTCAAAACTGGTAGGTTTTAGGGCTTCAAAACACAAACCCCAGATTAGTTCTTCTAGAAGAATATGACAAAGCCATAAATGCTTTAAAGGATCTTAAAAATAATATTTTATCTTTCACAGCGTCCTTCTGTTTATCCGGAGAGTCGGTTAAACGGGAGCCAGTTAAGCGGGAGTATAGTGTAATTGCTAAATGTGAGAGTGCTATTTTCTAACGCTACAATTAATTCTAAATCAGACAAAACCACATTTATAGAACCTAAGCACGACAGGACTTACATTTGCTGTAACGTAAGTAGTAGACCACGTGATGCGGAGGGGCCTAACCCAGGCGTTATCTCAAAACTGGTAGGTTTTAGGGCTTCAAAACACGAACCCCAGATTAGTTCTTCTAGAAGAATATGACAAAGCCATAAATGATTTAAAGGATCTTAAAAATAATATTTTATCTTTCACAGCGTCCTTCTGTTTATCCGGAGAGTCGGTTAAACGGGAGCCAGTTAAGCGGGAGTATACTGTAATTGCTAAATGTGAGAGTGCTATTTTCTAACGCTACAATTAATTCTAATCAGACAAAACCACATTTATAGAACCTAAGCACGACAGGACTTACATTTGCTGTAACGTAAGTAGTAGACCACGTGATGCGGAGGGGCCTAACCCAGGCGTTATCTCAAAACTGGTAGGTTTTAGGGCTTCAAAACACAAACCCCAGATTAGTTCTTCTAGAAGAATATGACAAAGCCATAAATGATTTAAAGGATCTTAAAAATAATATTTTATCTTTCACAGCGTCGTTCTGTTTATCCGGAGAGTCGGTTAAACGGGAGCCAGTTAAGCGGGAGTATACTGTAATTGCTAAATGTGAGAGTGCTATTTTCTAACGCTACAATTAATTCTAAATCAGACAAAACCACATTTATAGAACCTAAGCACGACAGGACTTACATTTGCTGTAACGTAAGTAGTAGACCACGTGATGCGGAGGGGCCTAACCCAGGCGTTATCTCAAAACTGGTAGGTTTTAGGGCTTCAAAACACAAACCCCAGATTAGTTCTTCTAGAAGAATATGACAAAGCCATAAATGATTTAAAGGATCTTAAAAATAATTTTTTATCTTTCACAGCGTCCTTCTGTTTATCCGGAGAGTCGGTTAAACGGGAGCCAGTTAAGCGGGAGTATAGTGTAATTGCTAAATGTGAGAGTGCTATTTTCTAACGCTACAATTAATTCTAATCAGACAAAACCACATTTATAGAACCTAAGCACGACAGGACTTACATTTGCTGTAACGTAAGTAGTAGACCACGTGATGCGGAGGGGCCTAACCCAGGCGTTTTTCAAAACTGGTAGGTTTTAGGGCTTCAAAACACAAACCCCAGATTAGTTCTTCTAGAAGAATATGACAAAGCCATAAATGATTTAAAGGATCTTAAAAATAATATTTTATCTTTCACAGCGTCCTTCTGTTTATCCGGAGAGTCGGTTAAACGGGAGCCAGTTAAGCGGGAGTATATTGTAAATGCTAAATGTGAGAGTGCTATTTTCTAACGCTACAATTAATTCTAATCAGACAAAACCACATTTATAGAACCTAAGCACGACAGGACTTACATTTGCTGTAACGTAAGTAGTAGACCACGTGCTGCGGAGGGGCCTAACCCAGGCGTTATCTCAAAACTGGTAGGTTTTAGGGCTTCAAAACACAAACCCTTAAAATCTTAATTTTCGTACCGCAATTTAGACACCATAATTTGATCCGTTTCGATCCGTTGAATCACTACATTTAGGTCGATATTTTATTTTAGACCGAAAAATGAACAATGGGAATGCGATTGGCAAAAGCTCCGTGAAATTCTGAATCCAACGATACGACATTCATGGCATTTGAGCACGACAGGACCTTATAATTCATGAAAAACCGATTTTTAGGCTTTGTGAAATAATATATGTGGGATTCTTGAGTAGAAGTGATAAATACCAGGTCATTCAAAAAGTCCTGTCGTTTTTTTGGGGGAAATTATAAATAAATAAATATTTTCAAATAATCACCTTTATTCATCAAAATATCCACCGTTACAGTCGGTAACCTTCTCCCAACGAGATGGTAAAGCCCAAATTCCTTCCTTAAAAAACTGTTGATTTTTAATGCAAAAATAAGTGGTCAGTTCGTGAATTAGGTTGTCACGGTCTTGAAAACATTTCTGTCTCAGATTGTTGTCGAGATCTCTGAATAGGTGATAATCAGTGGGTGACAGGTCAGGGGAATATGGTGGGTGAGGCAAAACTTCCCAGCCTATTTCTGTCAATTTTTCCCTGGTCAATTTGGCGGTGTGTGGTCGAGCGTTGTCTTGAAGAAGCAAAGGTCTTCTTCTGTTGACTAAGCCGGGATCAAAAGTCTTAAGCTTGGATTGGCAATGGTCCAGTATATTGCAGTATACTTCTGCAGTGATGGTTTGCCCTTGATTCAGAATCTCAAAATGCACTATACCTTTGGCTGTCCAGAAAACAATGAGTAAAACTTTCTTTGGATGGAGATCTGGTTTTGGAAATTGTTTAGGTTTCTCATCTGCCGACAACCACTGATATGATCGTCTGAAGTTGTTGTACAACACCCATTTCTCATCACAGGTGATGATTCGATTCAAAAAGGGTTCGACTTTCAAGCGGGAAGTTAACGAAGATGCAGTTGTCAAGCGAACAAGCATATTGGCATCTGAAAGCTTATGAGGAATCCATTTATCCAGTTTTTTCACTTTTCCCAGTTCTTTGAGGTAATTCCAGGCAGTGGTGGCTGATATATTAAGTTGAGAGGCTATCTCTGAACAACTTTGACGCGGATCCAACTCTACTACTCTTCGAACGTCCTCCTTATCAACTACAGTTGGTCGACCCGAGCGTGCCTCGTCTTCTAGTGTCTCGTCGCCTCCACGAAATTTTGAAAACCAAAATTGTGCCTTCCGCTCAGACAGCACATCTTCCCCAAACACGGAGCATATTTTTCTAGCAGTTTTGGCAGCTTTTGAGCCAAGTTTAAACTCATAGAGCAAAATCGACCGAATTTGAGTTTCAACTGGAATCATTTTAACTAGACAGTTGGATGGTGACTGCATTAAATTAATCCTCCTTAGCCTCCTATTCATAAAGTATAAACATTTGTGTTTACATGGATAAAAGTTGTATTGAACGGAATTAATTAGCAAACACTCTAGAATCAAAATAAACAACGAACAAACGAAAAACGTCAGGACTTTTTGAATGACCTGGTATAACATATAGGATAGCATTTTTGTCCCCCTTAGTAGTTTTTAAATTCATGTTACAGGCGCAGTGTGCTTCTTTGAGGGTAACAGACTGCGACAGGTTGCTGAGAGAGGCAGGGATGGAAGCCGTCCTGGAAGATGAGGTATGTTCGTCGCAATGTGGAGAATACCTGACCAGGCAGACTTCGGTACTGCCTCCGGTGGTGTCCCTGACCACCCGGAGGCCGAGAACGCACAACGGAGGGTTCCTCCCTACTTCGCTGGTACCACCGCCCCCAGTGAGGCAGAGCAAGAGGAGGCCACTGCTCAGGCCTTTTGATGTGCCGCCTCCATTGCTAGTGTAGTAATAAAAAAAAAAAAAAAGCTACCATGGTTATACTTAATTTCTCACCTTAATGTGGCAATTTCCTATGAAAAGGAAAACTGCATGGTCATCGTGAAGTTGCAATTTTGTGTCATTATAGTAACCAACGAAACCTCTGTACTGTAAATTTAGCTCCACAGTGGTATTGTACTCAAAATATAACTGGGAGCACCCAGTTGTAATGTATATTAGTTGTATAGTTTTGTATATGTGATAATAATCAATTATATATATATATATTTTTATTTGATCATTAAAGATGGATCAGAATTTTTTTATTTTGGGTCTTTTTTTGGCATGCCAGTTACTTTTAGTAGTAACTGTTACTATTTGCTAAAAAAAAAAAGTTATTATATTGGAAACATGTGTTATTAAATTTATTGAAATATGCATTTTTAATAATATTTAGAACAAATAATTGGTAATACTTCTTCTTTTAACTTTCTGCAGGCCAGTATCCCTTTATGTCTAAAATTATTCTAGTGAACAAATCCTCTCCTTGAAGAGGATTATTAGGTTTTATTATTAATAAAACCCTTTTTTTAGGTTTTTGAATATTCGTTCGCCCACGAATATATCAGTAAAAGGGTTTTGTTTAATGGCAACCTATTTTCGCAGAGCCAGGTTCTCGCATATTTTCCTGCCTCTTGCCTGCATTCCCTCTAGTTGCATCTCCATTTTTCCCTTCTATCATAGAACTTCATTTCGTGTCCATTTTTACATTTTACTACTTCTGGGAGTATCCCACTATTTATGTAAAATAGACGCGCACTAGCTTCCTCTTTGGTTTTTTCGTAGAGTTCAAAAATATTTTGCATATTTGTGAACACGTATATTTTTTCAAATAATCTCACTTGAATGATTAATGTTTATTATTATAACAAATGTTCGATTAGATTAGATTATCTAAGTAGCTAGGAACAGCAAATAGTAACAGTTACTACTAAAAGTAACTGGCAGGCCTAATCTAAAAGAGACCCTTTATTTTTGTTTAAGCTTATTCTGATGCTGTAGAACTGAAGGTTTGGTATTATAAATCAAAACTGTGACCCAAATATTAAAACCTAATTTCAAAAACATATAATTTAATCATTCATATCTTATTCTTTTTAATTAACTATTCAGAAATATTTTTTTAATAAAATATTTTTTATTCATTTTATTTTTCTATCAAAAGAAAATTAAGCCTTCTTTATAATACTGAACCTAAACATTTAGAAAGCTATGATTTAAAGTTGTCTCAAATCGCAAATAAAAAATGGTTAAATTTGCGTATGTAAATAATTTTTTGTTAACTTTCTATTGTAGCTTAAATTAATATATATATATATATTTTTATAACGATGTAGTTTTCATTGTTATGCTCAATGAATTATTTATATTATTAATTTCTTTTTGGCCCTAAGTCAACTTCCATTAATAAGTTAAATATTGTTACGATAAAAAACCATTCAATACCTTGATATCAATAGTTGATACTAAGAATAAATATTAAATTATCACCAGAGCAATTTAAGCACACAGATTGCATCAATCACAACTAATAATGTTATCTAATAACAATATCAATAGTGTTAAATATATATAGAGTTACCTTCTCATAGATGGATTAATATGCCATTTTTGTGCCAACAATAATTCACATAGAAAGCTGCTGAAGTGTTTATTATATATTTTGTCAACTTTCTTCTGATACCCATTAATACTTATCAAATAGAACTTGCATTTTGTAAATATGATTATTATTAGAAAAGAGTTATAAGACTTCAAAATTGAAATATATATATATTTGTAATTGGACAAATGTAATTTATTAAAATAAATTAGTCATTAAAGAATATTTTCCAATTTTTATTCTGTCCTTAAGAACCTTTACTTAAATTTTTACAGTCATATCTAGGGCATATAAATAGATCAAATACTCAGTTTAATCAAAATCGTTAGAGCCGTTTTTGAGAAAATCGAAAAAAACGTAAAAAGTTATTAAATAAAGTACCCCCTCCCTTTGAGAAATTTTGATGAAATTTTTGCTGTCACATCGCGAGGCAACAACACAAACAAAAAAAAATAATAATTTCTCAATAGAAAAAAAAGTACCATCAAACACCTGGATTTGAACCATTAACCTTAACAACGTAAGTCTAGCGCTATGCACTAGGCTAACATGATTCATTACTTGAAACCGTGGTAACAGTTCAACTTACCTATTGTCAGTATAATTCTACTAGCTAGGGTGCCCGGCTTCGCTCCGGTAGTGGCAGTTTTAATAACAGAAAAAGTTTAAAATTAAAGGAAATATAGAACAAAATTAGCACTTCCTTGAAAATTTTAACATTATATCTATATTAAGATTCGAGATCTGCAGTGTCCGCCCAAATAAGGAACCCTATATACTTTACAGGGTGTTGAAAATGGTGGATAAACAATTCATTTTGCTGCAACTTTGTCGAGTCATGCATCGTTTTTGATGGTTTCTGTGATTATGAATCCTATAAGCCCATTCCAAGCAGTCAGCAGATAATAAGTTATTAGATTATTAGTTATAAAAACTATATTTGGAGTACAACTTAAGCGCCGACTACTGTGATGGTCCCATTAGATCCAGAAGTTTAGAAAATACCGAAGATTCATAGAAACCTTTTTTGTAAGACCTTTCTTCCAGTTCAACCTCCCTTAATATATCCCCCCCCCCCACCCTAATTTGGCCGAACTCTGCACTTCTCCAATCTTACTACTGTTACTAAGTGAAAACCAAAATATCATGAGGGCACAATTTTTTCATCATATTTCTTTTTATCCTGAACTATGAGCGGTGATAAACTCTTATTGAAAAAATTGTATTATTGGAGTCAATTCATCATTTTGTCAACTGGAATGCTCATCATACATAGTAATAAAACCATTTTTCATAATTACATACAATAAGAACACTTCAAACTTGTTATTTTCGGTTTATAATCAGTCTATTCAGCTCTTCTTTTTTGTTTTATGTCTGTTTTTATTCGCTCACTCATATTGCATTAAATTTACTTAAGTATATGTTAGATATTGATTAAATGTAATGTGTTTATCAATTAATCTTCTTATGAGAAAATTAATTGTATCCAGTCAGTTTGTATTGTATCAGTTTATTGTTGTATTGTATCAGTTAGTTGTACAGTATCATAATTGTATCAGTTTGTAAAGTATCCAGTCGGTTTTCCAATTGATTGCAGATATGTAAAATCATTAATTTATTTTAAAAGAAAAGGCTAAACTAATTATTTTCGCTTGATTTTTAAGTAATTTAAAAAGAACAGCTGACAAAATATATAACCTTTACAAATATAACGGAATGAATAAACAATAAACATTGAGTGAAACACACCCTAGCGCTTCCTGGTGGTCTGCAGCTCGAACTAAATTTTTCATTCATAAACTCGTATGTCATCCTCAGGTAGGCTAATTACATGTTGCGAGAGGCTTAAAATTCCAGTCCTTTTCTCTTTAATTTCACACCCTTAAGAGAAAAACTGAAACCTTCTTCTCCGTTAGGGGACATACAGTTACACGCTGACATAAATCTCTTAATCGTATGTGGGGTCGTTTCTGAGCCTTTTCCGCACGCACATTGTACACTTTGCTTTATAATATATATTGATATTGATTATCAGAGTAACTAGGTTTACAGCTGAAATTCTTTTACATTATTTATTTAAATCCTTTTAAAATGTTTTTATTCATTAATAATTAAAAAAATAAAGAGATACAAACGAAATCAAACTTAACCAAACTACAAACTAAATCAAATAAAATTAACCCCTTAATTTTCTAAAATTAACATACATAAAGAAATTAAAGTATTTAATACATGCATACAAAAAAACAGAAAACTAAAAGAAATGTCATCTCCTCCCTTTACTGATTAATTCAATTAGAAACAAAAAAAAAAAAAGAGTCTGTACTTGCCAATCCACCGTCTGCACTCGCGTTTTGGGTGAATCAGAAGCGAAGGTCCATTCAAATTATCCGGTAAAACTGTGGAAATTTCTTTTAACCAAAACACACCATGTGCTCACGACACTGGCTCACTTCACTTGTCTTTTTCTGCCGGTCACCACTCTGTCGCACACTATAACTCTTCTTTCGATTGTCGATTTTCCAAATCAATTATTTTTATTTAAAATAAATAATAAATATTATCAGTTATTAATTATTTATCTCTAATATAGGAAAATAAGTATTTCTATAACTTATATTAAATCTACAACATTATTTTATTTAGACACCAGCTGCTCTGACTTATAAAAAAAAAGAAATAATTCTTGCTTTGGTTTTGTTGCCATGACGAAATTTTTAAATTAAATTTAAATGCTTAACGAAAATTTAACCATAACATAGTTAGTTTGTTAAAGTCTTACTTCATAGATGACTTAGAGGACCCTTCAAACATTAGATTCATGTATATCTTATCTTGAAATAAAATTAGGACTTGTATAAATATTTCTTTAAGTTACAGGTGGGGTGCCAATAACTGTATGATTTACCCTATATATATTTATATATTTATATATATATATATATATATATATATATATATATATATATATATTTTATACTATATATATATATATATACATAGTGATATATTATATTTTATTAAATTGATTCGTATTTGAGTTTTTATTGATTGTCAGGTGTTTTTTTGGCCTTATTATTAATTATTAAACACCTTCGAAGCTGTGCCATCTCTCATCGAACGAAATGCCTCCTCTACAAGACCATCTTGCGAGGATGCGTTGGGCTGACCATATAGCCAAATTGCCAGAAGAAATCCCAAAAAGCTGCTCGACAAGAAGCTCTACAGGACAGGAAGGGTTGGTAGACCACGCCAAGGTGAGATGATGCTGTCATCTGGGACGCCCGTGAACTGGTGAACACCCACAACTGGTGAGCGATTGCACAAGGCAGAGCCACCTGGGAAAGGCTCATTGAGGAGGCCAATGACCACACCAGTCTGTAGCATCACTGAGTAATTGTATTGATTGTCAGATGTTTTGAATTATTTTCGTTTAATAAAAATTATTTAAAACCCAAATAATTTTTATTAATGTATAAAAATAAAAAAGACAATTGAATTTGTTTCATAGTTTATTGAATAAATGAAATAAGAAGAGAAATAAATTGTAGTTCGACAATTATCCTTAAAACAAAATAGAAAAACAGGCAGTGAACACTTTTTTTGTTTTTGTTTAGGAACACATTTTAATTTTTTTTTTTTTATATCCTATTCAAAACATGTGAATTTGAAATAATAAAGTAATATACACAGCATTGTGGATCATTAACATTTAAAAAGGAAAATTTTATTACAACTGATGATCTAGATAGTTATATTCAGGAATAACTATGTAAAAAAATCTTAAATTGATTCAATATAAAGAACTTTTGACTACTTTATTTTGATGAAGGTAGCATAAAACAATTATATGAAAAGGAAAAAACTTCCAGTTAGAGAAGACTTAAAATTCCTTCAAATGAAAAACATTATTTTTTTTTTTGTTTAATATAACTGAAAAAGAAATAAAAATAAGTATGTACTAAATACAAAAATTAGATTTAAAAAAATACAAGATTTTTTTTTTGGGTTATCTGATAATTAAATGCTTTCAAAAGCCCTGATGCATTTCACGTTCGATATAACATCACAACATCATCTGAAGAGCTCATCGGTCGAAGAAGACTTACGCTCAAGTCACTTTTATTTTAAGCTGACTTGACTCGTGTAAGTTATATCCCCAGTGATATGACGATTGAAATTAAAACCAAAATAACGATTCATTAAATAAATAAAGATCCTCCGATATGAGAAAGCCTTATTATTAATGAATTGTGCACAAATTCCAAGAGAGCGGACGAAATTACACGGGTGGTACTTCTGCGAGAGATGCGACCGGTATATCCATAGTTGGAGGAGAAGAAGCTTCCATGCATTTCCAAAGGCCGTACGTCTTTCCGACGGTTGTCTGCCACAGCCGCAGTGTCCCATCCTCCGAACCAGAAGCGTACAGCTCGCCATCAGGGGAGAACCTAACCACGTGGATGGGTCCAAAGTGTCCTTTAAATGATTCTGTAATAAAAAAAAAAAATTAAATAAAATAATAATAAAAAACGAATCAAGAAGCTTGTTAAAAAAAAAATCAAGAATAAGGTGAATTAATAAAGAACAAAACCCATCCCAGCCCTTAGAATGTAAATGGATCCATCTTACACAGGTAATTTTTATTTCTTTGTTTATTTATTATTCCACTTGAGGATTTGCACCTGCATCAAGTGGTGCATCAAGTAAATTTGGTCACTCATATTTTTTACTTTGACTTTCATGATGACTTTCTTTCTTTAATTTATTGTAGTAAGAGGTCTCTTGGTCACCGTCATTTCAGTCGATATCGAGGCTGACCAGATAACAGGGAGGAGGAAAGAGAATGGATGAGTGGGTTAGGGCGATGTAGCGTTGAAGAGTGGAATGTTTGGTATTTGTCATGTATGAAAGATTTTACTGTATTGTGCTGTGTATGATTCAAAATAATCTAGGGTACCTTAGTTGTTTTTCTAAGAATTTTGGATGGTGAAATTTGTATTTTGTTTGTCGGCGTGTTTCGCAGAACCCCAAAGTTCTGCTCGGTATGCCCAAATAGGTGTTAAAATAGTAGTGTAAATTAGTCGCTTGCTTCTTAAGATGAGTGAAAATCTGCAGTACAGGAGATGTGAAAGCTGCTTGTAGTGTCTTTAGAGTTCTAGGTTTTTAAATTTGGTATGTATGTTCAAGGTGAGTCGTTTGTCTAAGTACAGTCCGAGGTATCGTACAAAATTTTTTGAAGGAACTGGGTAGTTCTTAATTGTTACAGATGGGCAATTAGATTTTCACAAAGAAGAACTGACTTGATTTGGTGGAATTAATTTTGATTCTCCATTTTTTGAACGCCTTTTCTAGCTCAAATTGATGGTTTGAAGGGCCAAGGATGCGATAGTGGGATTTTGATTTGATGAAAGGAATTCATGTCATCAGTGAAGGTAAAGATGATGGTGCGAAGGTATTGTGTTGCGAAGTGTAGACCGAAATAAAGTGTGTGCGATTTGAAATAAACCAAGGTGCATTTGTGATTTAAAAACACAGGTAATTTAAAAAAAAAAAATATCTATATCTTTTCACAAATATATGATATTATTTAAGACAATAGATTTCTTAAATTAAAGAATTAAAAAAAAAAAAAATTAAACTTAATAAGAACAAAATATGGAATGCCTTAAATCGAAATAACATACGATTGGATAGGGCCGGATTCAGCAAGAAATTTGGGGAGGGGGGTTCATGACATATTTGAACAGACAGAAAGTAACCGGTGCAACACCGTATACAGCGAATCGGATATGGATTGGAAACGGACTACCACTGTGGCATCGTCTAATTAGCCTTAATGGCATAAAGTGACATTAAACAAACAAACGATTCAATAATTTAATGTTTATCCTCACTGGACCCCATATATCAATAAAAAGGACTGGTTAATAAAAATGAAAAGATAATTTCTGATAGCAAGAAGTCCTTTAAGTTCGTTATGTACAATTTTAACTATATATACCAGAAAACCTACTAATTGATTTCATTCTTTCCAAATATATATATATATATATATATATATATATATATATATATATATATATATATATTTTTTTTTACTTTCACTTCCCTATATATGAAATATATAGTAAGTAGAAGTATTGCGATCGTGAAAATTTTCGACTTCCGGTTTTCAACGGAAATACACGTTTTGGGACCCCCTGAGTCGAAATAACCAAGTCCCGCGAAATGGTCTGTGTGTGTGTATGTGAACAGACTAGCTCAAAAACTATAAACCGGGGGAACCTGAAATTGGGTATTTAGTGTAGGTATATGCCCGCGATGTGTAAGCAAAAATTTCATCAAAATTGCTCAAAGGGAGGGGGTACTTTATTTAATAACTTTTTACGTTTTTTTCGATTTTCTCAAAAACGGCTCTAACGATTTTGATTAAAGTGAGTATTTGATCGATTTATATGCCCGAAATATGACTGTAAAAATTTCATCAAAATTGATCTACGGGAGGGGGGACTTTACTTAATAAATTTTGTACCATTTTCACATGTTTTTTTTATTTACTCAAAAACGGTTTTAACGATTTTGATCAAACTTGGTATTTGATGTATTTATATGCCCGAGATATGACTGTAAAAATTTCATCAAAATTGATCAACGGGAGGGGGGACTTTACTTAATAAATTTTGTATCATTTTCACGGGTTTTTTTATTTACTCAAAAACGGCTTTAACGATTAACAAAAATAAGATATGAATGTAGAAAAATGTGTGACTTTGGGAAATGATAATTAGCAAAACACATCAATTTCTAATCTAAGTTGGTAAGTGAAAGTTGTGTGTTGCGCGCACGCACCAGATTTTTTTTTTTTGGCAGACAAAGTTTCTCTGAATATACAATTAAATGCTGCTTAATGTTTATCCTAGCTGGGAACCCCATATTTCAATAAAAAGGATTGGTTAAAAAAATGAAAAGATCATTGCAATGATCGGCAAGAAACCTTACCGATTTCGGTACCAGTCGCAAAATCAAACTTGTACATCTTCAGATCGTCTCCTCCACAGACGAATATACCCTTATCAGGATGTAGTGACGCAGAGTTAGCTTGAGTTGGTACTCTGTATTCTTTGAGTAGGTTCAGGCTAAAACAGAATAATACGGAAATTTTTAAAAAAAGCAAACATTTTTATAAATCAAAATAACACAAAAAGTATATAGTTAAGCTTATTTTGAAAGAAGTACCTTTGAGCGTCCCAGAAACTGACAATGCTTCCAGCAGCAACGGTGAAGATCCTACCGTCCTGAGACACTTCTAAGCTACTTGGTGTACTTTCAAAATCTAATTTATGCACTTCCTGTAATAAAAAAAAAAAACGTTTTGACCTATTACATAAGATATAATATTTAAATGTTGTTATGTAGTCATTAGTTATCGTTAGATAATTAATTTATGATTTTTAAACTATTTAATTAGAAGATAAAGATTCTTTTCATCTAGGTCGCAGCGCTCTTACCACTGAGCTAAACGTGGGGCCCTACCAATGTGTACCAGTGTCAACTAGATCCCGTCTGTATGGACAATTGTTCAGCCCCCCGGTACTTCGCAACAATGTGGCGAGACCTAGTAGGAGAGATCACAGAAGAGAAAGATTCGATCACGGCTGGTACAGCCCCACGGTTAGCTCAGTGGTAACAGCTCTGCGACATATAATTAAGGCTGAAATCAGAGATGCAGAGAACCTGGGTTTGATTCCCGGCTGTGGTCGAATCTTTTATCTTCTAATTAAATAGTTTAAAAATTAAAATATTTAAACTATGACATCAGAGATATATGAAAAATAAGTTTGTAGAAAGACTTTTCTACAATAATGATGACCTTATACAGTATAATAAATTTGTAATACAGTACAAAGTGTATTTATTTATCTTCCTATTATAATTAGAAGAGCCTTAATTATCATGGAGGTTATGACATGGAGGGAGTTGCAAGGATAATCAAATTTTTTCACGTATTTACTTAAAGTTATTAAGGAAGCAAGAAAAATCTTGATGTACGGCAGTGATAAACCCATATATAAAAGAAAAAACAATGTCTACATAATTTTTTTTAAAAAAATCTATGTTTATATATTATGTAAAAACTTTAATGAAGCAACTAATTTACAGATGGTTAAATCTTATTTTTCATTTATTTTTGACCTCTCATCTTAATTCTAATGTTTATGTGTAGTCAGCACTTTTTTTTTTTTTTTTTACACACACTTTTATTAACAACACAATTGTATTACAAAGTACAGGTTGGTGGTTGCGACAAAGATAGTTGAATTCAGTGTAATGTTTTCCATAAAAAGTGTTATTAGTTCAAAAAAAAAAAAAAGTTTGTGAAATTGTAAAACATTAAAGTTACGCAGAGAAACATATATAGAAATTTAATAATTTTTCATTTTTAAACAATTAATTTATAATTTTTAAACAATTATTTAAAATTGTTTTAACAGAGAATTCTTAACACATTCACGCTGGCATGTACCAATGGTGGCCTGCACTAGATTACCGCATCGGACACTTAAGTCAATCACAAAACTTTCCACGACGATGTATAACTAGGTAGGATTGTATTGTTGATTTTATTAATGTAGGATTGTCAATACTGCGTAATGCCCTTAAATAACCCCCGTCCGATAGAGCGAAAATCATTAAGGAAAGCCGCCAATGGGCGAGGAGCATGAATTAAATTCTGGAAGTTTAATATGATGCCACTCTATTCACATAAAAATGCATTCAATCATCCTACCAATATCATTGTAATTTAATAATGTTCATCAGCTAAATTTTATTATATATTCGAACCACTTCTGGCAAATTAAAAATATTAATATAAATAAATGAAAAAACGACAAATTTGAAGGTTTGCTGTTATAACTTATGAGATTTTAAAATAAACTTGCTCTAATAAAACTTTTAACACAATTTTCATACTTCATTTTTTTTTTCTTTAACTAAAAACTAAATAAATTTTTAGAGAAAAAACACAATTAGTGGTTGGGAAGAATTAATGCAAGACATTTGCATTCATATTTTCAGAATTAAGGTGAGTTTTTCAAAACACACATACCTACTTCAAAATTTTAGCAAAATTATTTGTACCATCCCCCTCAACAAAATTGAAAACAACTTCATAAAATTTCCAAGCAAAAAAATTATTAGATAAAACTGTTACAACCGTCAACATACACCCTAAAGTGAAATTTAAGCAATTACAATATTGAGTTGTAATTATACACAGGAAATATTACTAAGCTTTGGAGATCTCCAAAATGTTCATAGGTAAAATTGTTATAAAGGTAGTGATAAACTGTGAATTAAATATACATTTTTATAATAAAAATTAAAGACAAATACCTTTCCGGAAGAAATGTCCCAAACCCTAAGTGTCTTATCATCTGAGCAAGATACAAGTCTCTGGTCGTTCTCACAATAATTAACGTGCCTAATTCCTCCTTGGTGACCAGAAAACTCCACAACAGCTGCAAAAATAAAATACACTTAATGATTCAAGGCAAAAATTATGAAATTTGAGAGAGAGAAATAAAGAAATGTGTTTCTACAAGATGAAAATTTCACTAGAACAATCATCGATAGTCATATTCACCGGTTTCTGGAAAGGCATAAGAGCCTAAAATTCGAATACTAAGTTCCAATTTTCTAAAATACCCCTTCCATTGATTCCTACTCACGATATAGGCGGGCGCAAGCGACGGTGCTGCTTCTGCGACGGCGTTGCAGGAACTAGAGAAACGGGGATAAAAGCGGGGCCATTACCTGGGATTCATAGGGTTTTTTGGCGTTTTTAATTTATTTTTCCATAATTAAAACCCGATTGAGCAAAAAATCATTTGAAAAATATCTAATAGGTATTGCTCGGTCCCTCAGTGTTCAATTAGAAAATCAAAAGACGTGTCATTCCCTTTCATTTCCAAAAAATAAAAAGCTTCTTAAAGAGTGGATTGTAAAATTAAGAAAAGATAAGCCTGTTTCGAAACATATGACGATATGTAGTCTTTATTTTAAAGAAAGAGACTATATTTATCCAGGTAAATATTAGCATTTGACATTTTATTATTCCAAAATGCTACTTTTATATAGCAAATAACATTGAGACCATAGTGTCATAGATTTGTTTTTCTTTTTTAATTTTCCCCATTTTTCTATTACATCCGTTGTGCTTAATTGTTCCATGTTTTCAATGCGAAGCCTGAAAGTTTTGACAAATAAATAAATAATATGACAAAGAATCTAAGCTGTCATAACAATGATTGTGTGAATAGGTAATTAATGTTATTACTAACCGAAAAACGTCGAGTAAAGTTACAATGATGTGTTTGCATTTACCAGAACTACCAGCTTTACACATACAATGACAAGAAAATTGCTTATTATTATTAATAAATTTGATTTCCACTTTTATTTGATGGGGCAGTCCTTTAAGATTGCTAGTTTAAAGGCACGAGGCTTGTAAAATAACTGGTTTTTTATTATTAGATATTATTCCACATGTAAATATGTGGTTTGCATCAAGAATAGCCTGCCCATCAATTAATGGTCTTTTAAAATTACCAATTATCTCTATCACATCAACTAGGTCTAACACCGTTCTTTCCGAAATTTTGCAAAACTACTAGCGCACCCTATATTTGATTGCGCCCGCCTATACTTATCTACATAAATTGGTTAGTAAATAATCGAATATTGATGACATTAGGATTTTCCCCTCACAATAATAAATAATAAACAATAACTTATCGAAAATTACCAAAGACTTTCAAGTTTTTCAATAATTATAATACCATATACCTTTTGTAGAATAACAAACAAAAATAACTAAGTAAATGTGCACAAAGCTATTTTCAGTGGTTCCTAAAATCCGTTTTCACAATTATCCAAACAAGTCGTTTTCTATTCCAAGCAGGTTGGTAAGTAAAAGTTGTGTGTTGCACGCATCGCACCAGATTTTTTCTAATTTGTTTAGGTACATGTCGGTTTCGTGCCCCCCAATCATTAAAATCGATTTATCGATTATTCGAATAAAACATATGATTGTTATTTAACGCCATAGTTGAATTTACATTATTTCTGTGGTTGTTTACATTTGATAGGAAGGTTAAGAAATGTATATTATTTCTTTGAAAGATCTTTTTCGGAAAATCAATAACGAAGAAACAGCGGTATCCCTTCTGCAGAAATATGGAATAATACCGGAAGAGAAGAAATGTCCGAAAAATCATTCAATGAAAATTGTTATAGGCAGTCGTTCAAGATGGAGATGCAGGGTAAGAGATTGTAGATATGAAACGAGTCTACGGAAAAATACATGGCTTGAGGGTTCAAGATTATCTTTTGCATCTTGTATTCATTTTATTTACTGCTGGGCAGAAGAACTTACTACAGTGAATTTCTGTAAAAAACATCTTGGAATTTGCAAGGAGAGTTTTGTGGATTATAGTAATTATATGCGAGAAGTATGTCTCTGGAAGATGGAGAAAATGAGCACATCGATAGGAGGCAAGAAAATGATCGTAGAAATAGACGAAAGCTTATTCGTCCGTAGGAAAAATAATGCTGGAAGAATATTGCCTCAGCAGTGGATATTGGGCGGAATATGCCGGGAAACTAACGAGTGTTTTCTTGTTCCTGTGGCAGACCGCTCCAAGGAAACATAAATACCTATAATCAAGGAACGTATTAGAACAGAATCTATCATAGTTTCAGATTGTTGGAAGGCATATGCTGATCTGTATAAAGAGGGTTATGTACACTATACAGTCAATCATAAATATAATTTCGTTGACCCGGAAACCCTCGCTAATACCCAAAGAATAGAAAGACTCTGGGGCTCTGTCAAATGGGGAAATAAGAAGAGGAGGGGAACACGGAGAAACAGTCTAGGATCCTACTTAGCCGAGTTTATGTGGAGAAGAAAAATTGATAAAAATAAAACAACTTTTGACAATATAATGACGGACATTAGTGATTTTTATAAATGTATTAAAAACGAATAATATATTTAGTTAGTTACTTTTATTTGTTGATGTATTTGATTTGTTAAATATATATTATCCATTATAGGTTACTATATTTTACTATGTTTTATCAGGTTACTAGATATTTTTTTCAACTAGCTAAAAATCGATTAATCGATTTTAATGATTGGGGGGCACGAAACCGACATGAACCTTTGTTTTAAATTTGGAGGTGTCTAATGGTCGACTGTTTCCTTCGAAATTAGGAAGATTGAAGAATGTTTGATTGTTGAAAATTGAAAACCTTGTTTGTTTAAGTTTAAGATCCCTGTATGCTCCTAAGGCTAATCGGATGATGCTACAGTGGGAGTCCTAAATTTTGCCTATTCAGGTATAATTAGGAAAAGGATCTTTAATGAGTACCTGAAATCGCACCGGCTCGGGACATCCATTTTACGTCCTATCTGAGGGATGGCATAGCTAAGGATTTTTTTCTCCCTTCAAAAAATCCTAGGGCCACAGCGGGAAAGAACCCGCGACCTTTAGTACAGTAACTTGCCATGCTAACCACTACACCAGAGGTGACCACAATTGAAAATCCTTATTATAAATCAGCCTAGTTTTAAATTCGGTAATCTTATGTCTTTACTTTAACTTGAATTTTCTTATATTCTTTTTTTTTTTTTTTTTTTTTTTTTTTATTCTTTTTAAGTAATTTTTTATTAATACGATTCAATGTTCTTTATAATTATGCTGACAAGAGTTGGCCTCGACTCTAATTTCATCGGTTCTTTTTACATAAAGATACATAAATAAACACTAACAACCAAGGAAATAATAAGCCACGTGCTCACACGTGTATTGTTTAGAATAATAAATAGGAATTAATTACAATGACAGAGCATGGAAGACAATAGCCAACAATCAAGTCCACCTTGATCAATGAATGAATGCAGGAGGCGGTGGTGGCAGGGAGAGGGGAGGGAGGGGGGTGACCTTCCTCTCTTCCTACCTGCCTTCACCTTTCCTACAGGAATCAGGAAGTCATTCTTATATCTCAATGCATTTTACCAACTATCCATCTCACCATGATTTTTCAAGTTCCCTTATTCCCGACAAAACAGGAAGGATTATAAACCAATATTTAAAATATTTAATACGATGCCATAAAACATAATGCTCTAGAGATCATATTTTATGAGGGATATATAGATCATCTATACTATTATAGGAGGACTGTATATTATTACAAAATGGCTACATGTTTTGTATATGATAAGATACGATATACTATTGATTGGCAATTATTATTATTATTATTATTAATTCTGTGCTAATTGGGGAGCATAGATAGTGAATATTTTTCAATATATTTATAGAAATGGAAAGGACATTGTATAAATTAATATAGTTTATTTCCAACCAGATATAAGAACTGAAACAAACTCATAATTATATATAAGAAACAACAATACAATACAATAAAAATAAATGTATCTTAATTTATGAAAAATTGAACCTGATCAAAAAAAAAAAAAAAAAAATACTCAGTGAATTCAAATAGTCATTATTCAAACAAATAAATAAAAAAAAAAAAAAAAAACCCTGTGGGGTCACCTGTATTGTGAATCTTCACATAATTTATGATTTTTTCTTTATTTTTAAATATACATTTTTTTTTTCAATATTGTATACTTTTATTGATGTAAAATTGATTGATTATGAACTCATATTACTTTATATATCTATATTAAATCACAAATTTGAACAGAGAGAATGAACTGACGGAGTATAACCAGTGCAACACCATTTACAGCGAATTGTTTGTTATTACCGATTATAGCACTTAAAGAGAACATTGGCTATAATTTACAAAAAAATTCAAGTTCCTTAAAGTTCATTATGTACGATTTTGACTGTATATACCAGAAAACCGGATTTCATTCTTTTCTAATACATATTTTCTTTTTAATGTCAGACAAAGTTTCTCTAAACGTAGAATTAAAAAGCAATAATTGGCGTCACCTGTGGCATTGTAGTTAGCATAGCAACCTACAATACTAAAGATCGCGGGTTCGCGTCCCGAGGTGGCGCTAGGATTTTTTAATGGGAGTAAAAAATCATTGTCTATGCCGTCCCTTGGATAGGATGTAAAATGGAGGTCTCAAGACTGTACGATGTCAGGTACTCGTTAAAGACCCCAATCCTAATTATACCTGGATAGGCAAAATTTAGGACTCCCACTGTAGCAACGTCCGATTAGCCTTAGTGGCATAAAGTGAAGTTAAACAAACAATGCAATAATTTAATTTTTATCCTCGCTGGACACCCCATATATCAATAAAAAGGACTGATTAATAAAAATGAAAAGATAATTTCTGATAACAAAAAGTCTTTTAAAGTTCGTTATGTACGATTTTGACTGTATATACCAGAAAACCGACTACTTGATTTCATTCTTTTCTAATACATATATTTTTTTTAATGGCAGACAAAGTTTCTTTAAATGTTCAATTAAATGCAATAATTTAATGTTTATCCTCGCTGGGAACCCCATATTTCAATAAAAAGGACTGGTTAATAAAAATGATAAGATTATTGCAATGATCAGCAAGCCTTACTGATTTCAGGTTAAAAGAAACAAACAAAAAAACCTGTACCACTACAACCCATGAAGGGTCTTGGGTTCAGTACTATGTAAGGAAGAGTACTGTTTCTTGGTAAGCGGTCGTGCAAGGAGGTGGCTTGACCGTGATCATGCTCAACCGCATTTTTCCCCCTTAATTTTTCAATTTAGGGGAACCCACTTTATAGAGGCTGGGTTAGCCCCAGGAGGTCTCTATGCCCACGAGTCTATCTGTGGCAGAATAATAAAGATATGCTGAGCCAAGCCAGATTCGAACTTGGGACCTTGAGCACAGCAATTCACTGCCTTACCATTGAGCTACACCCCTTCTCATTATTTAAATAATTTTTTGTTTGAATATTTTTATCTGAAGAGAAAATATTGAACATGATCGGGATTTGAACCCTGAGACCTCCCGGGTCTCTGCATACCTACTGCAGTTATTGCTGGTTAGTGCAATGCAAACATTATTAATCAATCCCAACTCTTCTTTCTTCAGGTAAAATTTTTTTTTAAATAATAATTTTAGTAACTTGAACATTATCTATATAAATAAAGATGAAATTCTCTTTGTTTGTTTGTTTATTTGTTCTTTATAGAAATCCATACCGTTTGTCCTAAATTCTCCAAATTTCGCTCAGTGGTTCTTTCATACCAGGTGCGAACACCTGTCCATATTAAAATTCCATAACTTCAGCCAATCTCTGAGAATATTCTTTATTGTTAAAAAATTCATCTTGATCTCGCTTTACAATGTTTTTTTTTTTTTTTACGAAATCGACCGTTTGAGTCATTATCATTATCATTATTATAATATAATATAATATAATATAATATAATATAATATAATATTATAATATGATATTATCATATTATAAGCGAGCTTCAATATGAGTAGTGACCTCAAGAGCTAAAAAATGCCAAATACGAGCAGCTGAAACTCTCGAGGAACATCAAAATAGGATTGAACAACAGAGGCTTAGACTAAAACTGAGTCTGCCCAGGAATACGAGGCCCGTCACAGAGGCTTAGGCAAGCCGATTTGCGAGAAGCTGAAACTGGAGGGCAATATTTCTGTTTGTTTGTTTGTTCTTCATACAAATCCATACCGTTTATCTTAAATTCTCCAAATTTCTCTCAGTGGTTCTTTCATTCCAGGTGCGAACACCTGTCCATATTAAAATTGCTTAACTTTAGCCGATCTTCAGCTGATATTCTTTATCCTAATAAAAATCGTAATGATCTCGGTTTACAATGGTTTCTTTTACGAAATTGACCGTTTCATTAGAAAAATGAAATTCCCCGGGTGAAACCGGGATATGCAGCTAGTTAAAATAATAATTTTAACAATTATGATGCCTCACGACTGAGCTACCCCGCTCTGTTTCTACAAACAGAGCCGAATAATATTTTACATTAATTTAGAAAACAAGATGTGTGATTAACAAACTTATTAAATAACTAATAGATAACCTACATTTAGTTTAACCACCTGTGAACATAAAACCTTTTTTCCATATAAATACGCTAAATTGCCTTTGTCAACAATTAAGTCAAAAACAATTAAATTGAAATTACAAAGGATGAATAATAGCAGAATCTAATGACTTACAATCAAATGAATTAAAAGTTAGACAAACTGCTTTATAATCTACAGTAGACCAACAGAAACTATTCAGCCTGTCAACACAATAATGTCAATACTGAAAATAAATTTTACTTCAAATTTCATCTTCTTTCAAGGAAAGAGTAATTTAGTATCAATTCTGCTTTATCATAATCACTAATTTATATACGCAACAAGTGAAGGATTGGCCTCACTAAAATGCAAGCAGGAAATAAAAGTAATTTTCAGAAATTGCACAGGCTCTATTGCCATTTTATACCCCTCCAGCCAAAGCGTCAATAGTGTATAATACTTCTTTTGCAGTAGGTAATTATCAACTTCTGATCTCGGCATAGTTTTTCTAGAATACACTATGCAGAAGTGTAGAGAGAGATTGGGGCAGATAGTACCACTGGCACTAACTGTAACTCAAAAATAGCCCTCTCTTGTGTTAACACGGTCATCCCATTCATAAAAGAATATAGTATTTTAGGCCTTAGGCGAACGGAACTATAAAACTGATGTGACTATATTCTGCCATTGTAGGTTTTGTGGTTTCCAAATAGTTAAATTTAAGGGGAATAGGTTATTAGCCAACTGCCCCCGAGTCAGATGGAGGGGCGACCTTCTCAGAGCGCCCTGACGCACTCGAGACTAAAGAACATCAAGGCTCCAGGACTAGATGGCATACAGGCCGAGATGCTACGATATGGAAGATAAAGACTCACAAAGGAGCTTCACAACCTCATCCTCACAGTGTGGGAGGAAGAAAGGATGTCTAATGTCTGGAAAAGAGGAGTTATTTGTCCACTTCACAAAAAAGGGGATCGGATGCTGTGTGAAAATTACCGAGGCATTGTTCTTCTGCCGACTGCCAACAAAATTTTATCAAACATCCTTTTTGAGAGACTTGTCCCACATGCGGAAAAGGAGATAGGTGGATACCAGGCTGGGTTCAGGATGGGTAGGTCATCGATAGACCAAATTTTCTCCTTGAGATGCCTACTGGAAAAAGCTAAGGAGTATAAAATAGGCACACATCACCTTTTCCTTGACTTCAAGTCAGCGTATGACAGTGTGAACTGGCCGGAGCTATACCAGGCATTAGAGGAAATGAATATACCCTGAAAGTTGATTCGCCTGGTGCGGATGACTATGCTGGGCTCGAACAGTGTGGTTCGCATTGGAGCCGACTTCTCTTGTCCCATTGTAACCAACTGTGGTGTGAGGCAGGGAGAGGGCCTTGCACGCCTTCTCTTTCCCTCAAGCATCCAAACTAGGGAAATACTTTATGACAGCACAGTGCAGTTGCTGGGGTACGCAGACGACTTCGACATAGCTGCCAGATCTGAACGTGCCTTTAGGGAAGCTTTCCTATCTCTAGAAGAAGAAGCCAGAAAACTTGGCAGGATCATCAATGAAACAAAGACGAAATATTTGAGAGTAGGAGGAATAGGAACAGCAGCTAAATTGTTTGAGGTTGGACCCTATAAATTTGAGAAAGTCCAAAGCTTTATATACCTGGGTTCGGAGGTCAATGCACTAAATAACATCTCCCAGGAAAACAATAGGAGAATCGCTGCAGCTAAACAGAGCTACTTTGGCCTGGCCAAACACTTTATGAGCAGGTACCTATCGAACAGAACCAAAATAAACCTTTATAAGACCTTGATCCGTCCTGTCCTGTCGGAAGCCTGGGCCTTCACTGAGGCCATGCTACTGGTATTTGAAAGGCAATTACTTGGAAGAATTTTTGTTCCAGTTCGTGAGGGAGGCATATGGAAAAGAAGGAAGAATACGGAGCTCTTAGAGCTGTATGGTGACAACGAATTGGTCAAATTCATCAGCCTCGGGAGACTTCGATGGGCAGGACATGTGGTTAGGATGGAGGACAGCAAGATCCCAAAGAAGATGCTGAACAGAGAGCTCCATGGCAAGCAGAGAGTGGGAAGGCCTAATGTAAGGTGGGTCGACTCCGTTGCAGCGGATGCATGGGTTCTTCTGGGTACCCGAAACTGGAGAGCTGCCGCAAGAGACCGAACCAACTGGCGGAAGCTTTTGGAGGAGACCCATGCTCGGTGACAGGTTGTTGCGCCACCAATGATGATGATGTAGGTTTTGTGATTCTGATTCAAACATTAATAACTTATTCTCAAATAAATAAATTTTGAGTTATAACAATCTTCTTGCTAATGCGATATTATTGTTAACTTTAGTCTTAATTTTTTAAAAATAATACATGTATATTTCTTTATTTCATATTATATTATTAAGAGAGGATGAATGGAATTACTTACGAACGTCCGGTTTTGAAAGATCCCATATCCTCAGAAGTTTTTCATTGCTACCTGTTGCGAGACGGGTACTATCCGATGAAAAATGAACGCTTTTTACGATGTGCTTGTGAGGAATAGATAAGAGTTCTCCACCAGAGACTGAATCCCATATCTATTAAAAATTAATATAATATCAATTTAGATAAGATGGCATTTCTACTGAATACCAGGCATAAATGATAGAATTTGCTATAACCAAAAGATGCTTCATCATTCACTTACATTAAAATTCAGTAATACAGAGTAATCTCAATAATCCAATTGTTGCAGGGGATTGCTCCGATTGTTAAAAAGTGTGAGTTACAAAAAGTTGTAGAATTTTTTGTTACATTCACTTACAGAAATAGGAATTATCTAGTAAGGAATAGTATTGAGATCATGAAAAATTTCAAATCCAGTTTTTCGACAAAAAAAACTTGATATTGATCAAGGATTGGCAGTGTACACAGCCATTTAGGGACAAAATCGTTTTATTATTGATCTCCCTTGAAGAATAACACCTTTAAAAATAAATAATAATAAATGAAACGGTAGTGAAGTTTTGGAATTAATATAACTTTCTATTCCTTATTATACTTACTGCACTGCCAAGGAGAAAAGCAGTCAAACTCAAAAACTGTGATATATTGGTATCGTTAGATTTGTTGTGAAATTTTCTTTTCAATATTTTCGTTTTCCACATTCCATTTAGACTTTTTAGTACTTCAATATCGAGCATCAAATGGAAAATTTCTCAACGAATCTAACTATACCATTATCTCACAATTTTTGAGTTACTGCTTTTCTAATTGGCAGGGCACTATAAAAAGAATGATCAACAAAAATAGGTTACAAACGTGAAAAAATATGTTTTGTAAAAAGTTGCTTGAACGGAGCTTACACATTTAAAATTATGATTTTAATTCTGATCGGTTTTAACTTTAACCGATAGGTGAATTTAAATTGTAAATATGCAATATGCAATGTATAAAAAAAAAAATTTAAAAAACACCATTCCCAATCGTGGTTTATTATATATTTGTTTTTTATTCGCCAGTTTGTGTTATATTGGAGTGTTCAGAGTACTGAAGTTTGTATTACCGAGATTTTACCGTATTAGCTAGAACATAACATAACATAAGAACATATATTATTACAATAAAAAAAGTGAAACCAAGGTAGATACAATTTCTAAAAAGAACTTTAATTGTACTATAATTTCATAAATTTAAAAAGAATTTCACACTGGTACAGAGCATTTTTAGATTTGTTTTTTTACACCAGTTCGTATTAATACTAACCAGACTACTGAAGTTTGGGGTACCAAGATTACACTGTATTTGCTAAAGTATAACAAATGTCACTCTACTATGAACATATATTATTATAATTGAAGCATGGAAATGCAAAAGGGTATAAGTGCCTTAAGAAATTTTTCCCGAAATCTTCCTGACTTATACCCAATAGGGTGAACCTGCGTTCGGCGCTTACACCCAAGCCATATTTCAAACATTCAATGAACTACTTTCTAAGAACAAAAAAATATTTGCGCCCATTTTTGAACAATGGCTTTGGCACATAACAATTTGGCAAATAAAAAACGCAGGTATACCCTTTCGCATTTCCACACTTCAATTAAAAAAAAGTAAAACTAATGAAATGATAACAAAAATATTTTAAGGAATATATATTTCTAAAAAGTGCTTTAATTGTACTACTAAGAAATTTATAAATGTAAAGAGAATTTTTCAATGATATGTTACACTGGTCCAGAGAATGTTTTTTTTTTTTTATTCACTAGTAATACTGAAGTGTTAAAAGTACTGAAGTTTGGATTACCGAGATTACACTTTATTACCTAAAGTATTATAAATGTCACTCTACTGTGAACATAAATTATTACAATTAAAAAATTAAAAGAGGTCAATCCATATCGAGTGGTCCAAAGGTGGTTGCTCGACCATTTTAATAAAAGTTTAAATTTTTACCACCAACTACATATGGAATCAGTAGTTCAAAACAACTTATAAAAAAATTGTTGGGCCAACCATTTCAAACTGGCATCTTTGTTTGACCACACAGGCCGATTATTGAGTTTGTAAACTCTTATGGAAAACTCATTTTCTCAAGATTCTTAAGTCATAGACTAATAATTCAAACACGATTGTTTTCCCTACAGCCTGCTCTATCTTCTGTGTTCTCTTTATTTTTTGAATATTTTGAAGTCTGATACTTTAAAAATTCAATTGAAAATAACTGCTTTAATTTCTCAAAAGACCGTTTTTGAGGTTATAGGAGGAGATATACATCAAAGCTGATAATAAACCTAACTACTAGTACTAACCTAACTACTAGTAGGGTAACTTTACCAATAGTTGACAGTTTAAGAAAAAATAAATTACATTATTGACACTGTTTACCAATATATTGATGTTAGGATAATCTTCGTTATGAATTTAGTTAGGCCAATCCCTCTAGAAAACTAGGAATACAATATCATATGGTCTACATTTATGGTTTTTATAAAAAATTATTTCTTGAAAACTTCTAAATGAACCAATAGTTGACACATCAAAATGTAAAGGTTTGGAAAGTTGACATTTATGGTTTTAAAGTTGACAAATGCATTAATATTTGATTTCCTATGATTTTTAATGGATATAAGGACTACAATAAAAGTTAATATTTTTTTTATTTGTAAACTAGTAAATTCACAATGGAAACAAAATAAAATTTCCAGAATTTAATTATTTTTTACACAAAAAGCTTAAATGAGACAAAAAAACAAAGAGCATATGGAAAATTCGCCATTACAACCTTTCACAAATAAGCTTGAGTTTTCATCAAAATAATGTCGATGACAGCACAGCTAACTAGAATAACTTGGCAAATTACCGCCAAATTTTGAAATAAAATAATCAACCCTGTATCTTATTATTCACATTTTTTGTGCAAAATGTCAACTATTGGAGCACTGTCAACTTATGGTACAGTTACCCTAAGTAGCTTTAATTAAAAGTACTCTTGACCCTAATATTAATTTTTTATGAATTTTTAAACTTTAAATTTTTGAATTTGTTTTTAACCTTAGACAATAATATATCTCTCTAGTGGGGGACCTTAATAAAAATCTCATTTTTTATTTTTTTTTAAACTCCTGTAAAAATTTCAACCTGTATATTTGAGTACTTTGGTAGCTATAAATTTTTGAAAAGTATGTAATAATAGCTAACGAAATGCCTGGAATAAACAACGCTTATTGTAATGGACAATATTATATAACTATATATGTTTACAATTTAAAGTGCATAAAAAAAATAGCAATTTTTTATTAGTAAAGTTCTGTTTACATTTATACACATGTAAACAGAATTTCACTAATGGAAAGTTTTTTTTTTTTTTAAACTTATCTTTTTCTGATATAAATTTTAAACAAAATAACAGTTACTTGATAACTTGTTTTGTCACTAATGTAAACAAAATCAAGGAAGTTAAGGTGAAGGGGGAAATGCCCTTGTTTCTATTGGACATTAAGATGACCCCATGAAGGACAGGAAGTAATATGAAGGACGACCAGTCATCAGCTTATATGGAAACCTAACTACTTCTCCTTTTTACAAATACTTAATATACTAATGGTCGAATTAATTAATAATAATATAAAAATTATAAAACAGAAATGAGATATAAAATAACTACAACAGAATAAATAATAAAAATGCATCACATATATAACTTTATTATACCCTAAGATAAAAATAGTAATACTCTTTTACTTATTTCAAAAGTACTTATTTTAAAAGTACTTATTTCAATAATAATGAAAATTAAAAGGGAAATTGAGGGAAATCCTATATTTACAAAATTATAAGAAAATCAAACCTTTTTCCATGAGTATACAAACAGATTGATGAAAATAGTCTATATTTAAAATTGTATTTTAAAAAGTAACAAACAAATTATT
The DNA here is from genome assembly GCA_911387785.2 of Aelia acuminata. NCBI lineage: Eukaryota > Metazoa > Arthropoda > Insecta > Hemiptera > Pentatomidae > Aelia > Aelia acuminata. Next base: position 221,619,656 of record OU426978.1, read on the forward strand.
CTCGATTTAACAGGTATAAGGGAGAAATGCTCATCAAATATTTAAACCAGGAAGAAGTCATCATCAATTTTAATTATCAATTACATCATCAAATGGAAGAAATTTTATTAATTTATAAAATTAAACAATGCATTTTGAATTTGAAATTTCAAGATAAAATACCGATTATTAGTCTGAAAATTAATAATATCGTAATAAATATTAATGTAACAAAACCAAATGGGGAAAACAATTTGTAATAGAACTATTTTTTTTTTCCTGATTAAATATTTAAGTTTGCAAAACATGCTATAACATTGCTGATATCATTGAGGGACGTTAATCAAGATGATAAAAAAAAAAATCTTTTTAACATCAACTTTCATGCACCCATGAAAATAAAAATATATCCAAAAACCAAAGAATGTAATTGATTATTAAATAATTATATAGTTACTAGCAACAAAAGAATAAAAAAGGTTTATTAAAAACTTTTAAATTTACAGTTATCAATTTTTCCCAGAAATCACTGATATTTTATATTGGGTCCAAAAATGTGCACCATTGATAAATGAATGTTCATTATTGATTATATCACAAAAAATAACTCATACTTGTAACATAAATTGCATACATGATCAGGATTTGACATGAAATTTAGTCACATTAAGCCAATAAGCAATTATTTATATTATTAAATATATTAATCAAGTTTAGAATATATATCTTCCCAAAAAAAAAAAAAAAAAAAATTATAATTGATCATCCAAAATTACTTAGATTATAAAGTAAAATGAGAACATTCTGTTAATATATCTCGAATAAATTGCAGATGGTTCCTTTGACTGATTCCAATTGATGTAATTTTTCTTTTTCTTTTAATTTAGTAGGAAGGCCAAATTATTTATATACAGGAGACAGAAAAACAATATGAAAGTTAAAACTGGAACTAATATATAATCATTATAAAAAGGTAAAAGGAAAATTAATGACAAAAATGATAAGTTTATTACTAATTTATAATAACAGGACGTACAATCATGTGAATTGAGAATTATAAGAGGTTTTGAAAATGGAGACAAAGTCACATAACATAAACTGCAAGACATATTAATAACAAATGTATAAAGAAAATGAGTTGCTAAACATTTAAATCAAAATAAATTAATAATGGTGCTGTAACTGTTAAAAGTTTGGCGGACAACCAGTCTAATAATGTCTAATCGACTAGACCGAATTTTTGTGTCAGCTATAAGGAATAATTATGGCTTGATAAGCTGACATTCTGGGTGTGAGAACTCTGTTCAATGTCAGGATATCCATATTTTAATCAGTAATCACTTTTTCATTTCTTTTTTTGAAAACTTATAAGAGTTCAAATAAATTTACATTGGGGACTAAATAGTGAATCTTGGGCATGGTGGTTCGTTCATAATGTAAGGAATTATACTCTACGAACCTATTGACTGAATATTGAATGAATTTACCTTTGCGTTAAAATCTGCAGCTCCAGACGCTGCTCTCGTAGCATCTTTATTTATCGAAACCCCCCAAACAGCACCTTTATGCCCTTCAAATGTACCAATCCAGTCCCCAGTATCACCTTGGCGCAACATGGGTTTTCCATCTAGAAGTTAAATAAATCATTTTTTCTTTCTTTTAAAAAGAAATTTTATTTAAAATCTTACATAAGGTTGTATAGATAGTAATAAATGATCTTGTTTTTATTAAACTTCATATTAAAACATTATTCTTTTAACAATGAAGTTAGAGATATGATATAATAAAATTAATCAGTGATAATCACCTTTGCTCGCCGATATCAGAAAGTACGAACTCTCGGTAATATCACTAAATGCTAGATGAACGACAGGTCGGGTGTGGCCACTGCAAGTCAACGGTGTCTGTCTCAAATTTGCCATTATCCGCTAAATAAATAAAATATAATACTAAATACTTCGGAACGAAAGACAGGTACCTACACCCGACACACAGTGCACGCTATAAGAGTTCACAGCCAACTGAATAAAAGAGGCTTAGGATTCAGGTTACATTTGAAGGTTACCTATGTCCCCAGAGTGACCAACTTTTCTGGAGCAATTGATTTTGTGAAGGAATTTTTAATTTTGTATGTACGCACAATGTTCTTATTTACTATTAATGATTCATATGTTTAAATATTATATGATGGTTAATATCCATTAATATTAACAAATAATAACCCGCGATTATATGATCCAAATATAATCGGCTCGTTAGGGTCAATGAATTTATTTTTAAACGTTTTTCTTATTTAAATACTCATTAAGAAAAATCAATAACCGACTTACAAAAAAGTCTTGAATACCTACTTTAAAATAGCTTTTTATTTTAACACATAAGTTCATATAATGTAAATATTTCTTCGAAAGTTAGACTCAACCGGAACATTGTATTCGATTCTTGTTTAATATAATGTACAGCGTTTTGGCTTACAGATTAACATTAAAAAAAATCTATTTTGCAAAAACAATTTCATTTTTCTCAACAGTCAAATAAAACATTTTAAAAAATCTGATACGGTGCGCGCATCACACAGCTTTGACATACCACCCTCCTTCCTTCGACTGAAAATATACATATTATTTTTTTAAAATGGTGTACTTACGTGCAACTAGAAAGGAAACATAAATTTTTAGTTTTATGTTTCTAAATCAAGAAAATCAAAGACAATTGCATTCAACAAATTTGCTAATTCCTTCATTTGGATCTGCTAATCAGTTTTTTTACCTTTATGTTCCTTTCCCACAATACTAAAATTCTACTTATTCTGCACATTATTTGTTCTTTAACTTACTTCCTTACATTAAGGAAAGTCAAATTCTATCTTTAAATGACGAAAATTTTTCCAAATGGAGGGGCTGCAGCACCCGCAGCTCCCCCCCCCCCCCATGGATCCGCCAATGCCTGATTATGAGACAGGTGGTTCATGCCCCCCCCCCCCCAAATTTCGAGCTAAATCTGCTTATGACGACGGCGATGTTTTATTCTTTTCATGTAGGGATGTTAACATTTCTTTATTTAACTAAATAGATATGCAAATATTGACTAGAGTAAATTTATTATTAGTTAAATTTTACGAAATACTCTATGTTTTTTTTTTTTTTTTCAATCGATAAACATTTCGAGCAGTTCCCACTTACGCCTTCTATAACAATCCCGGTTTCTCTCAAAATAGTTTACTTTGTTTTCAATTTTAAAATTAAATTAAAACTTTTTTTTATTATTTAGGTTTTCATTTAAGTATTTTATTTTATTATAGTTTAGCAATTAAAACAGTTGCTACTAATTATCGTGGTGATCTTTCAAGCGATTCAAAATTCCGACTTAATTACTTATCCTCACCAAAAATCATATAAAAAAATACCTAAAAATCACAAAGACACGCACCAAACCACGCAAAATGTAAGAATCATTTAAAAAAAATTAGAAACAATTAAATTATTATATATATTTAAAAAACAACACTGAATTTTGTAGTTATTTAATTATTATCCCAATAGAAAAATTAGCCCAATTTTAATGAAATCACTGATATAATATTTATGTAGCTAAATATTAGATAACATTGCAAGATAAGATAAGAAAAATAAAAAAATGGAGAAACAAATACATTTTATTTATGGTAGGTAACAACAAAGTTGAGTTCTGGCCATACTGGCACAGGGTTAATATTGGGTCCTTATTAAACTTAATTGTGTAGTGATTAGGTGACGTTCTTTAGGTTGAACTTGGTTGAAAGTTACGGTAGATAGAACTCTACAGGACTTTAGAAAAAAATATCTCAACCAAATCAGAAGACCAAACAGAAAATCTCTCCATCTCTGAAAACCTAACGAACTCCCTTACAATAGCAGATGGAATTAAAAAAGAAAAAATCAAATGATTATCTCTACTTATCGTACACAGCTTAAGGATGAGGAAAATTCTATTAAACTAATGGACCCATTGGCGGATCCAGGGGGGAGGGCTGTGGGGGCTGCAGCCCCTCCCTTTGGAAAAAAATTCGTCATTTGACTTTCCTTAATGCAAGGAAGCAAGTTAAAGAACAAATAATGTGAAGAACAAGTAGAATTTTAGTTGTGGGAAAGGAGCATAAGGAAAGAAAGCTGATCGGCAGATCCAAATTAAGGGCTGTGGGCACCCCCCCATTTACGATCGGCTGGATCCGCCCATGAATGGACCCAATATTGTCAAAAAAAAATTATGGCTTGTAACATTTATAAAATCAACAAAAATTTTATTTGTATATTCTTCATTACTTCATTATTGAATTCATTCCATTTTTGAAAACCCTTCCTTAACCGCGTTTAAAATCTAAATTCCGAACTTCAAGTTTCTATCAGGAGTAGTTTTTGCTCTGCGTTGATTCTGTCAGTCAGGACAAAGCCTATTATATATAGAGAGATGGTCATTTTACATTACTAAAACATTTGTAAAAATATTTACTAAATTTGTAAATCTCTATATATATAAGAGGCTTTGTCCTGACTGACAGAATCAACGCAGAGCAAAAACTACTAATGATAGAAACTTGAAGTTCGGAATTTAGATTTTAAACGCGATGTAGGTAACCACTAAGAAAGGAATTTCAAAAATGTAACCCTTAAGGTCTGGCCACACATGTCCGCACCGGATCCGCACCGTAGCTATAATACAGGTTATGTTCAGAATATTTTTAATTTAACTTACATATTACCTTTAGTTATGCCTAAAGTTCAAGCCACACATGTCAGACACAGGCCGCTTTAGGCATAACTAAAGGTAATATGTAAGTTAAATTAAAAATATTCTGAACATAACCTGTATTATTGCTACGGTGCGGATCCGGTGCGGACATGTGTGGCCAGACCCTTAAGGGGTTTAAATGGCGATATTGTCGTTTAACTCTAACGGACACCTATTTCTGCACTTCGAGAAAAAATATCTAATTTGGACTCATTTTACTTAATACGACGAGTTTAACTCGAAAGTCCCAACGGGGCGTCGAAAACCATGTTTCAAAGCCGAAAAATGAAGCGTTCACGACGAGTAAGTTGTTAAGTGAACTATCTCCATTGCGCGCCCCCCTCTCTTCTACCGAGCCAGCAGCCCTCAAACCTTCCACCTACCGGAAGCTCCGATTCTACTAAATCTCCTGAACATCAGTTAACATATTATATTAAATCAACACCAAGATAATGATCAAAGAATTGATTTTAAAGGCTTGCGGGCGAAGCCGCGACGGGGAATGCTAGTATGTAATATGTGACTTGTAAATATTACTATTAGCCAACTTCTTGCTACAAGAATTCTAAGAAGCAATAAAGATATTCATTCATTCTTAATTTCAACAAAGTTAATTAAAAATTCATTTAGTTAACTTGATTAACTATTTTTTTTTTGTTAAAAAGGTTATTTACTTTAAAAAAAAAATGTATTTTCTAAGTTCATACTACTTAAATTATACCCCTAAATAATAAATTTAGAGAGAGAGAGCTGCAGCCCTCACGGCCCTGCCCCTGGATCGGCCAATGATCTGCTATCGTTCAAAACATTTTAAAGAAGACCTTCTAAAGGCGCCTTTACACTGTGCGAACTTCAACCTCGTGCAGGTAATCCCCGAACCTTGCCGTACCGTTGTATCACGAACAGCTATTTACACTTAAGGTCTGGCCACACTGTTGAGATATGAAATAATTTATGAATGATTTCATATGTCATATGTTTCATTGAAAGATTTCTATAGCAATTGTTATTTTGTTAATTAAATGTACAGATGTTATTAGTCATCCATCTCTCTTGTATGTGTTCAGTGTTAATATTAAAAGTTATTATGAAATGAAGATACCTCTTTTTTTTTCCATCTTTTCCGATTAAATTCAACACACACATGTCCGCACCGGATCCGCACCGTAGCAATAATACAGGTTATGTTCAGAATATTTTTAATTTAACTTACATATTACCTTTAGTTATGCCTAAAGTTCAAGCCACACATGTCAGACACAGGCCACTTTAGGCATAATTAAAGGTAATATGTAAGTTAAATTAAAAATATTCTGAGCATAACCTGTATTATTGCTACGGTGCGGATCCGGTGCGGACATGTGTGACCAGACCCTTAAACGTGTAAATAGCTGCAGTGCATAGCACCTATGGACCTTAATACAGTAATTTTCAATACAAAGACGGCTGATTTGGAACTAGCGGATGTTCTGACTTTTGCTCGAACTTGTCTGCATAAAGCTGACAATCAGCGAATGTGGTGGCCGGATGGGAAAACAATGACATGTCAGGCATGGGAAAGAAAAGTGCTCAGCAGCACCCCCTTCCTGGCTTGATTCAATTACTAGAGCTGTTTAAGTAAGGAGATCTATCATCCAACGCCTTTTTAATCTCCTTCTCGTATTTATTGGGATGTCAGCTGTTGCCATTATTAGGCGATTATGTCCATGTAGGTTAGTGTGGAAACGTTTGTAAAGTGTCTCTGTGTACTGGTCAACTGTTGGCTGGTGGAGGTCCGTATGTAGAGTGTGGTTAGTCACGTACCAGGGTGCGTTGGTTATGAGTCGTAAAATTTTTGATTGAAATCTTTGAATTTTATTTAAGTGTGTCTTTTTAGCTGTTCCAAATATCTGTGATGAGTATGTCCATATTGGTTTAAGTAAGTATTGACCAAATTAGTCTCAACAATACAGTTTTTACTTTCACTTACCTATATATGAAATATATAGTAAGTGGAAGTATTGCGATCGTGAAAAATTTCGACTTCCGGTTTTCAACGGAAATACACGTTTTGGGGCCCCCTGAGTCCAAATAACCAAGTCCCGCGAAATGGTCTGTGTGTGTGTGTGTGTGTGAACAGACTAGCTCAACAACTATAAACCGTGCGAACCTGAAATTGGGTATTTAGTGTAGGTATATGCCCGCGATGTGACAGCAAAAATTTCATCAAAATTGCTCAAAGTGAGGGGGTACTTTATTTAATAACTTTTCAAGTTTTTTTCGATTTTCTCAAAAACGGCTCTAACGATTTTGATTAAACTGAGTATTTGATCTATTTATATGCCTGAAATATGACTGTAAAAATTTCATCAAAATTGATCAACCGGAGGGGGGACTTTACTTAATAAATTTTGGATCATTTTCACATATTTTTTTTATTTACTCAAAAACGGTTTTAACGATTTTGATCAAACTTGGTTTTTGATGTATTTATATGCCAGATATGTGATAACCAACATTTCATCACAATTGATCAACCGGAGGGGGGACTTTACTTAATAAATTTTGTATCATTTTCACGTGTTTTTTTTATTTACTCAAAAACGGTTTTAACGATTTTGATCAAACTTGGTATTTGATGTACTTATATGCCCGAGATATGACTGTAAAAATTTCATCAAAATTGATCTACGGGAGGGGGGACTTTACTTAATAAATTTTGTATCATTTTCACGGGTTTTTTTTATTTACTCAAAAACGGCTTTAACGATTAACAAAAATAAGATATGAATGTAGAAAAATGTGTGACTTTGGGAAATGATATTTAGCAAAACACGTCAATTACTAATCTAAGTAAGTTGGTAAGTGAAAGTTGTGTGTTGCGCGCACGCACCAGATTTTTTATTTATAAAACGTTTCGGCTCTTATAAAACGGCTTGGTAATTTTAAAAGTCCATTAATTGAAAGGCAAGCTATCCTTGATGCAAACCACATAATTACATGTGGAATAATATCTAGTAATTAAAAATAGTTATTTTACAAACCTAGTGCCTTCAAACAAGCGATCTTAAAGGCCTACCCCATCAAATAAAAGTGGAAATTAAATTTATAAATAATAATGAGCAATTTTCGTGTAAAGCTGGTAGTTCTGGTAAATGCAAACACATCATTGTAACTTTACTCTACGTATTTCGGTTAGTAATAACATTAATTACCTATTCATACAATCATTGTTATGGCAGCTGTCATTTTCATGGCAGCTTAGTTTCTATGTCATATTATTTATTTATTTGTCAAAACATTTAGGCATCCCATTGAAAACATTTGAATCTATATATTTAATATTTAATAAAAATTTACAATGTAACTATGCCCTAATATTTTAAATTAGGACCTTCATGAAACCTAGAAATTTGAAAATAAAAAAGTGCGCCCTCCCCTCAAGATTTATCTGGATCCGCTACTGCTCATACTATATATTTCATATATAGCTAAGTAAAAGTAAAAACACCGTTTAGAAATAATATGTGGAAGATTATTAGAGCAGGAAAATATACTTCCAGCATGGCAGTATCTAGTTACGTTCTGAAGGTCTAATAGTTGTGCTGTTAATTTATGCAACCGTTCCTAGAACAGGTAGATCGCACGAGGAACCACGTACTAGGAAGAGCTTCTTTTGTGAGCAGTCTCGACTGCCTAATAGCTCTAGGGCAACTTCCTGTATTCCTCGGCCTTGATAAAACCTATTCATTTCAGAAATGAAAACATTATCAAAAGATCAAAAGAAAGATTCGTGATATAATTATTCTGAGATTCTCAGCTTTCTCACGATGTGTACTGATACAAATGCATTGCTCCATTAACGGACATTGAAATTTTCATGTAGGAGAAACTTTTTTCTTCAGTATATGTTTATCAAATTCTTTTATATTCCATATTTAGCTATTTCTTATTACTGGGCATAATGAGAGAATTAATATCTCCATACGAACAAAATCAAAGGTACTCTATAGGAAGAAAATTTTCCTTCGTCAAGTAGGTGTAAGTAAAGAGCACCTATTACATGTCAACAGTTTTACTTTCATTTAGCTATATATGAAATATATAGTAAGGGAAAGTATTGCGATCGTGAAAAATTTTGACTTCCGGTTTTTAACGGAAATACACGTTTTGGGGTCCCTTGAGTCCAAATAACCGCGAAATGGTCTCTGTGTATGCGTGCGTGTGTGTGTGAACAGACTAGCTCAAAAACTATAAATCGTACGAACCTCAAATTGGGTATTTGGTGTATGAATATGCCCGCGATGTGACAGCAAAAACTTCAATAAATTGGCCAAACGGAGGGGGTACTTTATTTAAAGAATTTTGTCTAATTTTTACGTTTTTTCCGATTTTCTCAAAAACGGCTCTAAAGATTTTGATTAAACTTGATATTTGATGTGTGTATGTGCCCGCGATATGACAGTCGAAATTTCATCAAAATTGATCAATTGGAGGGGGCACTTTACTTAATAAATTTTGTCTCACTTACACGTGTTTTTTTTTATTTACTCAACAACGGCTGTAATGATTTTGATCAGACTGGATATTTGGTGTATGTATATGCTCACGATGTGACAGCCAAAATTTCATCAAAATTGGTCAAACGCAGGGGGCTCTTTATTTAATAACTTTTTTCCCCATTTTTTCGAATATCTCAAAAACGGCTTTAATGATTTTGATTTAATTAATCATTTTTAATCAAAATCAAGTCATCTTTTTTATAGAAATGGCAATTAATTAAACATCTCAATTGCTAATCTAAGTAAGTTGGTAAGTGAAAGTAGTGTGTTGCGCGCATCGCACCAGATTTTGATCTTATGAACCCATTGTTTCTCCTCATTTCATTTCTGAAATGTCTTGCAGGGGCGGATTCAGCGGATTCTCATAATCACGTGGCTAACATAACAGTTTTTTTTAATGAGATTATTACTTCGTATTAAGAATGACTGGGATCTAAACAAACAAAAGTTTTATGTTTAGGGCATAGTAACTTCCTAATTGCATTATTCGCTTAAAAATACAAAAAAATGAAAAGCCAAAATATTTGGGGGGGGGGGGGGGGGGTCATGACCCCTTTGAACCCCCTCCTGAATCCATGGGCGTCACGCCCCCCCCCCCCAATATTTTTGAAGAGGGTAACTACTTACACTCTAACTGTGACATAAACTGTCAAGTTTTATAAATTCCTTTAAAATATATCGTTGAAGGAGGAATTAGATGTCCCAACAGTTGTTTTTAGGCATTGTAATTTCAACTTTTAGCCTCTAAAATTTTTACCTATCTGTGAGAATATTATATTTGCCCCCCCCCCCAATAATTTGGTGCTGGTGACGCCGATGCCTGAATCTGCCATTGATGTGTTAATTCTAAATTAATTCAATAATTTCATAAATATTATTAATATTATAATGACCCTTCATTATTAATATAATATTAAGTAAATGATAGAACGGTGAATATCTTCTTCCCAATATCTTTTATTTAAAAATTACAACAATTACATTAATTTGCCAACGTTTCGGACTATTCGTCCCTCTTCAGGGCAAATTTCTTCTGTAAGATCTTGTTTTCTTTACCTATTACAAAATGAATTTATTAAAAAAGTCAATCATTTTAAATAACATTACATATTTGATCAATTTAACATATATATTAAATAGTACCTGGCAATTTCTGGTGGCTTGGTCCATCTATTTCTATATTACAGCTTTATTCCATTACATTGTAATTGGTCAATTTAATTAAAAAGTATTGTTCACGTGTCATATTTTTTACTATTTAATATATATGTTAAATTGATCAAATATGTAATGTTATTTAAAATGATTGACTTTTTGAATAAACACATTTTGTAATAGGTAAAGAAAACAAGATCTTACAGAAGAAATTTGCCCTGAAGAGGGACCAATAATCCAAGACGTTGGCAAATTAATGTAATTCTTGTAATCTATATAAATAAAGTTGAAATTCTGTTTGTTTGTTTGTTTGTTTATTTGTTCTTTATACAAATCCATACCGTTTGTCCTAAATTCTCCAAACTTTGCTCAGTGGTTCTTTGAAACCAGGTGCGAACACCTGTCCATATTAAAATTGCATAACTTCAGCTAATCTCTGGGTATATTCATTAATTTTATAAAATTCGTCATGATCTCGCTTTACAATGTTTTTTTTTTTTACGAAATTGACCGTTTGAGTCGAAAAAACGGCTTAAAAAATCATTTTATAGATTTTGAGGAGGCCAGAGAGCCGGTAAGACCGTCCCTTGGCAGGCGTCGAGTTCTGGGATTTTTAAACCATATGTTTTTTTTTTTTTTTTAACATTACAACACGTTTATTTACATGTATGGTGAATTTATTTCTTAAAAATGCTTCCTAAGAAGCGAGCTTCAATGGGAGTAGTGAGTTCAAAAGCTAAAAAAACAACGTCAAATACGAGCAGCTCAAACTCTCGACGAACATCAAAATAGGATTGAACAACAGAGGCTTAGACAGGCAGAATCGCGGGAAACTGAGTCTGCCCAGGAATACGAGGCCGGCCTTGCGCCACAGAGGCTTAGGCAAGCCGATTTGCGAGAAGCTGAAACTGCAGGGCAATATTTCTGTTTGTTTGTTTGTTATTTATAGAATTCCATACCGCTATATCCTAAATTCTCCAAATTTCGCTCAGTGGTTCTTTGTTACCAGGGGCGAACACCCGTCCATACTAAAATTGCATAACTTCAGCCAATCTCTGGGTATATTCATTATTGTTATAAAATTCGTCATGATCTCGCTTTACAATGGTTTTTTTTACGAAATCGACCGTTTGAGTCGAAAAAACGGCCTAAAAAATCATTTTATAGATTTTGAAGAGGCCAACAAGGCCCGTTAAGACCGTCCTTTGGCAGGCGTCGAGTTCTGGGATTTTTAAACCATATGTTTTTTTTTTTAACATTACAATACGTTTATTTACATGTATGGTGAATTTATTTTTTAAAAATGCCTCCTAAGAAGCGAGCTTCAATAGGAGTAGTGCTCTCAAAAGCTAAAAAACAACGTCAAATACGAGCAGATGAAACTCTCGACGAACATCAAAATAGGATTGAACAACAGAGGCTTAGACAGGCAGAATCGCGGGAAACTGAGTCTGCCCAGGAATATGAGGCCCGCCTTGCGCCACAGAGGCTTAGGCAAGCCGATTTGCGAGAAGCTGAAACTGCAGGGCAATATTTCTGTTTGTTTGTTTGTTCTTTATAGAATTCCATACCGTTTATCCTAAATTCTCCCAATTTTGCTCAGTGGTTCTTTCATACCAGGTGCGAACACCTGTCCATATTGCATAACTTCAGCTGATATTCTTTATCCTAATAAAAATCGTAATGATCTCGCTTTACAATGGTTTTTTTAAGAAATCGACCGTTTCATTAGAAAAATTAAATTCCCCGGGTGAAACCGGGACATACAGCTAGTTTTTAAATAAGAGAAATTGGGAAGGAGGTATTCACCGTTCTATCATTTACATAAATTAGATCTTCCGGTACATATAGTATATTTATGATTAGTTTGTACATAATATTAAATATTTATACTTTCTTTCAATTAGATTCATCTGAATAAAATGTTACAAATTTAAAACTAAATTTTCTTATGGTAATCCAAATTGATCCTATTGTTTGATATTTTTTTAAGAAGGTCGAGCGAAAAATGCCCTTCAAATAGAAAGAAGCAACGCAACCCAAGTAATGAGCAGCATGAGTAGGAAAAACCTTCAACTTAGAGTGCGAAATTTTCGTCAAATGTCGGCGGATACTGAGAAAAAATATAAATGATTTATAAGGTAACACAAGGTGATTCGACAGTTGTTAGCGAATTTACAAGGTTTTATGAAGATATATTATTTCTCGTCGTGAATTAATTCAGGGGGCGGATTTAGCACGAAATTTGGGGGGGTCATTACCCCCCCTATTTATAAACACGTGGCTCACAGCAACATTTTTGTAGAAGATTATTACCACTTGTTAAGGGTGACTGTGATTTAAACAACGAAAAGTGTTATATTGTGGGGATAGGCGGGCGCAATCGACTATAGGGTGCGCTAGTATTTTTGCAAAATGTCGGAAAGAACGGGGGTAGACATAGTTGATGTGATAGAGATAATTGGTAATTTTAAAAGACCATTAATTGAAGGGCAGGCTATCCTTGATGAAAACCACATAATTACATGTGGAATAATATCTAGAAGTAAAAAAACAGTTATTTTACAAGCCTCGTGCCTTTAAACTAGCAATCTTAAAGGACTGCCCCATCAAATAAAAGTGGAAATCAAATTTATTAATAATAATAAGCAATTTTCTTGTCATTGTACGTGTAAAGCTGGTAGTTCTGGTAAATGCAAACACATCATTGTAACTTTACTCGACGTTTTTCGGTTAGTAATAACATTAATTACCTATTCACACAATCATTATTATGACAGCTTAGATTCTTTGTCATACTATTTATTTATTTGTCAAAACTTTCAGGCTTCGCATTGAAAACTTGGAACAATTAAGAACAACTGATATAAGACAAAAATGGGGATAATTAAAAAAGAAAAACAAATATGACTCTATGGTCCCAATGTTATTTGCATATAACTAACATTTTGGAATAATAAAATGTCAAATACTAATATTTACCTGTATAAATATAGTCACTTTCTTTAAAATGAAGACTACATACATATCGTCATATGTTTCGAAACAGGCTTATCTATTCTTAATTTTACAATACACTATTTAAGAAGCTTTTTATTTTTTGGACATAAATGGAATGACACGTCTTTTGATTTTTTAATTGAACACTGAGGGACCGAGTGTGTCTAATACCTATTAGACATTTTTCAAATGATTTATTGCTCAATCGGGTTTTAATTATACAAAAAATAAATTAAAAACGCCAAAAAACCGCCTTTTCTATAGTTCCTGTAAAGAAGCAGCACCATCGCTTGCGCCCGCCTATATATGATGAATTATATATTTTATATTTCCGCTTCAACTGTTTTGTTTTATTGCTTTCCATTACTTTTTTAAACCAAGCAGCTTGATCATACTTTCCATCTATTCCATAAAGCTTATATAAGTATAGAAGCTTATATAATTTTAGAAGTTGATGGAAAGCAATGAAATTAGTGGGATCAGTATCAGAAGAAAAACTTGGATAAAATTCAATCAAGAAAGTTTTGGCCCACATTCTTAAACTTAAGCCTTAACAACTACCTATTTAAATGTATAACTGAGGCATAAATTGAAAAGTTTTAAGAGACTATAAATACCTTTAAAATACAGCGTTGGAGGTTGAATTAAATGTCCCAACAGTTGTTTTTAGGGGTTATTATTTCAGCTTTTAGCCCCTCGAATTTCCACCTACCCTATCTAGGAAAATATTTATTAATATATAAATCATATTTAATGAAAATATGGTTATTGAACCTATACCGTTCCGAATACAAGTAATTACGTAACTATTCGTTATGTGTTTAAGTTCCTTACCAATCCACTTTTTTATTAACAATTTATCCACTTCTTTGTTTTTCTATAACCTATTATCTTTTCATTATGCCTATACTTTTTTGAAGAACTGACATTTACATACTTTACAAAAAGTTAAAAAAAAATTAAGAGGTAGGATTTATTTCATTGAAGATGCTTATCTAATTCCACTGTTATTTTTCACAATATGAAACCACCTATTTTGTGGGTAATATTTACATTTGAAAGAAGAAATAAAAATCATACATGAAAGGATGTCAGCTTATAATTTCTTTCAAATTTTAATATATCTAAATCCAACAATTATATCATATCCTATTCCTCTTCAAAAAAATTGAACCTTTATTAACCAAAACTTGTTTACTACCAGTACCAATATTTAGCCGTCCACAATAATTTTGTGCTGGTGACGCCCATGATACCTGGATAGACAAAATTTAGGACTCCCACTGTAGCATCGTCCGATTGGCCTTAGTGACTTAAAGTTACGTTAAATAAACAAGACTCACACACTCATACCTCATCTAAAAAGATACACCACCAATATGTAAACATTGCAATAATACCAACTTAATCATGGGCATCGCCAGCACCAAATTATTAGGGGGGGACGCTCTAATATTTTTATAGTTAGGTAAAAATTCGGGGGGCTAAAAGTCGAAATAACTACTCCAAAGGGGTCACCTGTGGTATATTGAATAGCATAGCATCTTAAAATACTAAAGGTCTCGGGTTCGCGTCCCGAGGTGGCCCTAGGATTTTTTAATGGGAGTAAAAAAAAAAAAAATCCCTGGCTATGCCGTCCCTCGGATAGGACGTAAAATAAAGGTCCCGAGCCTGTAAGATGTCAGGTACTCGTTTAAAGATCCCTATCCTAATTATACCTGGATAGGCAAAATTCAGGACTCCCACTGTAGCATCGTCCGATTAGCCTTAGTGGCATGAAGTGACGTTAAACAAACAAACAACAACTGTTGGGACATTTAATCCCTCTCCTCTAACAATGTGTTTTAAAGTAATTTATAAAACTTTTATGTCTCATTTAGAGTGTAGGTAGTTGCCCCCTTCCAAAATATGGGTGGAGCGTCCCCCCCCCCCCCAACCGTGACGCCCATGATATCTATTCAATATATCTTAAGGTGCCTTTACACCTTACGAACCTCACCTTCGAACAAGTTCTACTTCGAACATTGCCGTACCGACGTGAAGCGAACAGCCATTTACACTTCACATGACGTTAAGCGAACCAACGTGACTGAGCTTATGATAAATAAAAAATCTCCATTATCTATATATTTTATATTATCTAAAAAATAAAAAAATAGGAGACGATTTACAACGTTTCACAAATTACACTAGTATCACAAACAACTCCTGTCACTTAGGAAAAACGCAAATCAAAAGTGACACTAGCGGTACCCCCGAACCCAGGCGAACAGATCAAGTACCTAGAACACCCGAACAGTCGACGTGAAAGCTGTTCGAGGGTGGTGTTCGAGGGTTCGTAGAGTGTAAAGGCACCTTTACAGGAATGCCCTTACTGCAGGTCAAAACTAAAGAGGATTGAAACCTGAAATAGCAGTAGTTCATACGGATGATAATAAGAAAATAGAATTAGTTTTCAAATTTTTAAAATAAATCAACATACCTACTAGGAATATGAAATATCATCACCAGGGGGGGAAAAATAGTAGCGGTTAAAATAATCTGGTGCGTGCGCGCAACACACAACTTTCACTTACCAACTTACTTAGATTAGAAATTAATGCGTTTTGTTAATTGCCACTTCTCAAATGAACAGAAGAGTTTAATTATAACGCATTGGTTTGTCATTAAAGGCGTACGGCGCATGCGTGAGCTCAAGGTGTTTTAAGAGTTGACGGAATATTTTTCTTTTTTTCTCCTGTATATGTTTACTTGATTTTCTTCATATATCATATTTAGCCGTTTCTTATTTTTAAGCGTGATGAGAGACAGATAATTTCCCAATATAAACTAAAACAAAGGTACTTTATAGAAAAACAAAAAAAGCCCCTTCCCCATTTAAGCCCCTTCAGAACATTTTAATAATGATAAAGCTTACCTGATATTAAATAACAACTAATTTTCATTAAACATAACGAATTTGATAAAAATCGTTAAAGCCGTTTTTGAGATAATCGATCAAAAAGGTAAAAATTAGACACTATTTATTAAGTAAAGTCCCCCCTCCTGTTGATCAATTTTGATGAAATTTTTACAGTCATATCTCGGGCATATAAATACATCAAATACCAAGTTTGATTAAAATCGTTAAAACCGTTATTGAGTAAATAAAAAAACACGTGAAAATGATACAAAATTTATTAAGTAAAGTCCCCCCTCCGGTTGATCAATTTTGATGAAATTTTTACAGTCATATCTCGCGCATATCAATAGATAAAATACTCAGTTTAATCAAAATCGTTAGAGCCGTTTTTGAGAAAATCGAAAGAAACTTAAAAAGTTATTAAATAAAGTACCCCCTCCCTTAGAGCCAAGTTGATGAAATTTTTGCTGTCACATCGCGGGCATATACATACTCTAAATACCCAATTTCAGGTTCGCACGGTTTATAGTTTTTGAGCTAGTCTGTTCACACACACACACACACACAGACACACAGACACACACACACAGACACACAGACACACACACACAGACCATTTCGCGGGACTTGGTTATTTTGACTCAGGGGTCCCCAAAACGTGTATTTCCGTTGAAAACCGGAAGTCGAAAATTTTCACGATCGCACTACTTCCACTTACTATATATTTCATATATAGGTAAGTGAAAGTAAAAATCATTGTCATTAAAAAAAAAATTAAGGAGGAAACAAAAAATTCACTTGGCTTTGATGACCAGTTCGCTTTTACGCCATTAAGCTCTAACAAACAAACAAACGAAATGGAAACTGGATTGAACGAACTTCCGCGCTGTAGAAAATTATTAATAAAAAGACGTCCTAATCAAATCAACATTCTCATTTTTATTCTTATTCAGGAAACAAGATTTTTTTTTTTTCAAGGAATTCCTCTTAAAACATGACATTAGAATACAATATATAACACTCAACGCATTAATACTTCCTGCCAATCCTTAAATTGGGTGGGTCGAGGACCTTTAAAGTTGACAAACCCGCGCCCGGGAATCTAGCCCGCCTAAAACCATTTGTTTACTTTTATTTTATTCACTATTTATTCTTCGGAATAATACGATCGTTTAATAATGTTAAGTTATCATAATTTAACATCATGTTTTAAAAGTGCGTTTCCTGGATTATTAATATGTGAAGATTAACTTATTTAAGTGTTTTTCATTACTCCACTAGTATTATATTATTGTAATTTTCTAGGAATAATGGAAATCATCTGTAAGTTGTTCATCTGCATTTCAACATAAATATTCACTCTTATTATTTTATTATATTTGAATTACTTATTTCATCAAATGTGCATGAAATTTGTTTTTAAAAATCCAAATATACCTCTGTATTAATATTAATTAAAATCATCATTAAATTTATAATTGAAACCATTAAACAAAATAAAAAAGTCTATCATATAAGCCTTTCAATTGACAGAATGCCTAACTCCAGTTACAACATTTTGCTGCAAAACACTTTATTTGATTTATTTGTTTTGTTTTTTTAATTCCTACCTATTTAATTTTTAAAATACCTTTTTATTCTATATGCATATTTTAGTAAACTTTAATGGTTTAATATATTCATCATACTATTACATAATGAAAAGTATGGATAAGATTTAGTCAGTTTTTATTAGTGTATAGCATGGGTGGATCCAGCCGATCGTAAAGGGGGGATAAAAAAAAATGAAAGTTCTTATCATTCAACTATAGGTTCACAGGTAATCTATAATCCCTATCAAAGCTGTGCGCCAGATAAACTTTCACACCTATATTTGAAACATATGAGAAAATAATTATTAAAAAACAAACACTTATATTAATACAATTCAAAAACTATAGACACATTAACTACTTCAGATGTTTATATGATCAAAATGTTTAAGCTTTGTTATGCCAATATGTATAAGACTTTCTTTAAATAAATGAATTTTTTCCAATGGATCATCCTCTATTTTATTATCACAACATTTCAGGCTTGATCTACTATCAATGAAATAGTCCAGATCCATGAATAATTGTTAATAAAAGTGGATCATGAACAAAAAGACATGACAAATGGTGATGGAATTTAAAAATGTATAATAGATAACCCCAGAAAATGGGCCAAAAGCCCGAAACATTGGGATAATAAATACAGGATAACCCATTGGAAGAGATTCCTTCATTTAAAGATAACCTTAGGAAATCCCATCTCTTCCTCACTAAGATGAAAGGTGCAATTAATTAGTCAATATGTGCATATTGTTAACCATATTAATGTGTACAGTGAACATTATACGTACATACATCTGAGAAAATAATTATTAAAAACCAAACATTTATATTAATGCAATTCAAAAGCAATAGACATATAAAACTACTTTAGATGTTTCAATGGACCATTTGTTTAAAAGCTATTATGTAAATAAGTACACATTATGAACCTTATTAATATGTACAGTGAACATTTTTATATTAATTGGAAATGCATTGATGCAGCTTGTGAATGTGCAGCAAGCTGTTAAATCGAATCTGTACACTGGATTCCCACACTAGTACTCATGAATTTCTCAGAGAGTGTTCGGTGACTAAAGATTCTGTTAATCGCCATCCACACAACTTGGGAAGGTGACTAAGCACAGTAGACTGGTCCTGAAATGAATTGGAGTGAAAATCTATCGGAAAACCCTTCAGATATGATATTTTACCAACAGATTGTCACCTGTGATGAAAAATTCAAATACACATAAAAAAAAAAACAGCTTTTTGTTTTTTTTTCAAAGGAGTTATTCATTACAAATTAATTCCTGGCAGAGGCTCTATGAGCTCTACTATGAACAACTAGAAAGAGTATAAACAAACTTTTCTGAATGTTCTCCAGTTTTGATAAACCAAACAGTTCTATTCCAAAAATATTGCTCATTTACACACCTCCCATTGATTCAAAGAGAAGTTTGATGGAGGATCATGGCTAATTGGCTAATGATAGAGATAACTTCGAACTATACATAATGTACAGTACTAACAGAGTAAAGAGTAAGTGGAGTATTCAGTTTTTTTTTTTAAAAGATATAGTCAAAATATTCGGTTGAAAAATGGTAATTGTTTTGTAAACCCTATTGCATTTCCTGCCCATGTTAACTTCTTGCCTACATATTAGTTCTTTGTTGGTCTTTTTTTCCTCCATTCAATAGTTCCAATAGTTCCTCTGATTACAGTTTCATCAGTTTATTGTTTGGAGAATTTTTCTCTCGAATCTTTCAATATTTTTTCTAGGGTAGGGTACTGGTTAGTTTCAAGGTCTTACAGTCATATATCAAACCTGGATTTACCATTGCATTTTTCACACTCAATTTAAAATTTCTGGATAATTTTGAGAGTTTTAAAACCTTTGATAAAGATATTAGAGAAGAAAGCTATCTTTGGGCTTGATATCCGCTGTTCTATTTCTTGCTGATGCCCGTTCGTTTACTCTGAGGTAAAGAAAATAATAAATTGAACAAGTTTGTCAAAAATAAGTAGATCAAAAAAGAGAAAATAACAAATACAGTAAATTTTACAGTACAACTGGGTGCACTATCTGAATAAGACGAAAATTCTTCTTCTTCTTCCTTGGCTCTACAACCCGCGAGGGATCAAGGCCGCCTGAACTAAGGTCCGCCACTCGTTCCGGTTTTGTGCAGCCGATGTGCATCCGATTTGTGCAGTTCCGGATCCCCAGAAGGCTGCGTGCATCCCTAGTCACCCCGTCCACCCAGCGAAGCCTGGGTCGCCCACATCTTCTGGTTGAGTGAATTTCCTCTTCTAAGAGCCTCCTGGGCACCGAGTTAGCACTCATTCTGGCTACATGGCCACGACCAACCCTGATGAATCTAACCACATCGCAGTCACTGTACATATCTGATATCTCGGTATTTGTCCTGATCCGCCAGGCTTGCTCGTTGGCATCGAAAATCGCTCCGAAAATTCTTCTGAGGACCTTCCTTTCAAATCGGACAATTTTTTTTTGTCTACATACTAAATACTTCCCATTCGTACAGAACAAAACTTTATAAAATGGTTTTTAACTAAATATTATATAATTTTTGTATCATAAAACTTATTAGGGGCACATTACGAGTGATTCCATAATACTTCTAAGTTTAGCGACATATTGATATAGGCGAAAAAAAATTGCTTGTGGAAAATCAGGAAATACTTTTCATTCTTTCATCTGCTGTGACAAGTAAGAAAATTGTCTCATTCTACTTTTAACAAATCTTCAGGAAAATGGAATGTGTCCGGTTGAAAACCGGAAGTTGAAATTTTTCACAATCGCAATACTTTCCCTTACTATATATTTCATATGTAGGTTAGCGAAAGTAAAAACTAGAATAGAATAAAGGCTGAACTAACCCGAGGGCCTAACGCTGACACCACCAATCGCTAATCACTCCCTACACAGCTCCATCCACCTCCCTCCGTCCAATCCCAAATCCACAAGATCAGCCCTCATCGAATCCTCTCACGTTCCCATAACCTACCCCTTGGACGTTTTCCAGTTGAATAAGCGTTTACTAATCTTTTAGTTACTTGTTTACAACTAAGACTCGCAATTTCCCAAGTCCACTATATAATGTGCAGCCGGGTGAAGTGCACACAATTCTACATTAAAAAAACACTAATAGTAAAACAATATTCGCTTTTTGACATGGGGCACCGCTGAAAAATTCTGTTAAACAAAGTGTGCCGGAATCCAAAAAACTTTGGGAACCCCAGTTGTCAAGTATTTAGGTATAGTTAATGTATTGTAATGAAATTGAAAAGATAATCTTAATTACTTTGATAAAGTACGGTGAATATACTTTTTATCACAATAGAGTTGTTTTATCATAACTTATAAAAAATTCTAGGAAATTAAAAAAAAAATAAGGTATTATAATATAATATATATATTTATGTACATTTTTCTTCTTTTATAAAGTTATTAACATTATACAGCATTAAAAATACGATGAGGTAATAAATTAAGCCTTAAAGGTATTAAATCCCAACACAATGTAGGAAGCAAATCTATAAAGGAACTTTTGATTCTAAACAATCATACCAGCGCCATCATATTATACTCTTTCCATTCACGTATTATTTTAATTATATTATAAAGAATATACTAGGCTATTATACTGTTAAGAAAAAAATCGATTTTAACAGTCTTTAAATATTACAAGTAAAATTAAACAATATGTGGCACATACAAATGTATTACTTATGATGTGCTTTTTATCAGGCACCGTGTAATTTAAGGCTTACAATAACTTAAATGAAAATTATTATAATTAAAATACCAGTTAAAAAAATATTGCTAGTTATTATTAAATATAAATTATTTACAACTATACAAGTGATGAACTTTACAATTGATTATTATAATTCTGATATTTTAAATAATATAAATTAAAATTAATCAGGAGGACGATAAAAATATCAGATAAATAAACAATTGAGTAGTCATCTTGTTATTTACAATAACATACTTTTTTTTTTCTTATCATAAATTGGTTTCAGTATTTACAAAGCAATTGTTGCTTCTTAAATACATTAAAAATGGAGTCTTTCAACGAGGAGATTGCGATAACAATAAAGATGACAACATAAATAACAGAAAATTATTATATGTACAAAGAAAAGGAATAATAATATATATGATTGAAGGCACCATTTTTAACATTAAATTATAGTTATATGTACAGTTTGTGAAAAATACAACATAAATTAACATAATTTTCAACTTATTAATTCTCAACTGCCTAATCTAAAATTGGAAGACATTGCAACAATTTCAATTAGAGAGAAACATAAAAGTAATAATAATAAAAAAAAAAATAGCATTTTGTATAAATGCAGTCATTATTACGCCTAGAAGGCGAATGTTTATTAGGTATGTTAGGACTGACGACGTCATCAAGCTTCCATTTTCATTCAGTCAATGGGTTTAACCTGGGCCATTACTTTTCCTTCCCACAGTGGGAGCACCTCATTATCATCTGTTATCTCTTCTTGAATAACTTGCATATCGAGTTCCTCGCATTCCGTTTTGAAGAAGTATCTGTAAAATAATATTAAATATTAAAATTTGTCTTAAAGAAAGACGAGATAAAATTCAGCTACAAAGTAGTTATTATTTCGCCCTAAAAAAGATACTTATCACCCTGAAATTCCTATCTTATCCAAATAATATTTAAGGCTTTATAAACTAAATATTTTTTCTGAAATTCTCAGCTTTGAAACAATATATTTAAAAAATATATACATTACAGCACTCATCAACGAAAATTAAAATTTTTATCTTGAGAATATATATATTTTTTTTTTTTTTTTTTTTTAACAATATATGCTTATCTAATTCTTTCAGATAACCAGTTCTTGTTAATAGGAATAATGAGAGACTATTAATTACACCACATAAGCGAAATTAAAGTTACTTTATACGATTATCAGACTAGCTAAAAACCGGCGAATCTGATAACATACAGACCATTTCGCGGGACTTTTTTTTTGGACTTAAGAAAACCAAAAACGTGTATTTGATTGAAAACTGAAACTCAAATCTTAAATTGATTTTTTTAAAAATATTTTTGGGGTCACCAGTGTTGTAGTGGTTAGCAGAGAATCCTACAATACTAAAGGTTGCGAGTTCGCATCCTGAGGAGGCCCTAGGATTTTTTAATGGGAGTAAAAAACCCTTGTCTATGCCGTACCTCGGATAGCACGTAAAATGGAAGTCCTGAACCTGTACGATGTCAGGTACTCGTTAAAGATCCCTATCTTAATTATACCTGGATAGGCAAAATTTAGGACTCCCACTGTACAGCTCCAACGTAAAGTTAGTTCTCCTCTGTGGCTGTGAAACTTAGAAAATCTCCAAAAAGGTTCTGAGCCAGCTCCCAGTTTTTGCGAATCACTGCCTTAAGAGGATTCTCTCGATCAGGTGGGACGATAAAATCTCAAATGAGAGGCTGGTTCAATTGTTCAGACAGAAGCCATTGGGGGAGCAGATTGCCATGAGAAAGTGGAAGTGGATTGGACATACCCTTCGTAAAAGAGATGGAGCCATTGAGAAGACGGCTCATGATTGGAACCCCCAAGGATCAAGAAGTCTCGGGAGACCCAAGCTGACCTGGCGAAGAACAGTAGAGAAAGAGGTCATTAAGGCTGGAAAAACATGGAGAGAGGTCAAGGCCCTAAGCGGGGATAGAGACGGATGGCGAATTTTTACTTCGGCCCTTTGCTCCTACTATGGCAGCCATAGGACATAAGTCAAGTCACTGTAGCATCATCCGATTAGCCTTAGTGGCATAAAGTGTCGTTAAAAACAAACAAACAAAAAAATTTTTTTATTTATATTTCTTTATTTCATACTCTTTTCTTCTGTTTTACATTTGATTTAATATTTTCGTTACCTATTAGTAAGATTTTAAAATTTATTAGACTGATTCTATTGTGTAAGTGAGATGATATATTATTAAGTTATTATGTTGTTTTTTTTATTTAAAAGTGACAAAGAACTGCTCCAACTCCTTTATCTTTATATTTTTTAGCTTGCTTGGTTGACTTTCGTCCCACATTTTATTTATCATTTATTGTATGAAGGCACAAGTCACTGAGATAAACCCCAATCACTATCCGATAAAATGCATAATTATTTCATAGGATATTATTTACCTGTAGTTTCCTTTTTTAGGCAGAAACTCCTTGAATTGTTTTAGGGTGATAGAATGACCAGGAATCTTCGACCTATACGGGAACTGTTCGTCACAAAAGGAGAAGACAACTGTCGTATAGCCTTCTGATGAAGATGATTTCCCTTTCTTCAATGTTGAACCACACGATACTGGATCGACTTTTGGTTGGCCACCGCTGCTACACCTAAAAAAAAAATAAAAATAATAGTAACAGGTAAGAAATTTAATAATATTCAATTTGGCTTAAAATAAAATAATCTGGAATATACCTTAAAATTAAAATATTAAGAACTAGACATTTTTTTTTCTGCGTCGAAGTTACTGGTCGTTTGACCATCCGATATCTTGCTCAGTATGAACTTAATTTTTTTAACTACCGTTAAATGAGGTGACATTGTGACTAATGGGGTGACTTTGTGACAAGCCCATTTTTCTACAGTTTTTGAATTTCCCTCCTTAAAAAGAATCAGGTTAGGCAATTCAGTGTACTATCAGTTGGTCAGTAATGTGCTGCAACCTACTGGCCACATATAAAACTTTTTTCATTCCCTCACTATGGTGCTTTATTTCAATGTTTCAACTAAATGAAAACAATTAAACATATATGAAATAAAGCACCATGGTAAATGGAATGAAAGAAGTTATATGTGGCCAGTAGGTTGCAGCACATTACTGACCAACTGACAAGTACACTGAATTGCCTGACCTGATTCTTTTTAAGGAGGGAAATTCAAAAACTGTAGAAAAATGGGCTTGTCACAAAGTCACCCCATTAGGCCCGGTATAATCTGTATAATGTATAATGGTATAATCCAGTCAGTCCATTATACTCCAGGTACCCCTGACCCAAGCCTATAGGCTTATAGTCCAGATCGCAGAAAAGTGTCGTCCATGTGCACTGGGCCTAAGTCACAATGTCACCCCATTTTACAGTACTCATTTGCCAATGTCCCATTCATTATGTCTGTCAGAGTAGAGCGTATTGAGATGGTCTCCGATCATTCTACCTTGATTACATATTACACCTCAGCCATGACTATCTTAAGGGGGTGTCTCAGAATTAAATGAAGTAGCTCAAGATTTAATTAGATCAAGTAGCTGTGCCTCTTGGCAATGTTCTTGTCAGAAAAAATCAAACTGCTCCACCTCCAACAACCAAGGTTAGTTCTAGTTGGATCTTTTTTGTATAACATTTTATATATGTATTTTGTATGCAAACTGATGAACTGTCAATTACACCTATTTAGTCGTGGCTATTAATCAGGCAGAAGCAGGCTACGGCATCTCTTCTTTAGGTCAATTGGAATCAGATTTTCCAGTTAGTTTTAGAACATTGCAACCCCTTTTCTATATGTAAATTTATCATTCATCCTACCTTAGTATCATTACTATTTATCGTAGAATTGGGGATGGATTCTGGTCCTTGCTTGGCAATCAGCCTTTTCGTACCTCAAAATCCTTCAATGTTTCAGAGTTCACAGTAAGACCATGTAATGCCTCGGAATGATAGGTTGTTGAGGGATTTTCATCAGGGATGAAATATGAATTCATTGAAGATTTAGTTTTTAATTTTTATATATATATATAAAAAAATCTAGTACTGAACATGGGCGGATCCAGCAGGTTGAAAAGGGGGGCCTGCAGACCCACAGCCCTTCATTTGGATCTGCTAATCAGCTTTTTTACCTTTATGTTCCTTTCATAAAACTAACACTCTACTTGATCTGCATATTATTTGTTCTTTAGGTTACTTCCTTACTCTTAAGTTAAATTATACATTGGAATGACACAAAAGTTTCCTAAGGGGGGCCCATAGCCCTCCCCCTGCATCCAAAAATTGTAATGTAAATTTTATTGGTTAAGTGTTTTTTAGGCGAGAACTGTTTCATGGTAAACAGTTGTGGAAAGAGGTGATTTCACCGAGATCAAGTTCTACAGCCAGATTTCACTCCCTACCCCGAAATTAAATTTTTTATATATGAAATTATCTTAATACTTCATCCAAATAATATTATAAGACAGTGAACATTATCTTGATTCATCATTTATTACTTTTTATATAGACCATTGATCATGATATTTCAATCCTCATAATCACATGTTTCTTCATGTTCAAATATCATGTGTCGTCATTTTTTATTGTTTTGTAAAATAATGTAATCTTTCTAATAGCCAGGGTTAAAAATTAACTAATGCAAAATTGCATTTTTTTTTTTTTTTAAATTATCTTATTAGTGACACCCTCATACCTTGGTCTCACTTGTTTAGCTCTAAGCGGGTCTTCAAGCCTCCTTCGAACCTCCTCTGCCTGTATCATAGAAGGAACGAGTGATGCGTCACCGATATAGTTAATACCAGGAGGTGGTGGTGTACGCCTCCCTCTGCAAATATTTTTACTAAAGTTAATTTTGAATTTTTTTTTTTTTATAAATTTCAATTAGTGAAAATCATCCTATTATTTACTAGCAAAACCTGACCACGCTTTACTGTGGCTTACTCTAATAAGGAAATAAATAAATGTATTCCGGTGAAATTTACCCAAAAACATCATTACACATAAACCACAAATTACAGCGGAATTGGAAAAGAATTATATATTTTCAATGTAATTTTTTTAATTTTATACATAAAAGTAGTTAGTTATACTACAGGTTAACAGGGAAGAACATTGTATATTCCTTATAGCAGTCCATTTTTTCTACTAAAAACGGATACTAACAGATATAACGGTAGAAAAAAAAAAAGAAAAAAAAATGTGATAGGCTGTAATTCAGTTAAAAATTGTCCTATATACGTCATTTCTTTTTCATTTTGTTGCCTAGAAAAACATGTAATTTTTTTAAAATACGAAACTAAAACTTGAGTAGGAATCAAAAGTCTGTAACTTCGTAACTAATAGTCTGATTTTCATGATTTTTTCCCCTTAAATGTAAAGGGAATACAGAGACCTTTCATTTGTGCACATATGTAATTGACAAAAAAATTGATAGTTTTTGAGTTATGATTATAAATGCATTATTTTATTCAGGCTCTTCTCCTGAAGTTTTCTATGGGATCTGAATATTTTTCCCACCTGGAGGGGAAGGAAATCTTTCAAATCAATACCTCTATCATCGAATATGATCACTATAAAGAAAATTATAAATATGATCAAGAATGTTTGTTAATCTTGATGTTCGATAATCCCACGCCTTCCACGACTACCGCGACCAACTTTGTCAATGCTAGGCTCTAGTTAGTTCTAAAAAGAACAAACGTATGATTGAGAACCGAAAGATAGCAAGTTCAAAACCCGGAGCCAGGGGACATTTAATAATACTCGGTATCAATCCCCCACCCTCTCCCCAGGCCCGGGAAACCCCGTATAGCCTAACAGGCGAGGAAGGGGAGGACCAATAAAAAAAATAAAAAAAATCTTGTAGCTATTTGATAATATGAAAATATACCTGGCATGGTGTTTGCTATCAAACCGTGAACCTCCAGAACAAGATGATGCGGAATCCCTTTCTGACATGTTACAACCGCCTGTTCTGTCACTATCAATCAGCCAAGTCAAAACGCGGCTGAAAATAAAACAGAAAAAAATAAATATCAACAAAGTTTTGAATGCTATCAAGTATATAATTTTTCTAGCATATAGAGTAATGTGACTTGATGGAATAGAATGAGCCTAAAGGGGTGGAGAGGAAATTAAGAGATGATGATAAACTGATTCCTGTAATAGTTTTAATCCACAACCTTCATTACTCATTTTATTTTGTGATTAATAACTGATTTGAAGTAATTATTTATTTTGAATATATCGTCGTCACCATGGTAAAGTAACAAATATGCATAGGTTTTTAGTTGCACATTCGTTACTTCAGCATGGTGATGACGATATTATTGTAAAACTAATGTGGGTATCAAATAATTTTTATTTAAACATAATTATAATTTTTAATTAAAATTATAATCCGAAACGTCAGACGAACAATAAAAGCAAGGCTACTATTGATGCAAAAGTAACCATATGCTTTGATGTTTAAGACTAAGCCCCTAATCCATTCTTTCTTATATTTAATTCGAAAAAGAACATTACAGAATTTTAAATAAATATTGATTTTGTTTTTTGTAAAACAAATAATTTTTTTTTTTTGTTTTTCATGTTTTATTTTTTTTTAGGAAAATCAACATTAATTTTAAAGTTTCACATATAGTCCAAAAATGATAATTTCAAAAAGAATACTATGATTTTTTTTTTCATTTCCCAACCATTGCCATAAGTATCGATATTGTGAGTTTCAATTCTATACTCCTCAATTTTAATAATAAGAAAAAAAAAAATGAACATATAAATTTGAAATAATTATATTCAATATTAATTTAACCATTATTATGGAGTAACCACCTATTTTTTAAATTATTTTAACTAATTTATTTTTGAAGAGAAAAGACTTGGCTCCGCCGGGAATCGAACCCGGGTCTTCCGCGTGACATGCACGGTATGCTATCCATTACACCACGGAGTCGCTTCTAAACGGTGCCAAATCCGCATGTCAAGCGGAAGACCCGGGTTCGATTCCCGGCGGAGCCAAGTCTTTTCTCTTCAAAAATAAATTAGTTAAAATAATTTTAAAAATAGGTGGTTACTCCATAATAATGGTTAAATTAATATTGAATATAATTATTTCAAATTTATATGTTCATTTTTTATTATAAAATTATATTTAGTTCAAGTATAAAAGGTCGGTGTTAAGCTAAAGTTTAATTTTATTAAATACGGCTGTGTTTACTTCAATAGCCTTTGAAGTAGAATATATATTTCAGTTTTTATTTTATATTATTCAAATATAAAGAAGCATGATTAAAAAAAAAATGGTTTGATACTTAGTTCGCTATGGCTTTAGACCAACCAAATAAAACTATAACATTTGCTAAACTTTATAGAATGTTCTGTTTATTTTTGCCAAAAATTGAAGAAAAAAAATCTGGTGCGTGCGCGCAACACACAACTTTCACTTACCAACTTACTTAGATAAGAAATTGACGTGTTTTGTTAAATATCATTTCCCAAAGTCAAACATTTATCTACAATAATATCTTATTTTTATTAATCGTTAAAGCCGTTATTGAAAATAAAAAATAACCGGGAAAATGATACAAAATTTATTAAGTAAAGTCCCCCCTCCCGTAGATCAATTTTGATGAAATTTTTACAGTCGTATCTCGGGCATATAAATACATTAAATACCAAGTTTGATCAAAATCGTTAAAACCGTTTTTGAGTAAATAAAAAAAAACACGTGAAAATGATACAAAATTTAATTAGTAAAGTCCCCCCTCCAGTTGATCAATTGTGATGAAATGTTTGTTATCACATCTTTGGCATATAAATACATCAAATACCAAGTTTGATCAAAATCGTTAAAACCGTTTTTGAGTAAATAAAAAAAACATGTGAAAATGATACAAAATTTATTAAGTAAAGTCCCCCCTCCGGTTGATCAATTTTGATGAAATTTTTACAGTCATATTTCGGGCATATAAATAGATCAAATACTCAGTTTAATCAAAATCGTTAGAGCCGTTTTTGAGAAAATCGAAAAAAACTTAAAAAGTTATTAAATAAAGTACCCCCTCCCTTTGAGCAAATTTGATGAAATTTTTGCTGTCACATCACGGGCTTATACATACTCTAAATACCCAATTTCAGGTTCGCACGGTTTATAGTTTTTGAGCTAGTCTGTTCACACACACACACACAGACACACACACACACAGACCATTTCGCGGGACTTGGTTATTTTGACTCAGGGGACCCCAAAACGTGTATTTCCGTTGAAAACCGGAAGTCGAAAATTTTCACGAAAATGATACAAAATTTAATTAGTAAAGTCCCCCCTCCAGTTGATCAATTGTGATGAAATGTTGGTTATCACATCTTTGGCATATAAATACATCAAATACCAAGTTTGATCAAAATCGTTAAAACCGTTTTTGAGTAAATAAAAAACCCCGTGAAAATGATACAAAATTTATTAAGTAAAGTGCCCCCTGCGGTTGATCAATTTTGATGAAATTTTTACAGACATATCTCGGGCATATAAATAGATCAAATATTAAGTTTAATCAATCGTTAGAGCCGTTTTTGAGAAAATCAAAAAAACACGTGAAAATGTTACAAAATTTATTAAGTAAAGTCCCCCCTCCGGTCAATCAATTTTGATGAAATTTTTACAGTCATATCTCGGGCATATAAATAGATGAAATACTCAGTTTAATCAAAATCGTTAGAGCCGTTTTTGAGAAAATCGAAAAAAACCTAAAAAGTTATTAAGTAAAGTACCCCCTTAAAGTTATTAAGTAAAGTACCCCCTCCCTTTAAGTAATTTTGATGAAATTTATGCTGTCACATCGCGGGCATATACCTACACTAAATACCCAATTTCAGGATCGCACGGTTTATAGTTTTTGAGCTAGTCTGTTCACACACATACACACACACAGACACACACACACACAGACCATTTCGCGGGACTTGGTCATTTCGACTCAGGGGACCCCAAAACGTGTATTTCCGTTGAAAACCGGAAGTCGAATTTTTTCACGATCGCAATACTTCCACTTACTATATATTTCATATATAGGTAAGTGAAAGTAAAAATTTATATTGAAGCATACCTATCCTTGTTGGGCAGTGAACCATGGTTAGACACAGACTCGGAAACAACACTGACGCCGCTGTCCGTGAGCTCTGGTTTCTTGCTATATCTCCTGTTACCACCACTGTTGACCCACTCACGGCTTCCTCGAAACCTACCGTCATGGCCTAAGAAAAAAAGAAAGGTTTATTATATACAATTTCACTAAAAAAAAAATCTTAATTATCAAACTGAAAAATGTAATCTGGTTCGCTTCTGTAAATTTTTAAGACACATATTCAAACTTACTTTGAAGAGAGGCATAAGTGTCGGATGAGTCGGGATAATCGGGCATAGATTTACTCTTTGGAAGATGCCCTCGGTGGTCCAGTGATTCTGGGTAGTCATGTACGTTACCAGAATCAGAACTGAATGTAGAAAATACGTCCTAAAATCATGAGAAAAAATTATATATATCAATATTTTGAAAAATGTTCTGATATCATTGATCAGCCTATTTATATATAAATATATATATATTTATTTACGATATAATTTTACAATATTATAAATAAACTCACCCTATCCTTTGACCTCACATGCCTGGTAGTGTAAGGCCTCGTTTGATAAGGATGTGGCACAGGCAAAGGATGATGGCCTACGTATGGAGCAGTCGTCGGTCCACCTCCGCTCACACACACCTAAAAAAGAAGACAGTGATTTGTTAATACATATCTTTTTTTATATAAATGATATATAAATATTGTTTAAACAAAAAGAAGAAGTATTATTTAATACCTTATTCATAGGTTGGTTAGGTCTTGCCCTTCTGAAATCTGGAGACTTAGGGCGAGGCGAGGCAACGCCAGGGGTTCTTGCTGGAGTCAGATCTGACCAGACTCGGGAAACATGTTGATCTGAAATAAAATTTATAACAGATTTTCTTAAATTTAGAATTGCATCCATAATACTGATAGAGATGGAGAATAGTCAACTTTTTTTTTATAAGATTCTCAGGGATAATTAGTATTCATGAATTTCAGTCACAGCTGAGGTAAAATGCTTCACTTTTTTAAAATCTCGTCCTTTACAAAACACTCGCAATAAAGGAAGAGTAACTAATTTTTCTGCTTCTTTTAGGAAACTTTTAAAAAAATTGATAAAAGATTATTTACAGTAAAATCTAAGTTCTAAAAATCCATATTAAACATAAACATCCAAGACACAATTTTAGGAATCTCTGTCATAAAACGAAAAATCATTTATTTGGAAAATTTAATGACCCAAAAACTGCAGATTTTGATATTTCATTTTTAAAAATCTTCAAGAGCTAACTATACTCCAATAACTTGATTTTTCTTTAAACTCTCTACTAACATTTTTCTTCAAACGCTATTAAAATTTACCATGGTGACTGAAATTCCTGACTATCTATTATTCTGCCCCCTTCACAATATTTATAGTTTTAATATTTAATATAATGATCCTAATAAAAAAAAAGAAATCAAACCAATTAATAAACATTTTAATTATATATATCATTCCATATAACTAAAAATCATTACTTAAGATTAAATCAGATACTTAATGGTTATAAAAAAAAAAAAAAAAAAATCTTTCATACCTAAGATATCTTGATCGTTGTCATCATCGATCTGAAATCTTTCTCTAATTGCGTCGGCTAAACTTCTCGCAGAAGGGCCACCTCCTTCTCCAATTTCACTCTAAAACCACATGAAAGCAATTAAAAATTATTAACAAAGTCAATTAAATAGTCAATATAAAGCAAGGAAAAACATTAAAAAAATGAACAACAGTGTTATGTCCTTAGTGAAAAAAAAAAAACACTAAAATTATATACTGGATGGAACATAAAAATTAAATAGAGATTAAAAAACCATTCTTCAGAATTAAGAATACTTTAAGTTATAATAATTATACATAGATTCTATGTAATTAATCTAGATGTGTTAAAAACCAATAAATTAAAAAAAATACTAATTTTTGTAAATGATTTCAAAATGATTCTTAAAATAAGCTAAATGAAATATTGAATATATTAATTAAGAACGAATTCTTTTTTTTTTTTGGACATGTTAGATAACAAATTTTCTATTAATTAAATTTATTTCTTTTAGTTGTTTTTTAGGAATTTTGATTTTTTATTGAGATTGACCAAAAAGAAAGACAAGCAATAAACGAATTGCACCAGAAAAATTTATTTAAAAATTCTAGATAACATAACCATATCGTAAAAATTACAAATCCACATACGAAGTCCAGATCCATAATAATTTCAATAACACAATACAAAAAGCACTTGACAAAAACCAATCTCACCGCTCTGCATTAAAAAACGACACTAGCGCTTCATATGAGGCGTTTGGTTTCAAAACCGGTTACATCCATTTTTTCTAAAAACGTTTTTTTTTTCTTTTTCTTTTTCTTTTTTTTTAAAGTTTTTCATGTTAGAAGTAATATGTTAGACGCGTTTTTTTAAAAAGACTTCTAGATCCTTCGAAAATCAATACTTAAAGATTCCATTTCTTATCAATTTCCAATTGGCTTGGTTCCATCCAAGCTTCACTTTTCAGAAAACCTTCAATTTTTCGGAATCTCATGTTTCCAAACTGTTGGATGATGTTGACCCTCTATTAAGAAAAACACTATGGAGGAGACTGGAGATCAATAGGTATCCTAGAATTCTACTAAGTTGAAATAGACAGTACAATGTCACCTATCCAAGTAAATATGCATGATACCAATATGGATGTGGGTCAACATCAAGAAGAACATTAAACGATAATTTGTATATTTAAAAAATAAAAACTATGTATATATTGTTCATATTAAATAAAGAGATTTGTTTTTAAAAAATGTCAATTCATAATTTAACCAAAAATTGATCACTTTCTTATCAAATATTGATATTTTTTTATTTATAGGCATTAAAATAACTATTGCCACGCTATAAATTTTGTTTTAAAAATATTATTAATACTTTAAATATTTAAAAGTTTTTAACTAGAATAGGTTTATTAAGCAAAATGGGGAATAGACTATTTCAGTAATTAAATCAAAATAGTTTGAAAATGTAAAAGTAAATTAAAAACAAAAGATAATTATATAGAGCAATCATCTTAAAAATACCTACATAAATAAATATTAAAGAGGGTTCTTAAAAAAAAAAATCTCATTATTTGATAATTTTAGTGTTAACATAAAAGGGAAATATGTATGCATGTATAATGTATAATGCTGAACATTAAAGCACACCGGTAAAAATTAGAACCTTATCTGTAAATAACTAGTAATAGAAACATTAGTCTCACACTATTGATCTTTAAAATACTTTCCTCGTGAATTTTTTTTTTCTCTAATCTTTATTATTTAAAAAAAATTATATTATATTGAAGTATAGTATTCATAAAGTATAAATATATAGAATATAAATAATTCATAAATGTTAATATTATAGACAAACCTCAAACAGCTTGTGGGCCAATTTTTCTTGTATCTCTTGGCTTCTTTTGACGCTTTCCAATTTCTTGATAAGAATAGCAGCAAACTGTTCCGGTTTCATTGGATGCACCTAGCGGAAAATATAAAAAAAAAAAAAAGTAAAATAAAATTATCTGAAAAATAATAATATATTAAAAATTTCAAATATGAAACAAACCTTTTTTACAGTTTTGATTTTGATCATATAAGTAAAATAATCAAACATGTCATCATCATCATCATTATCATTGCTTGACAACGAAGATGAACTTGACATCATGTCATGGTATAAAAAATTAATATTGGAATAACGACTCATGTTTCTTATTTTAAAGAATCATGTGTATTGCACGTCAAAGTCATATAAAGACTAACAAAGGAAAAATGAATTAGAACAGATTTATGGCGTCTCAGTAACTGGCCCTATTATGGCTTCAGTCCTTTACCCCAATATCTTATCAGACAAGGTCACACACTCAAACCTACAACTAGTTGCACTGGGCACATCTCTACAGATAACAGTCATCTGTGGACTGAGCTGGACTAGAGTAAATATGCAAACAGATGTTCTGTTTCAAACGGATATTTGCATAACAGAGTTACATTAATTCCCCATAACGAATAAAATATTTATAGACAGTAATGAAAACTGTTTTTGTAAACATTTAAATATTTTCTCTACTGACCATACTCTGAATGGCAACAAAATCTTTTGTATATCCAAGAGGAAAAAATAATGTACAGTAGGATCTCAATTATCCGGGCCTCGATTAACCAGGGTGCAGAGGAGCCAATTTTTTTACTTTCACTTACCTATATATGAAATATATAGTAAGTGGAAGTATTGCGATCGTGAAAAAATTCGACTTCCGGTTTTCAACGGAAATACACGTTTTGGGGTCCCCTGAGTCGAAATGACCAAGTCCCGCGAAATGGTCTGTGTGTGTGTGTGTCTGTGTGTGTGTGTGTGTGTATGTGAACAGACTAGCTCAAAAACTATAAACCGTGCGATCCTGAAATTGGGTATTTAGTGTAGGTATATGCCCGCGATGTGACAGCATAAATTTCATCAAAATTACTTAAAGGGAGAGGGTACTTTACTTAATAACTTTTTAGGTTTTTTTCGATTTTCTCAAAAACGGCTCTAACGATTTTGATTTAACTGAGTATTTATTCTATTTATATGCCCGAGATATGACTGTAAAAATTTCATCAAAATTGATTAACCGGAAGGGGAACTTTACTTAATAAATTTTGTAACATTTTCACGTCTTTTTTTTATTTACTCTAAATCGCCTTTAACGATTTTGATCAAACTGGGTATTTGATGTATTTATATGCCCGAGATATGATTGTAAAAATTTCATCAAAATTGATT
Organism: Aelia acuminata; assembly: GCA_911387785.2. Taxonomy (NCBI): domain Eukaryota; kingdom Metazoa; phylum Arthropoda; class Insecta; order Hemiptera; family Pentatomidae; genus Aelia; species Aelia acuminata. Next base: position 221,655,303 of record OU426978.1, read on the forward strand.
AACAGGAGGGGGGACTTTACTTAATAAATTTTGTAACATTTTTACGTGTTTTTTGATTTTCTCAAAAACGGCTCTAACGATTTTGATTAAACTTAGTATTTGATCTATTAATATGCCCGAGATATGTCTGTAAAAATTTCATCAAAATTGATCAACCGCAGGGGGCACTTTACTTAATACATTTTGTATCATTTTTACGTGCTTTTTTTATTTACTCAAAAACGGCTTTCACGATTGTGACCAAACTGGGTATTTGATGTATGTATATGCCAAATATGTGATAGCCAAAATTTCATCAAAATTGATCAACCGAAGGAGGGACTTTACTTAATAAATTTTGTATCGTTTTCACGGCGTTTTTTATTTACTCAAAAACGGCTTTAACGATTAATAAAAATAAGATATGAATGTAGAAAAATGTGTGACTTTGGGAAATGATATTTAACAAAACACGTCAATTTCTTATCTAAGTAAGTTGGTAAGTGAAAGTTGTGTGTTGCGCGCACGCACCAGATTTTTTTTTTTAATAAGCTTTTTTTAATTTGTATGTCATTTATTTTGTATGTATAATATTTAAAAAAAAATGTATAAGTAAATATTTAACGATTACACAATGTTTAACTATCTATTATGAAATAAAACAATAAAAAATGAAAAACACAAAAAGCGAGTATTGTATTATGAGATGTTTCCGGTATCTTATACTCCAATCCATAATCTAGGAACGGTATTGTTTTTAAGTCTTTCCAGGAAACTCCTACTCTGGCCTGTTTGGCTACAAAACAAAATATTTTCAGTTGTGATTTAGTCTCGATTTAAATACATTCATGAAATAGCAAAATGTCGGAAAAAAGAAAACGTGTCGTTTTAATGTTTCAAGAGAAATTAACTATTATAAACAGATTAGAAAAGGGTTAAAGTGTTAAAAAATTGTCCGCTGAACTAGGGATCGGCGAACAAACTGTACGGGATATTTTGAAGAAGAAAAAAGACATTTTCGACTACGTATCGTCGTCGGCCCGTAATATATAAAAACATACATTTACTTTTTTTGTTTTATAATTTAATGTATATAAAACATTCGTTTGTTAATAATAGTGATTATACCTTATAAGTGATTTTTTAACCTTTTTTTTTATCACATTAAGTCAATAAAATGTTTTAATTCGATTATCCGTGGTTTTCATTTATCCATGGGCCCCCTTACCCATATTTGTTTATGATTAAAGAGGCTGCTATCAAATTATTTTTCACGAATTTGATGTGAACAAATGAGCTGATGATGTGTTAAAAAAAATTGTTAAATTTATTATAGTATCCAAAATTATAAAAAAATAATTTGATTTATTTTGACAGTACTTGAATGAATCAAATATACCACTAGCACAGGCGTAAGAGGCATATTAAAATGATATAAATCTACTTTATTCAGAAATAAAAACTTGATTATTAACATTTATAATATTATTTTTAAACATTTTTTCGGATAATTTTTATATTAAGATGTTTCAAATAAAATAAATAAACAATAAGTAATCATCATAATTATTCATTATAAAATTATTATATCAATCATTGGTTGATAAACAGTTATTTCTAAGTAACCACTATAATCAGTAACAATCATGGGTTATTGATAATACTAGTTTAAAAAAAAAATAATACATATAATAGTAAATTTATATATTAATACCATTCAATCATAAATATATAAAACTTTTTTGTTAATTATTTCCAATTCATAAATGGTCCTCTAATTTCCTTGGATTAAATTGTTCTATTTTTGTTTTTGTAGATCTAAACCACTTGATTTAAGAGAATTATTGGAAAGGCATAATAATATAAAGATAAGAAAAATTTAGTTGAAAATTTATCCCCTAGAGGGATGATAAATATTTTATAAGGAGAAAATGTGAATACGTTTCCAAAAGGTTTTGACTAGAAGATGGCCGTGTGGCTGAAACGTAAATAAATCTAGATTTTTAGATCTACAAAAACAAATAGAAGAATTTTTTGTTAATTTTAAAATGAAACAAATAGAGAACATTTAATAAGTTCGTTAAGCTCTCTGTATATAATACTGACTATGCAACGTAATTTTAATAATTGAGTTATCCAAAATTGACAAGTTTAAAATCCAGAAATGCTTAAAACGTTATTTTATATTAAAATTATGATTTTATAATTGTATATGCATAACCGTTAATTAAAAATTGATTCTTTAATCCTAAAATTGTAATTATCTGGCAACTCGATCATATGGAAACTTATATTACAAAATATAATGTTTGAATAAAATTAATATTTTAACATATAGAAAAAAACAAACAAATTTGTTGTAATTAAAGATTTAAAATGATAACAAAACACATATATAGTCATTCTAACACGATTCCAGATGTGAATCCTTGAATAAAAAAAAAAAAAAAAAAAGATTTAACTGAATGAAAAAATATTTGCTATACATCACAATGAATGACTCATCAAGATAGAAACTGACAAATCACTGTATAGATAAATGCATATTGATTTGGAAATAAAAACATAACTGCCAGCGAACCCTCAGTATCATGAAATCACAAGTCGCAAAAATTGTTATATCATCACTATCATTCTGATAATAAATCAGTATAAAAAAGCTAATAAATCAGTATAAATATAAAACAAAAATGAACTGAGAGGCAGACGATGTTAACTGAAGAGCCATTATACATACTGATAAGTTCAGAGCTATATTTAATTTTATCACTTGACAAATCAATATCAAGATATCAGTTATTCAGATATAGTTTAGTCAATAATGATTAAATTAATGAATTACATATACTGAACTATATAATTATATAACAGATTTATTATTCGTAATTTTTTAGGCTACTCAGTAAAATGCATATTAAAATCACATTATATATTTCATTATTAATAAAATGGACTTGAACAAATGAAAAACTTGGATCCTTCAAATTTCCAACATTTAAATTTAAATATGAGATAGGTTAAATGATGATCAGGATTTTCAGTTTGAAAAAAAAAATTATTTTCGAAAGCCAACGTTTCGATCCAACTTGTGGATCTTCATCAGGGCTAAAAGAAAACAAATAGATGAGTATCTATGCTAGAGGGTGACAATAAATGAATATTTTACAGAACTGATACTAATATAAATATAAATATTTAAATATTATTATAATATTGTGATTAATATTTATCATAAAACAGATAAAGAGATAATTTCATCCACTTAGGGTCTGGCCACACATGTCCGCACCATAGCAATAATACAGGTTATGTTCAGAATATTTTTAAATTTAACTTACATATGACCTTTATTTATGCCTAAAGTAGTCTGTGTCTGACATGTGTGGCCTGACCTTTAGGCATAACTAAAGGTAATATGTAAGTTAAATTAAAAATATTCTGAACATAACCTATATTATTGCTTCGGTGCGGGCATGTGTGGCCAGACACTAAATAAGATAAAAGGCCTACTGCTTAAGGTCTGGCCACACATGTTCGCACCGGATCCGCACCGCAGCACTAATACAGGTTATGTTCAGAATATTTTTAAATTTAACTTACATATTACCTTTAGTTATGCCTAAAGTGGCCTGTGTCTGACATGTGTGGCTTGAACTTTAGGCATAACTAAAGGTAATGTTCAGAATATTTTTAAATTTAACTTACATATGACCTTTATTTATGCCTAAAGTAGTCTGTGTCTGACATGTGTGGCCTGACCTTTAGGCATAACTAAAGGTAATATGTAAGTTAAATTAAAAATATTCTGAACATAACCTATATTATTGCTTCGGTGCGGGCATGTGTGGCCAGACACTAAATAAGATAAAAGGCCTACTGCTTAAGGTCTGGCCACACATGTTCGCACCGGATCCGCACCGCAGCACTAATACAGGTTATGTTCAGAATATTTTTAAATTTAACTTACATATTACCTTTAGTTATGCCTAAAGTGGCCTGTGTCTGACATGTGTGGCTTGAACTTTAGGCATAACTAAAGGTAATATATAAGTTAAATTAAAAATATTCTGAACATAACCTGTATTATTGCTACGGTGCGGATCCGGTGTGGACATGTGTGGCCAGACCTTTATTCTAACATCTTCCACATCCTCAAATCCAGTTTCGATTTCATAGGTATCCGCAATTATCGATGTACTTCTAGTATTATTATTATCTTTAGTATTGTATAAGTTCCTTCTGTACATTTTTATACATTATTACTTTATGTATTATCTCAATTTAGTGTTATTATTGAGTCCAGACATAACAATTTGTATACAGTAGTACCATCTATATAGTTAGTTTTTAATATTTTATTTTCACTCAGTTGTCATGTAGCCTCTTACTTCAAAAGCGTTGGGTTTTCCCGTCATAAACCTTTGAAGTCGGAAAACTATCCTCTACCACTCTTACCTTATTTTACCTTCATTCTATGTATCTACCTTGACTCAAAAGTTAAATATCAGATTCTATTTTATCATATCGCAGCTAACCAGCTACTTATTTAAATATTCATGTATAATGCTTACCATCTTTTATATTATTGTCAGTTGTGTAAAATATTCATTTATAATCATCATCTAGCATAGATACTCATATATTTTTTCTTTTAGCCCTGATGGAGATCCACAAGTTGGATCGAAACGTTGGCTTTTGATAATATAAGAATTTTTCAAACTGAAAATCCTGATCATCATTAAACCAATCGTAAAGCTTCACAGTTGATTATCTCTCACCTCTAAATATGAGATAAATGATATCATAACTTCTAGGATTAGTAGTTATAGGTTTAGTTGCTATTCATTATCAATAAAATGAACTTGAACAAAAGAAAAACTTGGATGCTTCAAATTTCCAACATTTAAATTTATATATGAGATAAATGACATCATAACTTCTAGGATTAGGAATTGGTGGACGGGGTCGCACGGGTCAGAGAAGCGTGGAAGTCGACTCTTAAAGCAGCCAAGATCCAATTAAATTTAATGGATTATAGAGTCCAGGACGATGTAATGATTTTTTTAATTTTTGGCACTTGCAGCCTTTTCCATTTATATTCCTCAATTACTTTTTAAGCGAAGAAGGAATACCTTCAGAAATAAATCATTGACATAAAAAAAAAAAAAAATCATACGATAGGTTACCTTGTCAGTTTGTATCCTCTGCGTCCTTGGTATAAGAGTCTGGTGCATGTAAGGATCTCTGTTCAGGGTCGCCGATTCCTTGACCCTTTGGCAATGTCTTTGGTACTGCTTGCGCGACATTTTGTGGTGACTTAAAGACATGCCATCCCTGGAGAATAAATATAAGCATTATTTAAAAACTCGACTTCATCTAATATATCTTAATTTTATATCTTAATTACTGATTTCTTAAAAATTTCTAGTTTTCAGCCTAAACATGACACATGACATTTTTTTAAACATTCTTTTGGCGAATAAAATAAACAAAAAAATTCTCTACCAATCCAATGGGACTGCCTGTTCGACGAAAATATGATGTAATGTATGCAGTACTAATAGATCTAAACTGATTTTTTTTTTTTAATACTTAAAACTTCTTTTTGCTACTAATTTTTATAAATAATATCAATAACAACCAGTTTGTTATATATGCCAACTAATTTGCACTTCAAAACAAAAACGAAGCTGAAAAAAAAGTTTTTATAAGTTATTAAAGTTATTGTTTTTATGATATTAAAACATCCCTCTTATTAAAGAATACTTTACTCTGATTGAAATTCGACAAGTTTAATTCAAATTGTTGGAGCAGTACTGAGAAATTTTAAAGACCAGTCGGGTTAAAGTGCTTATTTGAACTTTTCTACTAATCCTTTTCTATCACATCACGGTCATTACCTACATCAAATACCTAATTTCAGTTTTGAATGACCTACATTTCTGAGCTAGTCTGTTCACAGAAAAACAGACTATTTCACGTGACTTCGTTATTTAGGGATGGGACCCCGAAATGAGTAAAAAATTTAAAAAACATGGTACCAGAAATCACATTTAGGTTGTTATATTGTCCAACTCTTAATTAATTATTATTAATAAAAAATTCATCAGAAGAGATGTAATTCTATTAAAAAGAGAAGTTTATTGATTAAATTTTAAGCTTAAAATTTAATAATATTTACTAGTTCTATCAATAACCTTAATAATAGTGATGGATGTTATAGATCAAAATGAAGGTGGAATTTCAGCATCATCAAGAAAGATTTTTTAGGAGTAACATATACAATATGAATGTCACGTATCCTGATAGTTTTTCAAGCTCTACTCACCAAGACAAGGTCAGGAATTATTTATTTATTATAGTTTTTAAAGTTATATCAATTTGTTAAATTATAAATAATTATTCTGTCATAAGAAAATTGCTTATAAACTACAACTGCCACATCTCTTATTATATAACCGAATAATCTTAATAATTATTCACTTCACTACCTCCGAAGTCAGATAAGATTAGATACTGCATTAACTGGGGTTAGTGGGATCGCTTTTTATTTTATATTTTCTGAGTACATTTTTTTTTTTTTTTTTTTTTTTTTTTTTTTTTTTTTTTTTTTTTTTTTTTTATATTAAGTACCGGAACCAAACAGTTTCATGGACTATAAAATTATTCAGTTCATTTGTATTTTTTAATTAAAGAAGAGTAATCTCCCTCCCCCCCACCAACTAACTTTACCGACAATCAACAAACTTTATCTCCACCTCAAAAAATAACAGTATGATTGTTAATAGTTAAATTATATATTTTTTATACTGTCATGGTCATGGTCGGCTGACATCAAATGGGGGAATAATGAAGGCAAAAGGATTTAAAATTTAGAACACTATAGATTAGGATCTGCAACGACATCAAAGCCAGTCCGCAAAACTCAGAAAACCTTTGAGAACCTTCCAGAAGTCATCCTATCCAAATAAACAGTAAACTGTCTTCTGCATAAGGCAGTATAACGACAGCCTTTTTGGCTTTATGTTTGGTGGATATTTAAAATTGAAATCTCTAGCTGCTAATGAATGAAAATGAAAGGAAATTCTTTTTAAAATATAACACTACATAATCATTTTATAAATAACTAGCTGTACATACCGGTTTCACCTGGAGAATTCCATTTTTAAAATCTATGACTTGTGAGACCTTTATCGACTCAAACTGTCGATTTCGTAAAACCCAATGTAAAGTGAGATCATTATGATTTTTATAACAATAAAGAATATCAGCTGAAGATATGCAATTTTATTATGAAAAGGTATTCGCACCTGGTGTCAAAGAACCACTGAGCGAAATTTGGAGAATTTAGGACAAACGGTATGGATTTCTTTAAAGAACAAATAAACAAACAGACTTTCAACTTTATTTATATAGATTATGAAAATCTTATAACTATCAAAGCATATCAACACGGTTAAATTTTTCGTTACAAACTTCATTCCAAAAATTTAACCATGTGAACGCACCTTAACATTAACTTACTTAAAATTATTTTATCAACTTATTTTTACATATTATAAGAGTAAACAATGACTGAATAAATAATGATCTAACTTGACAAACTACTCACAGTGAACTGTCTGTAAGAGACATGTTATCAGATTCCGTTCGAGCATCTGAACTGAGACTCTGGAGTTCGGAATCCTGCCGAGACACAGGGTTGTATGAGGAGTAGGCACGGGCGCCTCCTTTGGGCCCGCCATGGAGGTATAAGCTACATGCAAAACCACTAACTCTATTACACTCAAAACTCAAGCAATGGTAGCAAATTGACATAATAAAAGAAATAAAAAATAATAAAAAAAATAAAAATAAAAACATGCTCTCAGACATATAAATCTACATAAATTAAACATAAATAAATCAAATAGGCTTCATACTTCCCTAATCGAAAACAACAAAATAAGAGTAGTTTTGGGAAAAAGAAGCTTTAATCTTAATTTTGAAAATTGACATATCATGTTGAATATTAACTTTTAAATGTACATAAAAAAAATTCACATTAGATTAGGAATAATTTTTATTTGTTAGCGAAATTTAGTTTTTAAAAAAGAATTATTTCCTCAATGATAAAAACCATTTGAATCGTTGAAGAGAAAACGTAGACACGGCTAGAATAGACCACACGTTAGCTCAATGGTAAGAGCATTGTAATGGAGATGCATTAATTCTCGGTGTGGCAAATCTTTTATAAAATCATTTTTTAAAAAAATAATATAGTCTTGAAGTTAAGAAACAAGAGATATTTAAACAATTTCAATGTTTACAAGGTTATTAATTTAAAATGATATTGATCACCAAAAAGAAGATTAACAAAAGCCGGTTTTTTATTATTTAATTTTAAAAGAGGAATTAAAAATAATCGTTTTCCACAATATATGTATCAACCCTGTTAACACCTAATTCAATCCCATATTCATCACACCATTCTCCATTCTGTAAAATTCTCTTTCCTTTTGGAAAGACGTCTTAATAGTTAACCTATATTAAAATTTTTATGTTTGCTTCACTTTCAATATGAAAAATGTAATTATATGATGTGAATTTCTTTCTTGGAAATTTTGTTTTATTAAAACAGTCCAAACCCTGCTTATGCTCTAATGTATAGTATGGTTTGGACCTTTTTAGAAAAATTTTAAAATAAGAAAAAAGAAACTCACAAAGGAAGAAATTTCAATCACATAACGAGGCATTTTTAAATAGAAAGTTAAATATGAAGATAAAAAAAAAAAAATAATTTTACAGAACGAAGAATGGTGTGATTAACATGGAATTTAAACCCGGAATGTTCATGTGGCGAAGGACATAAACTATTGATGACAAATTTCGTTTTTTTTATTACATGAAATTATTTTGATATGAACAAAATTTAAGTAAGCTTTCATGACAGTAATAAAAATAATTAAACTATCAAAACCTACAAAAATGTAATTAAAAAATTAATATTTCAAATATCTGATAGCTATGCTTATAAAGCTTGATAATGAATAAGCGCAACAACAGCATTTAAGGCAAATATGTATGTGCACTTTGGTAAAAACATGAATCTAAGAAGCCATGCAAATATATTTATAAAAAAAAATTCTATGAAAATCAAAGCTACTATAAAAAACAAGCAACTAGGACAGTCACAAAGTGAAGCACTGATCATTTTAATACAAACTGTGCTTTAAAAATAAAATTAAACATTTAACTAAAAGGTAAAATACTTTACAATAAAAGCTACATTAAATATTTTAATTTTGGGGATTCTATTCACAATTAACATCGATAGTCGGAGATGGATAATAATTATCTATTAATAATTATTGACGCAACTAACCCAGCAAAGGTTTCAGTCTTCGGACGGAGGCCGACCGCTCTCCTTTGTTGAGTAATGTACAGCATATCTTTCGTAAGTGGAGGAAACGAAGACGTTGTCTCCAACTCCTTGTCTTCGTGCAGGGTAGCGAGACCTCCACTGCTTTGACCCCCATCGGCGCTTACTTCCCCACTTTCACCACTGCTGCTACTCCTGTTAAAAAGTATAAATAAGTCAAATTTTCTTTAATATTAATGAATATTTTCCGTCAAGTTCACAAAAACAAATTTTCAGCAAAATATACACACTTACAGATCAGAAATCGGTCCGGTTTGTGTAGCCCTCACATGGGAAAGATATACATCAGATCTAAGAAAGTTAGGGTAGTTTGTGTCAGTGATGAGCTTCTCGACCGATTCACAAGCTTCATCGAACACGTGAATATCCAAAGGCGTTGTCGAGTCTTTTAAGCGCGCATGAACTTGTTTTCTTAGAGATTCGTCGATTTCTAGCTGGGTTTTGAGGAAAAATCGCCTGAAACAATTTTAGGTATAATAAGAAATAAAAATGCTTTCCTTTGAAACAATGTAATAATACAATTAGGACACAGTTAAAAATATGATTTAATATACTTCTAAAAACTATATATTTTATTTATTATATAACAATAAAACATTTATAATGATAAATTTGCAATCTGCAAATTACTTGCAATGAGCAAATTTTGGAGACCATAATGATTGTATGACCGTCAGAGGGTTTGAAATTGTAGATCAGTCTTTTGAGAAAGCTATAATAATTTTCTTTGGCTGTTTCTAAGTCATTGTGAATGACTATGACTTTTACTAACATAAAATGGTGCATCAACTATTCCTCGCAACACCTTTGACTGAAAAGACTGTATTATTCTTTGTACGCTGGTCGATTTTGCAGAGCCCTAAAACTCTACCCCGTAAGTACATATATGTTTTAGTAAGACTTTGTATAAAATGTGAGTTTATTTGTTAAAGATAATTTTGAACGTGTGTTTCATGTAGTCTAAATAAAAGACCATATCTCCTGTTTAGTCCTTTACGTTTTAGTGTGATGTGAGTTTTACAAGTCAGTCTTTTGTCCAGATAAAAATATATATTCTAAATATCTAACCTCAACAGCTGGTGGTACACAGATATTAAAATATATTCCTGGACAAGTGCCACGATTAAGTGTGAAAATTACATGAACACACTTTTTTTCATTAATTTTTATTTTCCATTTTTAAGCGACCCAATCTGTAAGTAAGTTCAAGTGAGTTCATTTGTTAAAGATAATTTTGAACGTCTGTCAAGAAGTTTCGATAAAGGACCGTATCCGCTGTTTGGTTCTTTACGTTTTAGTCTAATGTGAGTTTTCGAGATAAAAACCTAAATACCTAGCCTCATCACATAGCAGAATATAGATATTATGGAAATATATTTGTGGACAAGGTCCACTATTAAGAGGGAATATTACATGAACACTTTGTTATTCGTTAAGTTATATTTTGCATCTAGTGGCCGTAGTAGATTATTAAAGGCTCAAATAGGGTTTTTATCTGAACAAAGTAAAAACTATATATAAAATTAAAATTTTAGACAAATATAATTACCTATAAATAACGCGGACTATCTGGGCAACCTTGTCGGGTGGACTTGGCGCCTGCTTGCGCAGTCCGGCGCAAGCAAACCAGAAGTCGAGGGCATCACTCGCTCCTTCCTCTTCGAGGTATTTCCGAAAGAGTTTAACTCCCTCGGGATCGGACAGGAGAGAGTGAAGGTTTCGTGCCCAGGTGAGACATCCAGGAGGCGAAGTGGTCTCGCCCCTAGGTGAGCCGCTCTGCCCCTCCGGTTCGAAGCCCAAAGGTGCGCATCCATCTGTTTGGAATACAATATTTTATTTTATTATTACTATATAAACTATATATATTTCAGTAATTTCACTCGCCAGAGTTATGAAAATATACTTACCATGAATAGAATGCTGATATAGGCTGGAAGTGCGCGGGGTGAGTATTGTACTGCTGGGCACTATTTTGGTGCTTTCCTTTTTGACTCCCTCTGTTTCCTCACCTGGAATGGCCTAATACCATTACAAACACCGTAACAACGAGTTCTATATTTTAAAATTTATTTTCATGTTTTAATAGATTTGTAAGATTTACCTGGTACGACTGGTGGGCGGGGGGCATTTTGATGGAAGACATTCATCTCATGCGAGGGACGGCCCTCAGGACCTTATAAATCAGCATTCCAATAAATCTAAACAGAAAAGAAGAAAAAAAAAATTATGATCAATCGAAGGAAGAAAGACTATTATAATTTTTATTTATTTTTAAAGCATTCACACTCTAACCTACTTAAATCCTACTTAGTTAAAGTACACACCATAAATTTAGTATCCTATAGTATGTATTTAGTGCGTCATGTGCATAGGTGAGAGTTGAAGTAAAGAAAAAATGTGTTTAAATTGCAGATTATTTATTTTTTGAACACTATTTTTGAAGTTACGATATGCTCATCTGTGACATTTGTTTGTAAGTGGGTTTGTTTTACCCAGACATAAATGCCACAGAAAGAGTGCACTCTAGAAAACGACACATAAAACTGACCGGGGAAAAGTGTATATAACCAAAAATGTTTGTCTCAACAAACTGAAAAAAAAAAAATGACACCCTGGAAAAAGCCCTCCAACCATTTTCGCTTAGAATTGCAGTTTTTCGATTAAAACTCTCTAACGAAGGGGTTAATCGAAAAAATGTATAGGACCGAACATGTTCTCCTTGAAAACCTGAAAAGATTAACACCATTTAGAAACCTCTACTGCAAAACTTCTATTACCAAACACTGATATTGCGCTTATAACTTGCAATCCAAGGCTTAATGAGAGATTTGTATATTTTTCCGGAGTAGCGGTTAAGGAACGCTTTAAAATGATGCCTCATTCATAAAATTTTATGAAGTACTGTGGAAGTTATGGCTTACCGAAAAGAAAAAAAAGGCTCTTAGAAATAAGTATATGATATGATAAGAAAAAAGTTTCAACCACGGCTGGGAATCGAATCCAGGTCCTCTATGGAGAGGGACTTTTTTTTATGTATAGTATTTTAATGTCTAAACACATCAAAATAATGACTTGGGTTCGATTCCTGGCTATATCTAATAAAATTGTGTAAAAATACTATTTTTTTTTTTTTTTTTTTATCTTATATATAAAAATGCAAGGGCATTTTATATATATTTGTTAACTCAAGACTCGAAAAGTAGCGGAAGGATAAATGTGAAAAATTTACAAAACATTTCTGTTCAGCCAAATAGCGGCCATGTTATACTTTTTATGTAAATAAATCTAAAGGAAAATATGTGAGAAACAATAAAAAAATAATTTATATTCGCAAAATTATAGTTTCATTGTTCATTACAAAATGAAAAAGGAATCGCAGAAATAGGACAATAATAAGGAGAGTTATGTTTTTCTACCTTAATATCCCCAATGGAAAATAATTAATCAAAATGTAGTTCCTTCCTGTTCCGCAGAAGAGTGTAACTATATGTATAAAATTTAAAAAATGTCAAAGAAGATTTACAATCCTTCCTTATTCGACAGTAATTTAAAGTTTTTGTGGCGTACAAAGTTTTAGTTGATATTTTTGGGTAAATTTCACCAAAACGTTTATTTCCCTAAAAGTTAAGATTTTGCCAATAATTAATAAAATTTGTTATTAATAATTATTTAAACCTAAATCAGGAATCATAGAGATATAGGATTGAGCGGATCATCTGTACCAATTTTATTTAAGCATTGCATTTAACAATCCTATACTGATTCTGTGAACTCATATTTTTAATGGATGAAACATTAAAAAAAGTCAAAACAAAATAAGCACGAATTATAATAAGTCAGTAACGATGGAACTTTTTTGCTGTGAGTCATAATGGCGTACATGTAAACAATACAATAAAAGACCTTACAAAACCGACGCCGATCAATACTAGACCAGTAAGGGTCTCGGAAGGGGATGAAAAAAAAAAAAAAAAATCAGAACAACGCAGGTAAAGCCTGTCTAAACCTATTATCTATCATAACTGGTATGGTTGAATGAACAGTGTTTTAAGCAATATTGAAAATGACAATATAGTAAATTTTCGCATGCTTATAATGACAGTTATTTCAATTCATTTTAAATTCAGTTGTCATATATTACAAAATAAAATCTATAAATAGGTAATTAAAAAAAAGAATATTACATAATCCATGAAAAATTAACTGAAATCTTACCATAACTGTTCACCTGAGGTAAAGACTTCAGAGATATTACCTCATAAAAGAAAAAAAATAAATAAATTGTGACAAGTTACAAATGATAGGATTAAATGTACTAGTAGGAGTATTAATTCTCCACTGAAAAGAAGAAAAAAAATCAGGAACAATATAGGAATACAGACTAGCTAGACCTTAAGAGTAGCGCTCAACGAGACCAACTGTGACTCGGAGATGCTTCTATTCATCTCTTCTCGGATCCTGCGCAGCATCCATCCATCGATTGAACTCAACAATAGGATATTGGGTTTGAGGGCTACTGCTATTATGAAATATGAAATTTCACATAATGAAGCTGTCAATCAACTGCTATACACAGAAAAAAAAAAGTAGGGCAGAGGCAGGTATAATTGGCAGATGGTGGATCTGTTTCCGCTTCATTGGTTCAGTAAACAACGGCACAATGCCTTGTTCTAAGAATAATAGGGGATATAAGATTTTTACCACGAGCCGACTCTAAGACAGTGCATTAGAAACATATGATGAGCAATAATGAACCTAAGAAATACTATATACATTATTCCATGGTTGTAAAAGAGAAGTGCAATTAATTCTGAGATGATTAAAAACTTAATCTATCCATGGGATAATTTGTTTACATTTCAAAGTTGTATTGAGCTAATCTCAAAAATGAAAGTACAGTTTAAGACTGTATTGTTGTACCTAACAATTTATGCATGATTTTTTCTTTATTTTGTTATCAGTATTTATTTAATATTGGGTTGAAACACATCTCCAGTATTCTTTAAAATATGAGGTTGAAACACATCTTCAACTTTAAAATACATTAAATTCTATAATTTTAATGTAATATATCACTGGTGTTGGGTCAAAGTGGGTTAAGTCATGAAATGTGAAGCTTAAACACCGATTTACCGAGCTATTGAAAATCATTATAAATTCTTTCTGATTGTATTTCTTTATTCCATTACAATAAATGAAACTATATTCTTTCAACAGAGACTGTAATAAATTATGAATAACGAATAAATTATAGTAAATTATGAATTTTAAGAAGACGAGGCAAAAAAACATTTTTTTTACTTAAACCCTTTTGTCCATACATGAATGATATAAAAGTTATAAAATCTGAAGCCCAAGTTCCAGGTGATTGAAATCTAATTAAATTTAATATAATTCCTTTTAATAATTCAGACTTTAAAAATTCTGAAAATTGTTTTTACAAGAATGAACTAGGACAACTTAATTATCTTTAATCATATTGATTGATTTTAAAGCTAAGGCCTTTAAATGAATAAAAAATATCTCATTTCAATGTTGTAAATTTATAGAGGTGTGTAATAGTCAACTGTTTTTCTTTACGATAGCTTGATAAATCAGGATTTTCAGTTTGATGTTTTTATTTAGGAAAGCCAACGTTTCGATGCAATCGTTGTCTCTGCATAATTCTGGAATCAGAAGCCCTGATGAAGCTCTACATGTAGGGATCGAAACATTGACATTTTGAAAACTTTACAAAAGAGCAGTTTAAATTTTAAATGAGAGTATTTAGATAAAGTAAACTTCTTAGTATTGAAGAAAAAAAAAAATAGATTCACATTTTATGACCCCGTTCATATTAACTTGCTAGACTAAATTAACCGCTTATTTAGTTCAATACTTAGCATTTAAACCTGATAAATCTAATAAATATTACATAAGAATTTATCAATTTAGTAGTAGAATTTTAAAAAAGGTTAATTATTCGATTGCTAACATATATTAGTCAGTAACGATAGCCTGAATGAGGAGGAAGAGATAGGAAAGAGAATAGCAGCAGGAAATAGAGCTTATTTCTCCATATATAAGCTTATGAAAAGCAAACTTATAAGCCGTTCTACCAAGTTTATGCTCTACAAGACACCTGTAAGGCCAGTGGTAACATACGGTGGAGAAACATGGACCCTCAACAAGAAAAGCACCAACCTGCTAGATAGGTTTGAAAGGGTAATTAATCTTAGTGGCTGTATGCGATAATGGCCAGTGGCGAAGAAGAAAAAACAATGAATTGTTCCGGCTCTATAAAGAAGCAAGCATAATATCCTACATCAAGAAACAAAGCCTGAAATGGCTTGGGCATTTGATAAGGATGAATAATGAAAGAGTGGTCAAGAGGTTGTATAAGAACATTCCGGATGGTGTGCGTCCACGTGGTAGGCCAAGAGGTCGATGGAAGGATGGTGTAGAACAGGATCTTCGCAAACTGGGGATCCAGGCCAAGGGCAGCCTCGTGCGCCTGTCGTGCCGATAGAAGAAGAGGAAGAAGAAGAACGATAAAAAATATTTATCTCTAGGGTTAAGATATTTCTAATGCCTCTTCCTGAGTTTTTTATTTTTTTAATATTAAATTATTCAGAGGTGTGTAATATTCAACTGTTTTTCTTTACAATAGGTTGATTAACAGTGAAGAATTTGAGTTTGATCTTTTTTTTTATTTTTTAAAGCGTTACTAGGGAGCGTAAGCCTTCAGTTAAAAAATATTAACTAGAATAGAATAGAAAAATCCTTTATTTACAAAATAGTAAAGGTGTTTACAAATTCAATATTTATAAAGTATATAATAACCAGTGCTAACAAATTTCAAAATAAGTTACGCAGGACTAATGCTGACATGGCTTTAGCCGCCTGTCAGGAGTTTGCCACTTTTTAGGTGCATTTAAAAATATTAATAAAATCACCATAATTTTCTAATTAAAAAATAAAATTTATATAATTAAAATGAAAATAAAGAGAAACTCACTAAAACTTCGTACAAGGAAATATACATATATAATATCTACATAAAAGGTATAAAGAAATAATATTTATTTTATTGATTCAAATTCTGATCACAATAGCCGTCTATATCTTAATGCTTCTTTAACATATAAATAGATTTCCTTTAATTTATTTTCTTTTAGAATTGTTATTAATTCCTCTTTATTTATTAATATATGAACAAAATATTTTTTTCTGATGTAATTGAAAATTGGGCACATTCCGATAAAATGAAATATAGCTATCTTCTATTTCACTTTTGTTACAGATAGTGCAAATGTAACTAATATCTTTTGACCATGGTTTATAATTTAAGTCTAAAAGTTCTCCTCTTACTCTAAATATTGTATTTATAAAGTCCAAACTATTGAAATCATTTATATAGCTAACTTTACTGGGGATTAATGATTTATACATAGTATGGTGTGTGGATTGTCGAACTGCTGTTAATTGATTATCTATAAGCTGTTGTTTTAGGTAGTGTGTAATTTTGTCAGCTTGGCAACGCCATCTGTCTGTTGATATGAAACACTCATCCAAAATATTAAATGTAATTGTCATCTCTAGCATAGATAATTATATATTTGTCTTCATTTTAGCCCTTATATAAGATCCACATCGAAACGTTAGCATTTCAAAATAAAAAAGCTTAAACTCAAAATCCTGACTATTAATCATCATTTACAGAATATTTTCATTACAACTAAATAAAATAATATGTTCATCCAATTTACTTAAAAATTAAAAATAGAACAATGATTACTCATGAATAAGATAAGAGAGAACTGACCTCGCATAAACATCATATATCAGTAAAGAAATACTTCAGTGAAAAACTAACAACACAATGATGTATTTTTTAGACACCAGCCATGAGCTTACTGCCAAGAAAAAAATCACCTCCCCTTTTTTTATCTCCCCATAACTTCCGGAAGTGTTAAAAAAATAATGGAATCTATTCATCTTCGAAATAAAAAGTCCAAATTTTTTTTCTTTTCTTTATTGTCTTACTTAAAACTATGTTATTCTGTGTATTTTTATTATTATTTTTTTTTTTTTTTTTTTTTTTTTTGTATCATTTCTAGAAGTTTTTAATGTTAAAAAATTCAATTGGCAGACATATTATTTTTTAAAGACAATGCCATGATTGTTTTTTCTATATCCCCACCACAACGGTTCCAGGAAAAGCGTCTTTTTATGCCACGATTTTTATTGTTATTATTATTTTCAGTGAGGAATAAGCATCGTACAAAACATAAATAATTTAAATCAATTGTTAGAAAATTAGTTTTTATTCAGAAAGTGATAATCAAGGAACCACAAGTGAATTACTTATATATGTAAGACATATGACAAAAAGCTGTATTAATTGATTTTATGCATGTAGTTAAATACGCGTTATGTCGCAAGATGGCGGCGTAGAAATAAAATCTCTCATTACAGGGTTACTGTAATGAGAAAAGAAAAAAAAGTGAAATACTTGTAGCGCTATGTTATTGCGACTTTTTTTTTTTTTTGAAGATTTATAATATTGAGTATATCCAGGGGAGTAATTTTGAAAAATAAAACGCATCTTTGTAATAAATTTGCTCTATTCATTAAAAAAAAATTGTAGTATATTATTATTTATTTATACAAATGCAATACATACACATTTCCTATTTTATAAGACTAATGTAGGACGATGCGACTGCGGGATTCCTAAATTTTGCCTATCCTATTTAATTAGGATAGGGATCTTTAAATGTTCTTGTACGAACATCACCTTCGAACATCCTGTACCTAAGACTGTTCGGCAAATCTAAATAAGACACGAAATAGAACAGGTATATTATCTGTTCGCCTGTGTGTTCGGGGATAGCGTTAAGGTGCCTTTACACTCTACGACTTTACCGTCGAACAGCCTTCACGCCGACTGTTCGGGCATTCTAGTTACTTCATCTGTTCGCCTGCGTTCGGGGATTGCGCTAGTGTCACTTTTGATTTGGTTTTTTTCCAAGTGACAGGAGTTGTTTGTGATACTAGTGCACCCTTGTAATTCGTCTCCTATTTTTTTATTTTTTTCAGATAATATAAAATATAGGTATTGATAATGAAGATTTTTTCTTCATCATAAGCTAGCGCTGGGTGCATCAGCCATATTTGTTCGCTCAACGTCACGTTAAGTATAAATGGCTGTTCGTGGAATGCCGATACGCCAAGGTTCGGGGGAGAACCTGTTCGAAGGTGAGGTTCGTAAAGTGTAAAGACATCTTCAGTGTAAATTTTTAGTTATATAGACCATCTTTTAGCATTTTTCTGTCGTTGCTTTTACCCATAATAACTTCTAGAACCGAATACAGAACAGACGCTAGAGTTCGAAGTCAGCGGTGTTTTTGATGAAAATGATTGTATTATTGCGCATAGGTGCGGTCAGACATCATTGTTTGCTATACTTCACGTTTTAGAGTACAGTCGACTCCGTTTAATTGGGTCATCGGATAATTGGGACCATCGCTTAACGTAGCAGTATTTAATAAAACCGAATCAAATATAGATAAAACATCACCGCTTTATTCGGACAAAACATCGCCTTATCGGGCCGAAACATTCTGTAACTTTTCCAATAAACAGAATTTAAAAAAAAAATTATGAGCCCCATTGTCAATCGAATAACCTTAGAATCTAAGACCACGCCTGTTTCTCTACCAGAAGCAAGGAACCGCATCGAAAAGTTTAGTCGCTTTTTTTTTCAAAAAGGAATTGTGGAGACTCCCTAAATGCGCTAATTATGTGGCTCGTAAGTTCACAAGTAAAGTGACAAGACACGTTGATTCTTTTCTATTAAAAAAATTGAAATAAAAACATGTTCTGATTCATTTCTTATCTCGAAATTTTGTCTTATTAAGTATAATTTATATTATACACAAATAGTTATTTTAATTTGTTTCATTTAGTATATTTCGTTTATTAAAACATCTGTTTAAGAAAAATACATTTTAACAGTTAAATTAATCGTATTATTTTGACCCCCATTATTAAATTAATAGATGAGAATACATACGTCTAAATGTACTTATTAACTTGGTTTCCCCACAAATAGTCCAATTTACGGCATTAAATCCAAACTTTTACCGTAGCCCAGTGATTAGGGCGTATTTAAGCATATTTTATTTGCATTCATTGGCGGATCCGGGGGGGGGGGGGGGGAGCTGTAGCCCTTCTCTTTGAAAAAATGTTCGTCATTTAAAGATAGAATTTGACTTTCCTTAATGTGAGGAAGCATCTTAAAGAACAAATAATGTGCAGAACAAGTCGAATTTTAGTTGTGGGAAAGGAACGTAAAGGTTAAAAAACTGATTAGCAGATCCAAATGAAGGGCTGTGCGGCTGCAGCCCCCCCCCCTTACGTTCGGCTGGATCCGCCCATGTTTGCATTTACACGTAGATTCATGATCTCCGCTTTATTGGGTCCTCAGCCTAATTGGGACAAAACGAATTTTCCCTTTATGGCCCAATAATACGAAGTCGACTGTAAATAGTTGTTCGTGGTACGGCAAGGTTCGGGGCATTACCTGTTCGAGGGTGAAGTTCGCACAGTGTAAAGGCACCCCTAAGGTAAGGACCTTAAAGACATGTGAATTACTTAGCCAACAAACAATAGTCTTCTTCGTGCCGGCGTTCTTTCTGTCGCTGTACTCGTATCCACTCGCTCACCAGATGGCATTTGTGGTTACTGGACATTCCCACTTAAAAACCAAGACCCTTTTTAACGGAACAAGGAAACGGATATACAAAGAAACGCCCTGTATAGGCAACAAAACCACAATGTCCAGGCATGCACAAAAAAAAAGGAGGCTACACATCTCGCCCTGGATGCCACACTGATATATATAACATAACCTAGGGAAATATTGCCCAGAATACAAAAGGGATATTGCTCCGGCGCCCATTCACACTCCGATTCCCACAAGCTCTCTGCCCTCCTTCCTGCTACCAATTCTTAGCATTTCACATGAGGATTCCTTTTGTACCGTCGTCTCCTTCTTCTCCTATTGAAAATCCGTTGGCCCGGATTAAAGCTCTGAATGGGAATGGTGGGAAAAAACATCCTGTTAGGAGATGTAGCTCTCAAATAGAATCCATCATTCCAAAACTTAAAAAGTTACAGAAAGTAGTACTTCTTGATGTCAAAATGGATAAAAGTTGATTGAGTATGAAATTAGCTACGTATAGCACGTCGGCAAGACGATGGTTAAAACATTAAATGTATCAATTTTGAGTTAAGCATATCGTTGGAATCAGAATGGAAAAACCCTACAGTGCCACAATGTAGTCCCAATATTACTAATACCTCCGTTCGGGTAAGGACCAATAATTTTTCGGTAGTGATCGGCTAAGTTGATGTAGTAAACTATCGATCGGCTGAGTTGATGACCGAGGGGGAGGGGCGAGAATAGTAGAATTTTTCATTTAGAACGAAAAGAGCTATAGGAAACTTTTCCATATTCACTGTTTTCTTTCCTAAAGTATAAATAAGGGAATTATTTTTATCAGTTTCAAGCTTGGTCGTAAGAATAAAAGAAAAAAAAAAAGAATAAAAACTTTATCAAAAGGTCAAAGAAACTTTATTTAGAGGAAAGCTCTATACCAACCCTCTTCAAGTAACCAGGATTCCCAATTGATCTATTGTTTGTTTCTTTGTTTAACGTCACTTTATGCCACTAAGGCTAATCGGATGACTCTACAGCGGGAGTGCTTAATTTTGCCTATCCAGGTATAATTAGGATAGGGATCTTTAACGAGTACTTGACATAGTAAATCTGGTGCGTGCACGCAACACACAACTTTCACTTACCAACTTACTTAGATTAGATATTAATGCGTTTTGTTAATTGCCACTTCTCAAATGATAAGAACGGCTTTAATAATGAACAATGATCTGTCATTAAAGGCGTACAAAGCATGCGTGGGCTCAACATATTTTATGAGTTGACTGAACATTTTTCTTTTTTTCTCCTCTATATGTTTAATTGGTTTTTATCATAACGCATATTTAGCCATTTCTTATTATTAGGCGTAATGAGAGACAGTTGATTTCTCCATATAAACCCAAACCAAAGATACTTCATAGGAAACAAAAACAAAAAAGGCCCCTACCCCATTTAAGCTCCCTCAAAACATTTTAATAATGATAAAGCTTACCTGATATTAAAGAACACCTAATTTTCATTAAACATGACGAATTTGATGAAAATCGTTAAAGCCATTTTTGAGTAAATAAAAAAAACAAGGGTAAAGCCCCCCCTCCGGTTGATCAATTTTGATGAAATGTTGGCTATCACATCTTTGGCATATACATACATCAAATACCCAGTTTGATCAAAATCGTTAAAGCAGTTTTTGAGTGAATAGAAAAAAACACATGAAAATGATACAAAATTTATTAAGTAAAGTCCCCAGGTAAGTGAAAGTAAAATGTCTGATAGTTGATTTAAAGAGGTCGAAAATTTGACAGGCGATCAGTTGTTTCTTTGTACCTATACCATTCCATTATGTTAAAAGGCATGAGCAAACCTTCAATTTTTCAGTCATACTTTTTGCATTTTTTTGTTAGAAACATAATTAAATTAAACTGATATATTTATCATTTCCATTAATTATAGAGCACATTGGTGCTTAGAGGCAGAGGCTCTTACTTAACCCTTTAAAAACGATGTTTTCGAGAGTACTATCGATAGTTAAAAAATCTGGTGCGTGCGCGCAACACACAACTTTCACTTACCAACTTACTTAGATTAGTTTTATTACAGTTTTTAGTTACATTACAGTTAGATTACAGGAATTAATGCGTTTTTTAATCACCACTTCTCAAATGAACAGAACATCTTTAATTATAACGCATTGGTTTGTCATTAAAGGCGTACGGCGCATGCGTGAGCTCAAGGAGTTTTTATGAGTTGACGGAATATTTTTCTTTTTTTCTCCTGTACCAGGTCTGCAAGTTTAAAATGTCGTATATTTCTTAAAATATATACACAGTAATTTAAAAAAAAAGTATAATATATTTTATTCAAAGTACTGGCCCTCGCTTTCTACACATTTTGTCCATCTCTCGGGCAATTTATGGATACCATTCCAAAAGAATGCTTCATCTTTATTTGAAATCCATTCATCGAGCCATTTTCTTACATCCTCCAAATTGTTAAAGTGTTGCTCAGCCAATGAGTGTCCCATCGATGAGAAGAGATGATAATCAGAAGGCGCCAGGTCAGGTGAATACGGCGGGTGGGGTAGGAGTTCCCAACCAAGCGAAGAAATCGTTTCCTTAGTCAATCTGGCTGAATGTGCAGGAGCGTTATCATGCTGAAGAATGACTTTGGCGTGCCTGTGAGCCCATTCTGGGCGTTTTTCGATCAATGCGTGACTCAAATTGATCATTTGTTGTCGGTATTGACTGTTTCGCCGGGTTTGAGAAGCTCGTAGAAGACTACTCCCTTCTGATCCCACCACACACACAGCATTGTCTTCTTCCCAAAACGATCCGGTCTTGCACTCGATGTGGATGGTTGTCCTGGCGTTACCCATGATTTTATTCGTTTGGGATTCTGAAAATAAATCCATTTTTCATCGCCAGTTACAACTCGATGCAAAAAACCCTTTCTTTCGTGGCGTAAAAGCAGCATTTCGCACACAGTTTTTCGTTTTTCCATCTGTCGTTCGTCCAATTCATGTGGAACCCATTTTCCAACCTTTTGAATTTTTCCCATAGCTCTCAGGCGATCGGAAATGGCTTGCCTAGTGACATTCAACTGTTCTGCCATCATTTGTTGGGTTTGGGTATTGTCTTCGTCTAATAAAGATTGCAATTCGACGTCCTCAAACTTTTTTGGTCGATTTTCTCGTTTTTTATCAGTAACATCAAAATCACCACGTTTGAAACTTTGAAACCAACGTTCACATGTCTTGACGGTTGGAGCAAGATCGCCATAAGTCTCAACAAGAATTCGATGACATTCAGATGCCTTTTTCTTTTGATTGAATAAGAAAATCATGACATGCCGCAAATGCTCTTTATTTGGCTTAAAATTAGACTTTTTTAACACCAAAGAAAGGTATGATACGTCCACGTAAACGACTTAAAAACCACTGACTTTTGTAAACAAATGACTAACAAACAAAATAGCGTTTAGAGATAAGCAAATCCTTCAATAGGCTAAGAGCGCATTCTATTGGAATTAAAACGACATTTTAAACTTGCAGACCTGGTATATGTTTACTAGAATTTCTTCATATATCATATTTAGCCATTTCTTATTTTTAGGCGTGATGAGAGACAGTTAATTTCTCAATATAAACTAAAACAAAGGTACTTTATAGGAAAACAAAAAAGGCCCCTCCCCCATTTAAGCCCCCTCAGAACATTTTAATAATGATAAAGCTTACCTGATATTAAATAACAACTAATTTTTATAAAACATAACGAATTTGATAAAAATCGTTAAAGCCGTTTTTGAGATAATCTATCCAAAAGGTAAAAAAAATTATGAAATAAAGTGCCCCCTCTGTTTGACCAATTTTGATGAAATGTTGGGTATCGCATCTTTGGCATACATATACATCAAATACCAAGTTTGATCAAAATCGTTAAAACCGTTTTTGAGTAAATAAAAAAAACACGTGAAAATGATACAAAATTTATTAAGTAAAGTCCCCCCTCCTGTAGATCAATTTTGATGAAATGTTTACAGCCATATCTCGGGCATATAAATACATCAAATACCAAGTTTGATCAAACTCGTTAAAACCGTTTTTGAGTAAATAAAAAAAACACTTGAAAATGATACAAAATATATTAAGTAAAGTCCCCCCGCCGGCTGATCAATTTTGATGAAATTTTTACAGTCATATCTCGGGTATATAAATAGATCAAATACACAGTTAAATCAAAATCGTTAGAGCCGTTTTTGAGAAAATCGAAAAAAACGTAAAAAGTTATTAAATAAAGTACCCCCTCCCTTTGAGCAATATTGATGAAATTTTTGCTATCACATCGCGGGCATATACCTACACTAAATACCCAATTTCAGGTTCGCACGGTTTATAGTTTTTGAGCTAGTCTGTTCACACACACACACACACACACACACACACACACACACACACACACACACACACACACACACACACACACACACACACACAGACCATTTCGCGGGACTTGGTTAATTGGACTCAGGGGGCCCCAAAACGTGTATTTCCGTTGAAAACCGGAAGTCGAAAATTTTCACGATCGCAATACTTCCACTTACTATATACTTCATATATAGGTAAGTGAAAGTAAAAAAGTAAAAACTATCGATGGTCACGATAGTTTAAAACTATTGATAGTCGATAGCACTTTTATAGAGGGGGTGATATTTTAACGCAGTTAGGGGGCTACTTTAAAGTACCTCTTCGAGTTCGTGTCTTTAGATTACACGAACAGTGTTCGTGACAGTATGTTCGAGGTTGAGGTTCGCATAGTGTAAAAGCACCTATACGTATGTCGACGTACAATGTAACGCTGGAGACGGACGTTATGAGTATGGCGTGCATGAACCAGGAAATTGACCGCGACCCAGCCCTGACCCCAGCGGTGATAGCAAGCCTGTGAATGAACGCATGTGTGACGGCACACGCTAGGCTTCGATGTCTATTAGCCATCTTCCTTCATTCTCTTCCGTAGCGTAAACTCCTCTAATACATATTCATAACAACAGCATTTCCATGTTTCCAAAAAAACAAAAACATTAATATGTTAATAATGTTCGGTGATATCAGATTTCTCTTTGTGCATTGCATGAGAAATCAAGATTTTTCTTTTTATAAATCGCGTTTATAAACAACAAAGAATGTTAAGTGGGCAATCTCCTTTGAAAGCTAAAATGGACTACTAAACGGGATCTAAACATTACAAAGGAATCGAAATAGTTAGCAGTTCTCTAAGAGCTACATCAAACGGTTCTAAAAAGGGTTGTAAATTTCGTTATATATTTATATATTTATATATCCTATTTTTGGGTAAATTTCTATACTTTAAAACCATAAACACAAAGCACTTTCTGAAGCTGGACACAAATGCGACCGTTCTCTATGGCGATTCAAAGACAACTCCTTGTCCTCCTATTATTTGGTATTTGTTTTATAAGCTTTTTTTTTCTCTTTTCCATTATTATTATTTCCATTATTCTCTTCTTTTTCTTTATTATAATAATTTTTTTTAGAATCTTTGAAGAAATTGTAATAATGTATTTTAATACAAGTTAAAAATAAAAATGTTTAAAAATGAATAGACAACTCTTGGCAGACGGTTTTTTTTTTAACCAGGTCAACAAAAGCTTCTTTATTTTTTTCTAAGAAAGAAATTATAAATTTATATTTAATAAAGCTATTTATCTATCTATCTATCTATATATCCCATTTGCAAAGAAAAGGATAGTTCCTTCTAGTGAGTGTCCCTTCAAATATGGCTACTTTATATTTTCATTAACATTTTCTTGCTATTTAATTTGTTTTTTAAACGCCACTTTGCATATCTTAAAATTTGCCTATCCAGGTATAATTAGGATTGAGACTATAACAATCTATACCTGACATCTCACAGGTTATGGGGGACCTACATTTCACTTCCCATACGAAGGACAGCATAGCAAAGGTTTTTTTTTACTTTCACTTACCTATATGTGAAATATATAGTAAGTGGAAGTATTGCGATCGTGAAAAATTTCGAATTCCGGTTTTCAACGGAAATACACGTTTTGGGGCTCCCTGAGTCCAAATAACCAAGTCCCGCGTAATGGTCTATGTGTGTGTCTGTGTCTGTGTCTGTGTGAGTATGTGTGTGTGAACAGACTAGCTCAAAAACTATAAACCGTGCGAACCTGGAATTAGGTATTTAGTGTATGTATATGCCCGCGATTTGACAGCAAAAAATTCATCTAAATTGCTCAAAGGGTGGGGGTACTTTATTTAATAACTCTTTACGTTTTTTTCGAATTTCTCAAAAACGGCTCTAACGATTTTGATTAAACTGAGTATTTGATATATTAATATGCCCGAGATATGACCGTAAAAATTTCATCAAAATCGATCAACCGGAGGGGGGACTTTACATAATAAATTTTGTATCATTTTCACATGTTTTTTTTATTTACTCAAAAACGGTTTTAACGATTTTGATCAAACTTGGTATTTGATGTATTTATATGCCAAAGATGTGAGCAAAACACGTAAATTTCTTATCTAAGTAAGTTGGTAAGTGAAAGTTGTGTGTTACGCGCACGCACCAGATTTTTTTTTTTACTTCCTTTAAAAAATCCTAGGGCAACCTGGCGCGATAATTGTATGATGTATTCTCAATGCTAGAAACTCTTAAAACACCGCAATTTCAATATTTTTTTCCCCTTCTGTTTTTGAAACAAAAATAGGTATATTATTTGTGAAACGACCATTAAATTTTTAATTAATTTTTTTTTTATTAACATGATTTATAACGAATTTTCGAATATCGGATTATATATATATATATATATATATATATATATATATATATATATATATATATATATATATATATATATATCGTACTGCGGCAAAAATATGGTAACTATTCTAAATTTTTTTTTTTTTGATAATCACATGTAAAGTTTCATCTGGGAACTTTCATTTGATCATAAATACTCTACCATTGGGGCCCAACTCAAAAGTATCCCCCTAAATGCGTTAAAAGATCATCCCCTGCATAAAAGTGCTATCGACTATCAATAGTTTTAAACAATCGAGACCATCGATAGTTTTTACTTTTTTTAACTATCGATAGTACTCTCGAAAACATCGTTTTTAAAGGGTTAAGAAAGAGCCTCTGCCTCTAAGCACCCATGAGCTCTATAATTGATGGAAATGAAAAATGTATCAGTTTAATTTAATTATGTTTCTAACAAAAAGATGCTTATGGAGTTAAGTTAAATAAAAAAAAAAAAATTTACCTCACACAAAAAGTATGACAGCAAAATTGAAGGTTTCCTCATGCCTTATAACTCATATAGAGGCTCTATATAGTCATATTTAGATGGCATTTCCATCATAGACATATAGTACAACGTAATATACAGCAGACTGCAGCTACAGTTTATTTTTGTTAAAAATGTTGCTTGGCACTATCTTGCCCCGACCCCTTCAATTATAGATATTATAAAATTTCCATTTAAAATATTTATAATTTTTATTGAATTTTTTGTCTATAATTTATATGTGATGTTATACACATATTTGATATTTCTTTATATAATTTCTCTGATTAGTTGTCTGTTTCTTTTTTAGCTCTGATGATTATTTGATAATTAGTTCGAAACGTAGGAACTACTAATTATATAAACTTACTTATGTGCGTTATTTATATTGACTGCAACCACCAACGATATCCATTTCATCATATCTACGGTCGACTATCTTCCAATATGATTAGGTTATTTGATATTATTATGCAAGGAACCTTGATGTACTTACATAGAATCCATTTATTTTTTTGTACAGTAAAAGTATCTACATTAGGACGTTGAGACTATTCTTCAGATAGTTGTCTGGGAAATTACGACATAGCTCGCGTCATCGCCGGAGCACGCTGATATATTCACCATGTGTTCTTCTTCGGTTGTGTAAGTAAAGACTCGATAAAGTTATAATCTTAGCGTTTAGGAGACGATTTGGCGTTGACAACCGGACGATTTACTGATCTTTACGGATCATATTGGCCCTACCAAGTTTTTCATTTCATTTTATTTACACCTTTTTGGCATTGACTGATCACACCAAACTTTGGCAGATCTTTTCTTTTGGCCCCAAGTTACATCTTGGTAGTGTCTGAAAAATAAGGGAGGTGATTATATTATCTAAATCGATATTTTGACACGAGGTGAGTATTTGTGTAAGCCATTTTTTCGAATCCGATGCGGGGACTAAATTTTTATAAAACCACTTATTTCTTATCTGTTTTAATTGCAAAGGTTATTCGTAGATTTTTTTTTTTAATTTAAATCAAAAGAAATTTTGTTAATAAAAGTAATGTTAAGGAGTTCCTTTATTTTAGTACTGCACTTCAGACCTATGACTCAACATGTTATTCATATTTTAAAACTTTCATTTATTGTATACATAAATAAATATATTTTAATTAATCTAATCTTAATTTGTGGCTGACCACCATTTTAAATTATTTTTAAATAATTTATTTTTTGAAGAGAAAAGATTTGGCTCCGCCGGGAGTCGAACCCGGGTCTCCTGCGTTACATGCGAGAATGCTAACCACTATACCACAGAGCTCGGCTCAAAGTAGAGCAAATCCTTCCTCTTCACTTATACCTACTCCCCCTGGTATAAGTGAAGAGGAAGGATTTGCTCTGCTTTGAGCCGAGCTCTGTGGTGTAGTGGTTAGCATCTTCGCATGTAACGCAGGAGACCCGGGTTCGACTCCCGGCGGAGCCAAATCTTTTCTCTTCAAAAAATAAATTTTCAAGCCTTCTCCTGT
The DNA here is from genome assembly GCA_911387785.2 of Aelia acuminata. Classification (NCBI taxonomy): domain Eukaryota; kingdom Metazoa; phylum Arthropoda; class Insecta; order Hemiptera; family Pentatomidae; genus Aelia; species Aelia acuminata. Next base: position 221,684,260 of record OU426978.1, read on the forward strand.
TGTTTTAAACTGATATCTTACACCCTAAGGATGTTTAATTTTTTTTTTTTTGTTGTTCTGGGTCACATTGACCCGAGGTGAGTATATAAGTAACATTGATTCAGGTGAGTAGTTAATGGTTAAAAAGAGTTTAACAGAATTGGTGTAAAGCTGTTATTTTTTAAGATACAATTTGGTAATCACAATGGCACCTTATTTGTTTTGTTTTTTTTAAAAAAGAACTAAGAAGTATTTGGTAATTTATCATCTTCGGGCTGGCAAACAATCTATATTAATGATAGCGAAAAGTAAACATATATAAAAACATTTTTTTTTTTTTTTTTTTATAGCTGTCAGATCATAAAGAAGGAACGGTAGCGTTTATGACAACTAAAAAAAAAAAAAAACTCGACAACGAAATCCGCCCCAGACTACAGAGTCGAGACGCGGCAATGATTTACGACCCCTGGCCGACTTATGGCAATAAAAACCGCGAAAGATAAAAGAAGACGAGAGAGGAAGTGACTATGACATGTGTAAGAGGGCACCTGGCGGCGAGATCAAAGAGTTACATCAAAAGGGCCGCCTCCCCCCACCACCGCCCCCTCCCATTCATGTCCTTCCCGCCTCTGGCAATTAGTATGTCAGCCGTGGTCCTTGCTCCGTCCCCGTTCCCGATGTGGCTACTTGACGTCTCCCGAGTCATATTGCTCTGACAGGCACGCTCGATTCAGGCCTACTGGATAGCAATAGGACCTTCCAAATTGCACCTCTAAACCGAAGGGTGTTTAACATCTTAAGTGATATAAGCGTTATTTAGTCGCAACAACTATAGAATTATGCATTTATTATGCCAGCTGACAGTTTGAATAATTTTTATTTCCACTTACCTATATATGAAACTAGCAGTTTATACCGGTTCCACCCGGAGAACTTCATTTTTTAAATCTATAAAGTGAAACATATCGACTCAAACGGTCGGTTTCGTAAAAACCAATGTAAAGCGAGATCAAAACGATTATTATAACAATAAATAATATACGATAGGTTAAATAATGGTCAGGATTTTCAGTTACAATGATATTTATTATGGTAAGCCAACGTTTCGATCCAACTTGTGGATCTTCATCAGGGCTTAAAGAAAACAAATTTATGAGTATCTATGCTAGAGGGTGACAAAAAATGGATACATTACAGAACTGATAATAATATAAAAGATGGTGTATACATAAATATTAAAATATGTATACACCATCTTTTATATTATTATCAGTTCTGTAATGTATCCATTTATTGTCACCCTCTAGCATAGATACTCATAAATTTGTTTTCTTTAAGCCCTGATGAAGATCCACAAGTTGGATCGAAACGTTGGCTTACCATAATAAATATCATTGTAACTGAAAATCCTGACCATTATTTAACCTATCGTAATTGAAGAACAGTTGACCATCTCTCATCTCTAATAAATAATATACCTAGAGATTGGCTAAAGTTATGCAATATTAATATGGACAGGTGTTCGCACCTGGCATGAAAGAACCACTGAGCGAAATTTAGCGAATTTAGGACAAACGATATGGATTTCTAAAAGAACAAACAAATTGAATTATTTTTTATTTATATAGATATACAGTAAGCAAAAGTATTGCGATCGTGAAAAATTTTGACTTCTGATTTTCAACGGAAATACGTGCTTTGGTATCCTCAGAGCCCAAATAACCAAGTCCGCGAGGTGGTCTGTGTATGTGAACAGACTAGCTGAAAACTATAAACCGTACGAACCTGAAATTGGGTATTTGGTGTATGTATATGCCCGCGATGTGACAGCAAAAATTTCATCGAAATTGGTCAAACGGAGGGGGCACTTTATTGAATTTTTTCTCTCTCTTTTTATGGTTATTATCGATTTTCTCAAAAACAGCTCTTACGATTTTTACCATCTTTAATAAGAATTAAAAAAATTCTTTAATATCAGGTAAGTTTTTTCATCAATAAAAAGTTCTGAGGGGACTTTTTTGTTTTTATATAAAGTGCCTTTGTCTATGTTCATTTGGAGAAATTAACGGTCACTCGTTATGCCTAAAAATAAGAAATGGCTAAATATGAAACATAAAAATAAAAAAATGAGTAAACATATACAGGAGCCCATGCATGCGCAATTTGTATGCCTTAAATGGCAATAACATACCACTGTTCATAATTAAAAAAAGACATGTTCATTATAAAGTAATAGCGTGTGTATTTTAAAGGGAACAATGCTATAAGGTAATTACTATGCCTTTAACATAACGCTTTAGGTTGCTTAGAACGCAGGCCTTCTTAAAACATTCGTAAACAAATGATGCTGTCGGACACGTGATGCTAAGATGAGGGGGCGTGAACCTCCCCCTACATTTCGTGTTAAAAATCCGCTCCTGTCTTAATTGTTGTGAAAATGATAATAACATAACAAACGATTATAAGAGCTGTGAATATTGTGTACTACGTAATAAATGACCTAAGAAAATTACTTTATCAAATTGGTTATTCTTATAGCATAATCCCTAAAATTCTTGCCTCTTTCGTAACAAACGTTGCTTTGCTATTTGACCGTCGGGTTAGATGGACAAAATAGTCTGTCTTTACCCGCAAAATATTTTTTAATAATCTTGGGATGAAAATGTTTATTTATTGACTGGTTAATTTAAATAATAATTATAACCCAGATCGATAAAAACAACAAAGAACAAATTCACAAACATGTGAGTAGCTCCATAGGGGGCATCTTATGGTTTTACATTTCGTTACATAATTTAAAATGAGTAAATAAGCCTTAATACTTCTCTTCATTCCTCCATGAACAATGAAAAATTATTAATTTTCGTTAATAATATTAAACGATCCCACTATACTGTATATACGAGTATATATATATATATATATATATATATATATATATATATATATATATATATATATATGTATTTTGTGCACAGTTCAACTGTAAAGATATTTATCTAAACATGACGCATGATAGAGTTTGACGATAGATAAGTGGGCAATGTGCCTATCTTCCTTCACAGAGACACCTGTCATGCCGACATTATCAACATCCTGTTCATATGCAATACACTATGCCTTCTTGTGGGGACATTTCAGAAAGAAAACTATAACCCTAATAAAAATCTTGTAAACACAAAATTTAATGTACCATAGATTAGAGTATATTGATCCAGATATCGCACGTAGGCAAGATGGTTAAAGATCAAAAATTTATCAAAATGACAAAAACTATAATGCTAGAATATTATCGAAATAGCATTATTACTTCAGTTCGTGTTAACGCAAGAGGGCTTCTATTGAGTTACAATTATACCCAGTAGTACTAACTGACTCTTACTTCATTCCGGGGCATATTGTAAAAGAGGGACCAAACGGAACTACCTGCGCAAGGTTGTTTGATTTTAAAGTTGCCTTTAGGCCCGATGCACACGGACGACACTTTTCTGCGATGCGGACTATAAGCCGGGTATGGGCTTATAGTCCGCATCGCAGAAAAGTGTCGTCCGTGTGCATGGGGCCTAAGGTGCCTTTACACCTTCGAACACCACCCTCGAACAGCCTTCGTGAAGGCTTCACGTCGACTGTTCGGGTGTTTTAGGTACTCCATCTGTTCGCCTGGGTTCGGGGGTAACGCTAGTGTCACTTTTGATTTGGGTTTTTCACAAGTGTCAGGAGTCCTTTGTAATATTAGTGCGCCGTTCTAATTCGTGTCCTATTTTTACTTTCACTTACATACTTTTTTTATTTATTATTTATGATTTTTTATTTATTATATGCTAGCTTTGGGTGCGTCAGCCAAACTGGTTCGCTTAACAACACGTGAAGTATAAATGGCTGTTCGCTTCACCTCGGTACGGCAAGGTTCGAAGAACTTGTTCGAAGGTGAGGTTCGTAAGGTGTAAAGGCACCTTTACACTCAACCTTCCATCCTTAACCTGGAACCTCTTGTCCTGAACACGTTCGACTAATCTATATAAGACACGAACTACGTAGTACCTACTACGTTCGCTTATGTGTTAGGGGGTAGCGCTAGTGTCGCTGTTGAGTTAGTTAAGATAAGCTTCTAGACCTTCTTTCAGCATTTTTATGACGTTACTTTTATCCATAATAAGTTAGAGAAAAAGTCAAAACAGCTGCTAGTTCCGACATACGCGTCTTTAGTTAGTAGTTAGACGTCTTTGAAATAAAAAGTTTCGTATTAAGTTGCATATGCTTGGTCAGACATCATTGTTCGCCCGACGTCACGTTTCAGTGTAAATAGCTGTTCGGGGTACGCCAGTACGTCAAGGGTAGGGGGATTATCACTTTTGAGTACGAGGTTCGCACAGTGTTAAGGTACCTTAGTCTTATATTTTTTGAGCTAGTCTGTTCACACACACACACACACACAGACCATTTCGCGGGACTTGGTTATTTTGACTCAGGGGACCCCAAAACGTGTATTTCCGTTGAAAACCGGAAGACGAAATTTTTCACGATCGCAATACTTCCACTTACTATATATTTCATATATAGGTAAGTGAAAGTAAAAATATGATGACGTTTTTCAGAATTTTAATGTGAAAATCGGGTAGATTAAAAGATTTGGCAACAGCGCACGAGATCAACTGCAATCTCGACGTGGAATGGACTACAGCATTGTTTTTTCTTTTTTTAAATGTCTGTTATGGAACTTAGTTAGAAACTTTTAGACAACCATTTTACCAGATTTTATTTTACTTCTTGTGTTACAAATCCTAGAACATCGAGGAGATACTCGGGTAGCAGACCCCCAACAGCTCAGCAGGACCCCCTGAGGCCCTCAAAGGACCGCCGTAACGAATGCCCTCCGAAGGATAGACATGTTTTCCCCGAAGCCCTGAAAGATGGAGGCAGTTCCAGGAACCCCTACCTCACACCTCGTGGTCGGACCCTCAAGAGATATAGCCGTAGCCCCTGCTTCCAGGTAGCCGGGCTATGTCTGCAATTAGTGAGTACGTTTGTCGGTACCTAAGAGGTAGCCTATTTCGGACCTGTTACACGCTGTGTACTACAGGGAAGTAAGGCTGTCCTTAAAATTACCTGCTCACTTTCAAGCTAAATCGCAAATGACAGGCGCTGTATACATAAATGAAATAACACATCACCAAAAACCTTTAGGTTTGATGAAATAATTACTTCAAAAGCATAGGCGTCACCGCAGAGGGGCGACAAGGGGGACGGGTCCCCCCAATATTTTCTTGGGAGGCAACTACTTTCACAATAACTGTGACATTAATAGACAATTTTTAAAATACATCGTTGGAGGAGGATTAAATGTTAACTAAATAAAATGTCCCAACAGTTGTTTTGAGGAGTCATTATTTTCAACTTTTGGCCTCTCGATTTTATTTTATCTAACTATGAGCATGTTGATTCGTCCCCACGAACGCCCAAAATTGAAGGTTTGCTCATGCCTTTTAACTTAATGGAATGGTATAGGTACAAAGAAACAACTGATCGCCTGTCAAATTTTCGACCTCTTTAAATCAACTATCAGAGATTTTACTTTCACTTACCTGGGGACTTTACTTAATAAGTGTTGTCCCATTTTCACATGTTTTTTTTTTATTTACTCATAAACGGATTTAAAGATTTTAATCAAACTTGGTATTTTATGTATGTATATGACCATGATGCGACAGCCGAAATTGGTTAAACGAAGGGGGCACTTTACTTAATAACTGCTGTCTCATTATCACGTGTATTTTTTGTTTACTCAAAAAACGGCTTAAAATACACCTATCGATTCACTTTCACGATGTATTTGCAAAAAGCAACTCGTAGTAAAAAACAAGCAAGCAGTAAAAAACTCGACTGTTGATGAAATTAGTCCCTTCATATATAAATTAGCATTAATGAACCGAAAAGTGCTAAGAATTATCAAATTTTGCTATACAGATACTCTATAACTTATGGAGATCTACAAGTATAAGTATATACTTAAATTTGTGAAGTTGAGGAATGGCGTTTACATATTATCGAAACACGTCGATTTCTAATCGAAGTAAGCTCGTTAGTGGAAGTTGTTTGTTGCGCGCATCGCACCCGATTTTTTTTTTTTAATTCACTCACACCTCTTGTCTGCTAATTTTAACAAAAACTATTTAAATTTATAATAAAAATTAAATATTATAATACATATACATATGAGCACGGTTGAGTAAAAGTATGCGATCTTACGCCTCCGAGCAGTCTGCCCCCGGTGGTCTGAATGTAACCGGTGACTGGAGCGCCGCAGAGAGGTCACCGTTCGCAACCGAACCCACAGCATCTACTCCCCCCCCCCCCCCTTCCACTTTATCACATTAGCCATTTAGATTAGATGCTATTTAATTACCCTCATCAGTATAATTGGGAGGAATGGTATTAATTTCATTAGCCTAAGCAGAGCACCTAATACAATGCTTGACTGAATAGAGATGTGTTTGCAATCCCTGCATGCCCCCCCCCCCATTACCTAACTGATTAGAGCAGGAGGATTCCGAAGGGGTCACAAGTTCAACCCGGTCATTCTGCGACATCAGCTACTAATGTCATCACTAATAATATTAATTAATAATTTTATTTTAATTTAACCATCATTGTGGGTATATAATTTAACCACCTATTTTTTAAATTAATTTAAAAATTAATTTAAAACATAGGTGGTTACCCACAATGATGGTTAAATTAATATAAAATAATTTTAAAACAATTGACGAACGTCAAGAGATGCTTATAATTGGACAAAAATTGTCCATCTCCCGTAAATCCTTGCAAAACTTGCGGGATCGTGAGAGAGGTGTCATTGAAAAGGAAAGATTTAGCACCGTTTTGGAAGCGACTCCGTGGCGTAATGGTTAGCATACCGCGCATGTCACGCGGAAGACCCGGGTTCGATCCCCGGCGGAGCCAAATCTTTTCTCTTCAAAAATAAATTATTTAAAATAAATTTAAAAATTGTATTATTTTAGCCTAGGATATTAGAAACTACTGAAAAACATATATATGTATTTAACAATTGCAAAAAATGATAGAACTTATTTTACGATAATTCAACTCAATTCATTTAAGGCACGGTTGTTATACCTACATATTTTTTTTATAGATTTAGTCAATGTCCTGTAAAATGGAAAATAAATGAAATCCCTGTCTATCACACCATATTGATATTAAGACAGTTGAGGCTGGCTAAAAACAGCTTAAGCGGAATCAGTGCCGAAAACAGCACTGTTCTTATTTTCACTAGTATTAAGAGTATTTCACTAACCATATTACATTTTAAATTAAAAAAAAGCTGGAACCAAGATTTTTTTAGGTATTTGTGGATGTGTGACATAAAATGACAATATTTTGGTGTATAGTAATACCTACAGCAACTAAGTCCTGCGGTGGCCATGGGATTTTATAAAGGGAGTAAAAAATACGTCTACGGCTATAACGTCCCTTGGATAGGACGTAAAAAGATAGTCACGAGCGGGTACGATCCCAGGTACTCGTTAAAGATTGTTATCCAAATCATACCTGGAAAGGCATTATTTAGGAATGGCATCGATTATCCTTAATGGCATAAAGTAACGTTAAAGGTCCCTTTACACTCTACGAACTTTACCTTCGAACAACATTCACGAAGACTGGTCGGGTATCATCTGTTCGCCTCGGTAACGTTAGTGTCACCGAGTGTGCCGTTTGTAATTCATCTCTTATTTTTTACTTTCACTTACCTATATATGAAATATATAGTAAGTGGAAGTATTGCGATCGTGAAAAAATTCGACTTCCGGTTTTCAACGGAAATGCACGTTTTGGGGTCCCCTGAGTCGAAATGACCAAGTCCCGCGAAATGGTCTGTGTGTGTGTGTGTGTGTGTGTGTGTGTGTGTGTGTGTGTGTGTGTGTGTGTGTGTGTGTGTGTGTGTGTGTGTGTGTGTGTGTGTGTGTGTGTGTGTGTGTGTGTGTGTGTGTGTGTGTGAACAAGCTCAAAAACTATAAACCGTAGGAACCTGAAATTGGGTATTTAGTGTAGGTATATGCCCGCGATGTGACAGCATAAATTTCATCAATATTACTTAAAGGGAGGGGGTACTTTACTTAATAACGTTTTAGGTTTTTTCGATTTTCTCAAAAACGGCTCTAACGATTTTGATTAAACTGAGTATTTCTTCTATTTATATGCCCGAGGATATGACTGTAAAAATTTTATCAAAATTGATTAACCGGAGGGGGGACTTTACTTAATAAATTTTGTAACATTTTCACGTGTTTTTTTGATTTTCTCAAAAACGGCTCTAACGATTTCGATTAAACTTAGTATTTGATCTATTTATATGCCCGAGATATGTCTGTAAAAATTTCATCAAAATTGATCAACCGCAGGGGGCACTTTACTTAATAAATTCTGTATCATTTTTACGTGCTTTTTTTATTTACTCAAAAACGGCTTTCACGATTGTCACCAAACTGGGTATTTGATGTATGTATATGCCAAATATGTGATAGCTAACATTTCATCAAAATTGATCAACCGAAGGGGGGACTTTACTTAATAAATTTTGTACCATTTTCACATGTCTTTTTTATTTACTCAAAAACGTTTTTAACGATTTTGATCAAACTTGGTATTTGATGTATTTATATGCCCGAGATATGACTGTAAAAATTTCATCAAAATTGATCTACGGGAGGGGGGACTTTACTTAATAAATTTTGTATCATTTTCACGTGTTTTTTTATTTACTCAAAAACGGCTTTAACGATTAACAAAAATAAGATATGAATGTAGAAAAATGTGTGACTTTGGGAAATGATAATTAGCAAAACACGTCAATTTCTAATCTAAGTAAGTTGGTAAGTGAAAGTTGTGTGTTGCGCGCACGCACCAGATTTTTTATTTTTCAGATAAAATAAAATACAGTAGGGTTTCGATTAACCGAGTCGATGGGGACCAAGGTTACCTTGGTTAATCGAAATAATCGGTTAATCAGAACCATAGCAATACCAAGTGAAAAAGTAGGTTATTTTTAAATAAGAACTACATATATGTTTAAAAACCTAATAACCTATACCATAGATAGATTGAAAAAAAATGATATATAGATTGAAAAAAAATGAAATTCTCCAGGTGAAACCGGTGTTAAGTATTTAATAATAATAATGCATAATAACAATAATAATAACAGAGATTATGCAACTATTTTTTAAAAAAAAAAAGAAATCTTTTATTGTAGTTTGTTTGAAGGAACTCATATACATACACATACCCCCCCCCCCTTTTGGCACCAAGGTTAATACGAGAGTGAAGTTCGTAGAGTATAAAGGCACCTTAAGAAACAAACATTACGCACCTGTATTAATTTACGCGTTTTAGTGTAGATGGTACAAAATGGCAGTTCTTATTAAGAACTTCTACGGCAAAGTTCGTGGGATTATTTATTTCTCAGGTGGTTCCTACGCGGTGTGGAGTCAGCTTTATGTAACAATCACTCCTTTACCAAAGATTGTCTTCATCATAGACGGATCCACCTGGATGCTGTTTAATTATCGGAGGATAAAAGTTGGCGGTAAGATGGAGAGGCTGAATAATATTATAACCGGACGAGGCTGGGCCCCTTGGCGGAGGTAAATTGCTAGTGCCGCTGCGGAGAGCCAAGGCCGCACCTGGAACAGATGGACATCAAAGAGGCCGCCTCACCTGGCCGCGGCTTTCACTCGGCTCCTCGCTCCCCCCTCCTGTCTACAGGCTACGGCCGCCTCGCCTCAAAGGGGGATTGTAACTTTCTGACCGGTCCGGCTGTCTAGCATTTTATTTATAACTATATATCAATGAAATAAAATCTTTCTCCCCCACAAAATGAACACAAAAAAAATCTGGTGCGTCCGCGCAACACACAACTTTCACTTACCAACTTACTTAGATTAGAAATTAATGCGTTTTGTTAATTGCCACATCTGAATTGAACAGAACGGCTTAAATTATGAACAATGGTCTGTCATTAACCCTCGGTCGGGCGCAACCGATCTGTCAGGCACAGCGGCTCTGTTTTATCTCTCCCCTCCACTCTCAATACGTCATATAGGGGATGCTTTCTAGTAGCTGTTTGTTTCCCCCTACTCTATGCAACCACCCTCTTAGTTTACCCCTTGGCCTTCACCAGGTAAAGTTGTTTGAATTTGGATCTGATAGGCTCATTGCGCCCGAACTTGCGACAATTTTAAAGGTTAGTACTTTCATAATATTTGCATAAAAATGTTTTGTTTTACTTAATGCAAGACTAAATAATATGAAAGTAATTAATTATTTTGTCAAAATAATGTACATTTATTATTCTGGCCTATCTGGCACATTGCGCCCTAACACGTAATTATTTTGAGTCATTCAAGATATTGTTATATTTTCATCCTATCTTCATGAATTATTATTTATTGTTTCAGATTTCTTGTTGATTATGCTGCCACGCAAAATCTTCGATTTAAAAAATCCACAGGATCTTGAAGAAATAAAGAAGTTGCTGGAAGAGGATGATGATGACCCGATTTCGAATGAGGACTTAGGAGAAGAAAGTGACGTCGCATCCGAAGATGAAGTAGCAGAACGTGAAGATGATTCAGAAACAGAACAGGAGGGTGAGACCGATGACGAAGATGACAATGCAGACACATCTTTCTTTTTGGGAAAAGATAAGCATACAAAGTGGAATCAAAATCCTCCTCGAGCAAATGTACGTAGAGAATCCCACAATATAATTACTCATTTACCAGGAGTGAAAGGGAACGCGAGGACCTGCAAAACTGTAATTGATTGTTGGCATAATTTGTTCACCGACGAAATATTAGAAATCATTGTAAAATGTACCAACCAGTACATAGACATGATTAGAGATAATTTTTCTAGGGAGAGAGATATAAAACCCACTGATGTTATCGAACTGAGGGCTTTTATTGGATTGCTCTATTTAGCAGGGGCCTACAGAGCGAATCGACAAAGCCTGGAGGAACTTTGGGGAAAAGAAGGTGATGGCGTGGAGAAATTCAGCCTTGTAATGAATATCAAACGATTCAAAACTCTGTTACGTTGTCTTCGTTTTGATGACCGAAATACAAGAGAAGAAAGAAAAAAACAAGATCGACTTGCCCCAGTCCGTGACATTTTTCAAAAGTTCATACAAAACTGCCAAAAAAGTTACACTCCTGGGGAAAATGTAACCATTGACGAAATGCTTCCGGGTTTCCGAGGAAGATGCCCTTTTCGGCAGTACATCCCGTCAAAACCCAATAAATACGGTGTAAAATGTTTTGCTGCTGTTGATGCAAAAATGAATTATACGTATAATATGGAAATATATGCGGGTTCTCAACCAGATGGACCTTTTCTTGTGAGTAACAAACCAACGGATGTGGTAAAAAGGATAGCTGAGCCCTTCTTTGGATCTGGTCGTAACATCACTGCCGACAATTGGTTCACCGACATGGATCTTGTGGATGAACTAAAGAAGAAGAAACTATCCTATGTTGGGACGGTACGAAAAAATAAACGACAGTTGCCACCAAAATTTGTTGCTACCAAAGGAAGGAAACAGTTTAGCAGTTTATTTGGCTTTTGTGAAGGAAAGACTTTAGTCTCGTATGTTCCACGGGCAAACAAGAATGTGATTCTCGTATCAACGCTCCACAATGACAATTCCATCGATGTTGATTCAGGCGATCAGATGAAACCAGACGTTATAACATTTTATAATTCAACAAAAGGAGGCGTTGATACAGTAGACAGAATGTGTGCCACATTCAATGTATCAAGGAATATCAAGCGTTGGCCAATGGTAATATTTTTTACTATGTTGAATATTGGAGGAATCAACTCTCAAGTCCTTTACCTTGGTAATAATTTGGAATCAATACGGAGAAGACCATTTCTAAAACAACTGGCCCACGAACTAACAATCGGAGAACTAAGCCGGAGAAGTATGAAAACTGTTGGCATCCCTACTGATCTACAAACGAGGTTGAGAAGATTTCGAACTCCTTCCCAGGAAGAAGAAAAAGATACTCCAACTCCAACAGCCCCTAAAAGACGACGATGCTCAGCATGCACCATAGAAACTGGCTTGAGAAGATTGACGAATAACGAGTGTAAGAAATGTACGGCGCCAATCTGCTTATCTCATGCAAATACGGTGTGCGATGTATGCTTTACCATGTTGTAAATATTTAATTCAATTGTGAGTCCACAATTCATTATTATTCTGTTTATAAATTTAAAATGATTTCTATTAATGACTTTTTTAAATTAATTTAACTTTTATTGAATAATTTCTTGTATTTCTACTTTTATATGTATGACATGTTTTCCAACCAATTTTATTCTAAATAAATTTTTTTCAACAACTTTTGAGTTATATTTTTCTTTGAACAACCCAGAAAATGTTGATCATTATATTCTGTCAATTAAATATAATTATTATAATCAATTTTGAACCCGTGCCGGATAAGCACATTGCGCCCGATTTCGAGAGTTCATATATTGCGCCCGACGGAGGGTTAAAGGCGTATTTCGCAAGCGTGATCTCAACGAGTTTTATGAGTTGACTGAATATTTTTCTTTTTTTCTCCTCTATATGTTTTCTTTATTTTTATCATATCTCATATAGCCATTTCCTACTTTTAGGTGTAACGAGAGACAGTTAATTTCTCCATATAAACAAATATTAAAATATAGGAAACAAACAAACAAAAAAGGCCCCAACCCCCCCAAAAAAGCCCCCTCAGAACATTCTAATAATGATAAAGCTTACCGAATATTAAAGAACAACTAATTTTCATTAAACTTGACGAATTTGATAAAAATCGTTAAAGCCGTTTTTGAGATAATCGATAAAAAAGGTAAAAATTGAAAAAAAATTATGAAATAAAGTGCCACATCCGTTTGACCAATTTGATGAAATATTGGCTATCACATATTTGGCATATACATACATCAAATACCCAGTTTGATCAAAATCGTTAAAACCGTTTTAGAGTAAATAAAAAAAAACACGTGAAAATTATACAAAATTTATAAAGTAAAGTCCCCCCTCCGGTTGATCAATTTTGATGAAATTTTTAGTCATATCTCGGGCATGTAAATAGATCAAATACTCAGTTTAATCAAAATCGTTAGAGCCGTTTTTGAGAAAATCGAAAAAAAAATTAAAAAGTTATTAAATAAAGTACCCCCTCCCTTTGACTAATTTTGATGAAATTTTTGCTGTCACATCGCGGGCATATACATACACTAAATACCCAATTTCAGGTTCGCACGGTTTATAGTTCTTGAGCTAGTCTGTTCACATACACACACACACACACACACACACACACACACACACACACACACACACACAGACACACAGACCATTTCGCGGGACTTGGTTATTTTGACTCAGGGGACCCCAAAACGTGTATTTCCGTTGAGAACCGGAAGTCGAAATTTTTCACGATCGCAATACTTCCACTTACTATATATTTCATATATAGGTAAGTGAAAGTAAAAAATCAGGGAAATAGCTCAATTAATAGACTCGGTCAGTGTAATGCTAAACTCCACATTTTTAGGAAACTGAATTTAAAGTTATATTATAGGGTCACCTTTGGTGTAGTGGTTAGCATGGCAACCTACAATACTAAAGGTCGCAGGTTCGCGCCCAGCGGTGTCCCTAGGATTTTTTAATGGGAGTAAAAAATCCTTAGCCATGCCGTTTCTCGGATAGGAGGTAAAATGGAGGTCCCGAGCCTGTACAATGTCAGGTACTCGTTAAAGATCCCTATCCTAATTATACCTGGATAGGCAAAATTTAAGACTCCCACTTTAACATCGCCCGTTTAGCCTTAGTGGCTTAAAGTAATGTTTAATAAACAAGCAAAGTTATATCATGAGAAATAGAATTGTGTTAAATCCTTGGATTGTGTTAAAAATCTGGTTCAATGAGCGCAACACACAACTTTCACTTGCGAACTTACTTAGATTAAATGTTGACGTATTTCGATAATATATAGAAGCTATTCCTCAACTTTACAGATTTAAGTATATATACGAGTATATTTGTATAGCACTATAAGTTTTGGAGTATTTGTATTGCGATTGATAATGCGGGATATGAAATTATGGCTGTCACATCGCGGGCATATACATACATCAAATATCGAGTTTGATCAAAAAAGTTACCCTCGCTTTTGAGTAAATGAAAAAAAAAAAAAACCCCTGAAAATGAGGCAAAAGTTACTAAATAAAGTGCCCCCTCCGTTTGACCTATTTTGATGGAATTACGGCTGCCGCATCGAGGGCACATGCATACATCAAATACCCAGTCTGATCAAAATCTTTAAAATCGTTGTTTTAGTAAATAAAAATACACGAGAAAATTTACTAAGTTAAGTGCCCCCTCCAATTGATCAATTTTTGCTGCCTCATCACGGGCGTATACATACACCAATTTCAGGTTTGTACGGTTTATAGTTTTGGAGCTAGTATGTTCACACAACCCATCTTGCGGCATTTGGTTATTTGGGCTCAGGGGACTCTTAACGTGTCATTCCGTTGAAAACCAGAAGTCGAATTTTTTTCCCGATCCAATGCTTGCCCTTAATATATATTTTATATATAGGTAAGTGAAAGTAAAAACAGAAAATTAAAAATGTATTAAATTGGTTAGGGGTACAGTACACTATGGTTTTATAAAAACAAGCCATATTTGCAACATTTCTCCGAGCTGAAGGCTATTAAGGGCGATGCTAGAGCTAGAGTACTAAATTTTGCCGATCCAGTTGTGACTAAGATTAAAGGAGTACATCGCACAGGCTCGAGACCTCTACTTCAATTTTTATCAGGACGGCACAATTTTTTTTTCACGCCCTATAAAAACTCCTAGTGCCCTGGCGAAGTTCGAATCCAAGGCGGAGTCTGACAATTTACAACACAAATAAATGTGCGGGAAGTGGGACATGTATAATACATTAATTTTAATTTAGTGAAACTTAAGTTTTAGATTAGTGATTAGTTTTAATTTAATTTTTAAACTAAATACTAATCTAAAATTTATATCTACAAATTATTATCTTCTCCTAAAAAATATAAAAAAAAAAAAAAATTTAAATATAATAGAATCGATATGTAAGAAATGTGAGTAATGATGCAGGCTGTGGCAATTAGTAGACTGACCACCGCCAGCTTAATCTCTCCATTGATGGCAGCGACCACCGGAACAGTTTAGTCCAACGACTCCCATCTGTTCATACTTGTCTAGCGACACGTGGAAAAACAAAAGCGTCTAATACATATTTCATTCTACGATTAACTCTCAAGTGTATACATATATCCCCCGGGTCTCGTCTGTAATATTCTTAGATGCTAAAAATACAGCGTAATTATATAGGAATTTTAGAAAACACTAAATGAAGGATTTAAAAGTGTTTTCGCCCGCAAGCTGTACAATGTTTTAGCTTTGTTACTAATATAGATCACATTTTTATTTAGAAAATATTTTAACGTGCCACTACAACCCATGAAATGTTCTGAGACTCCCCTGGGGGGGTCTTTTTCGTTTAAAGCACGCCAACCTAATTTACAGGTACAAATATGAACATATGGTAACTACTACGTTACTGTTTGCGATATCGTTACTTGGTTACATAATACTCGGTTCTTTACAATTACAACATATGACTAAAATATTTAGTTACGATTGTAAACATGGCTTTGTTTAGGTTACTCGACCAATTCAAAGATTTAGATAAAACTGTAGATTTTCTACAGGAAAAAGGTCTTCTTCATAAAGATACGATATGCTGCATTGGACATAACATGATATTAAGCAAGAGAGAGAATACATTCAGATGGAGATGTAATAATAGATAACTTTAATATAAGTTTAATTAACTTAGGAGAACTTTAATAGATATGTATCTTGCTGAATTTCTGTGGAGACATAGGAATCAAAACAAAGATTTATTCGAGGTTAAGTTGGAAGACATCTGTAATTTTTGGAAGTTAGAATAAAGTGAAAAATAAAATAATGATTATTAAATATCGTTACTTTTAAAGAGATGTGTTATGTTATTTGTAACTGTAGATTCGGTTGGCGTGCTTTAAACGAAAAAGACCCAATTACTATTTCTTGGTGATTTTTACCCCCTAAATCTTTCAATTAAGAGTACCTACTTTATAGATGCTGGCTTTGCCCAAGAAGTGTCTCTCGGTCCACGAGATAGACTGTGGCAGAATATTTAAGATATCCTAGTTTAAGACAGATTCGAACTCGGGACCTTCAGCAAATGAAATGAAGAACAGAAAGGAAAAAAAACACCAATATTTTAAGGTGCCTTTACACTCAACGAACTCTACCTTCGAACACTACCATGGAACAGCTTTCACGGCGACTGTTCGGGTGTTCTAGGTACTTCATCTGTTCACCTGTGTTCGGGGGGAGCGCTAGTGTCACTTTTGATTTGGGTTTTTCACAAGTGACAGGAGTTCTTTGTAATATTAGTGCGCCGTTCTAATTCGTCTCCTATTTTTACTTTCACTTACATACCTATATATGAAATATATAGTAAGAAGTATTGCGATCGTGAAAAATTTCGACTTAGGTTCTCAACGGAAATACATGTTTTGGGGTCCCCCGAGTCCAAATAACCAAGTCCCGAGAAATGGTGTGTGAACAGACTAGCTCAAAAACTATAAGCCGTGCGAACCTTAAATTAGGAATTTAGTGTATGTATATGTGACAGCAAAAATTTCATCTAAATTGCTCAAAGGAAGGGGGTACTTTATTTAATAACTTTTTACGTTTTTTTCGATTTTTTCAAAAACGGCTACTACGATTTTGATCAAAGTGGGTATTTGATGTATGTATATGCCAAAGATGTGATGACCAACATTTTATCAAAATTGATCAACCTGAGGGGGGACTTTACTTAATAAATTCTGTATCATTTTCACGTGTTTTTTATTTACTCAAAAACGGCTTTTACGATTTTGATCAAACTGGGAATTTGATGTATTTATATGCCAAAGATGTGATAGCCAACATTTCAACAAAATTGATCAACCGGAGGGGGCAGTTTATTTTATAACTTTTTTTCCAATTTTTCGATTATCGCAAAAATACCTTTAACGATTTTAATCATATTCGTCATGTTTAATGAAAATTAGGTGTTATTTAATATCAGGTATGCGCTATCATTATTCAAATGTTCTGAGAATATGAAAACAAAAATAAGAAAGGAATGTGGGAAAATGAGTAACTATGAGGAGTGGCATTAGTTTCTAATTTAAGTGAGGTGGTAAGCGAAAGTTGTGTGTTGCGCGCACGCACCAGATTTTTTTTTTTTTTTCAGATAATATATTAAAATATATTGAAAGTCACGTTAAGTATAAATGGCTGTTCGTTACGGTACGGCAAGGTTCGCGGGTGAGGTTCGTGGAGTGTAAAGGCACCATTACCTTTATGATCCCATCCTCCACCTAGAAGTCTACTTGTTCTGCACTTGTGCAACTATATCGAACGATATCTACTTGATATCCTTGTATGATAATGACAAGATTAGTACGATCTAAGTGTTGAAATGAAGAAAGAAAACCTGTACTACTACAACCCATAAAGGGTTTTTGGTTCTGTACAGTGTAAAAGCATGTAGTGTTTCTTTGTCAGCGGTCGTGCAAGGAAGTGATTTGACCTCGATCACGCTCATTCGCTACGTTTTTCCCCTTAATCTTTAAATTAAGAGTAACCACTTCATAGAGGCTGGATTTGCCCCAGGAGCGTCTCACCGGACCTTGAGCACAATCCAATACCTTACCAATACTAAAAATCTGGTGCGTGCTCGCAACACACAACTTTCACTTACCAACTTACTTAGATTAGAAATTAATGCGTTTTGTTAATTGCCACTTCTGAATTGAACAGAACTGCTTAAATTATGAACAATAGTCTGTCATTAAAGGCGTCCTCCGCATGAGTGGGCTCAACGAGTTTTATAAGTTGCCTGAATATTTTTCTTTTTTTCTCCTCTATATGTTTTCTTTATTTTTATCATATCTCATATTTAGCCATTTCTTATTTTTAGGCGGAACGAGAGATAATTAATTTCTCCATATAAACAAAAACAAAGGTACTTTATAGGAAAACAAAAAATGCCCCTTCCCCATTTAAGCCCCCTCAGAACATTTTAATAATGATAAAACTTACCTGATATTAAAGAACAACTAATTTTCATTAAACATGACGAATTTGATAAAAATCGTTAAAGCCGTTTTTGAGATAATCGATAAAAAAGGTAAAAATTGAAAAAAAATTATGAAATAAAGTGCCACATCCGTTTGACCAATTTCGATGAAATATTGGCTATCACATCTTTGACATATAAATACATCAAATACCAAGTTTGATCAAAATCGTTAAAACCGTTTTTGAGTAAATAAAAAAAACACGTGAAAATAAGACAAAATTTATTAAGTAAAGTCCCCCCTCCGGTTGATCAATTTTGATGAAATTTTTACAGTCATATCTCGGGCATATACATACATCAAATACCCAGTTTAATCAAAATCGTTAAAGCTGTTTTTGAGTAAATAAAAAAAACACGTGAAAATTATACAAAAGTTATTAAGTAAAGTCCCCCCTCCGGTTGATCAGTTTTGATGAAATTTTTACAGTCATATCTCGGGCATATACATACATCAAATACCCAGTTTAATCAAAATCGTTAGAGCCGTTTTTGAGAAAATCGAAACAAACTTAAAAAGTTATTAAATAAAGTACCCCCTTCCTTTGAGCAATTTTGATGAAATTTTTGCTGTCACATCGCGGGCATATACATAAACTAAATACCAAATTTCAGCTTCGTACGGTTTATAGTTTTCGAGCTAGTCTGCTCACATACACATACACACACAGACCATTTCGCGGGACTTGGTTATTTGGACTCAGGGGACCCCAAAACGTGTATTTCCGTTAAAAACCGGAAGTCGAAAATTTTCACGATCGCAATACTTCCACTTACTATATATTTCATATATAGGTAAGTGAAAGTAAAAAACCACAAAATATTTTAAGGCTTTACTAATAAAAGTATAATAACAGTTCTTAAAATGTCGGTAATAGTCGAATATAGAACAAATGAGACAAACACATGAAGGAGTTGCCAAGATGGGCCTGGCATTGGGTTAAAGGGGACGGGCAGAGCAGGTGCATCCACCAATCATTCTTTGCCACCCGTAACCGATTGTTCTTTAAGGTCGCTGCTATTTATTTAGAGGCTTCAAGTTCACAGTTTCTTCTTTTTTTTTTTTTTAAATTAGAATCCGGGACATTCTAAAATCTTTGAAAAAAAAAATTCGCCAAAAGTATTTATGTTTACAACAACTTTACAAGAAATAACATAAAATAATCAGTCATATACCAGCAGGCGGAAAAGAGGGATAGATTTTAAGACTACTGTTTGCTTTGTTTATAATATTCCCAGGATTTTTTTATTTTTATTTCGTTTGTTATAGTGGTGTACAGTAAACCCTCGATATAGCGAACTCGTAGGGGGTTTGATATTCATAGTTCGCTATAAAGAGATTCGTTATAACCGAGGATTCTTTTTTTTTTATCTTTTTTTTTAGCCAATGGCCGCTCTAATTTGATTATGTTTAGAAGGAACTTCATTCATTAGAACTAGTTAAATTAAAACGAACGTATGTAATTTATTTTTAGTTGAACTACATATTAATTAAACAATGAGATTAATTAATTTACCTGCCAAGTTCACTCGAGAGTTCTTTAGCCTGATAAGAGGGTCTGAGATTGGTATTTAAGATCTCATTTGTTTACAGCAATTTTTTTCCAAATATTCATGAGCCGCAGAGCGTAGTCGTTTATTTGATGCTGAAGTTAATCCTTGGGCTGCGGTTGAATCTATTTTATCTTTGGTTTTTATAATGGTTGACAATGTTGATTTGTGAATTCCATATTTTTCTGCGATGGTTTTCTTACTCAGAATTCCCGATTCAATATCCAGGAGAATTTTCAATTTTCCCTCGATTGATAAGGATTTACGTATGTGACACACTTTTACCAACGAACTCATTGTGTATTAAAAACAAACAGTATAAACGACTACAGAACACTGATTCGAATAATACGAAGACAGAAGTCGAAACAGAACTGAGCTAGTTATGAGAAAAAAGTCAATGGAATCAGAGAGAGAGAGAGAGAGAGAGAGAGAGAGAGAGAGAGAGAAACATCGGATTAGTTAAGAGTAAAAAAAAACCTCAATTCTAGAAACTGCTGCAACTTTGTCTTCCTGTGCTCGTTCTACGTAATACAGTAAAAAAAAAAAAAAAAAAAATAATAAAAATTCTAGCAGTTCGTTATAACAGATTATAATAATTCGCAGGCATCAAATTTAGTTCGTAGTTCGCACTAACCGAGGATTTCGCAATAACGAGGGGTTCAGCAGAAATGTAATGGTAATTTTGGGGGGATAGTATTTTGGTTCGCTATATCGAGGTGTTCCTTATATCCGAGTTCGTAATAATGACGGTTTACTGTGGTTGTATATAAATGTACAAAATAAAAAAATACAATTAGAAGTTCTATAGTAAGCAAAAATATTAAAACGTAACATTTATGCACCGATACATTATACAATCATTTTCTTTAAAGAGAAACATAGTCATTCTTAAAAAATAGCCACAGCCTGTCTCACCAAGGAATCGAACACGGGTCTCTTGACCATTTAGTTTAGGATGGTGCCGATTTCTGGCCGTCTTAACATTCCCTCTTTAACTACTTTAATCAATTTGCCTCAAAGTAACCAAGGGCTTTACAATTGTCTAAATAATAAGAACTACTCGATAGACGACAAACATAATTACAGTTAAACATAATTTTTTCACCGTTATTTTGTATTTAAAAAAAAAAATAGTTTAACTGTTACGATACGTCAAATGGATCCTAACATTTGGGATCGCTGAGCAGAAAAAGTTGACGGCTGTATTACTGTATACTCAAACTGTGCTGAATGATTATGAGCTGCTAAAAGTGCCTTTACACCTTACGAACCTCACCTTCGAACCTTGCCGTACCGACCTGAAGCGAACAGCCATTTGTACTTCGCGTGACGTTAAGCGAACCAATATGGCTGACGCACCCCAAGCTAGCTTATGATAAAGAAAAAATCTCCTTTATCAACATATTTTATATTATCTGTAAAATAAAAAAATAGAAGACGAATTACAACGTATCACAAATTACACTAGTATCACAAACAACTCCTGTCACTTAGAAAAACCCAAATCAAAAGTGACACTAGCGCTACCCCCGAACCCAGGCGAACAGATGAAGCACCAAGAACAGCCGAACAGTCGACGTTAAGGCTTCACGAAGGTTGTTCGAAGGTAAAGTTCGCAAGGTGTAAAGGCACCTTAAGATGAGACCCGGGTCCGATTTCCGACTCCGGCTTTCTTTCCGCCAAAATAAAAATTATTTTAAATTTTAAAAAAATATTTTTTAATAAAATGCAATTGCTTTGGATATTATCAACTTAAATCAAAGAGTAACAAACCTAATGCTTTAACTTAGCTTGTAGTTTAAAAGAAGTTGATAGTTAAAGTACAGATTATAATTAAAATTTAGTCGAACTGGTGGGAGCTAGGGAACAACAACGTGAGTGCATATCACGATAAATTTAGTTGCTTATAAACAAAAACTTTGTGTATTTTAAATATAATAAAAAATATCACACCCTCACTTAAATGTTTCCTTTACATATAAAAAAAGAAAAAAAATCTACATTGAAGGAAACGGTTCTAAATTTTAATAGATACCTAAGCCAAAAGAATTATTTTGAGCTCATAACCTTTTTTTTTTTAGAACGCACTAACTATACTACTACAAGAATTAGAAGCGAGCGTATAAACGAAAGCGTAAACGTCACAGAATCCAAACACAGAGACAGAGAAAAGCTTTGAAGGCTGAAAGTTCCTTTGATCCGTTTCGTTTACTCTCAATGTGGCTCAGAGGAGGAAAAAAAAAAAATCTCATTAAATTAATCCTATATCACCAGCTGTTAATAGAGGAAACTTTGGGGGAGGCCAACTTTAAAATATCTTTGATACAGAAACAAGAAAAAATGTGGGTAGAAACTTTAAAATTTCAACATATACTGTAAAATGGTAGCGGTATGTCAATTAGATTCTGTTGCCTGGACAATTATTCATTACTAAAGAGAAGAGAAAGGTTCGAACATAGTTGGGGATGGCTTACCACTTAGTTTAGTGGTAAGAGCACTGCGGCGGAAATGCAGAGGACCTGTGGGTTAGATTCCCGGCTGTGTTTGAATCTTTTAAAAAAAAAATTTTTAATTTTTTAAAGAGGTGAGAGATAGTCAACAGTTATTCTTTACGATAGGTTAAATGATTATCAGGATTTCCGGTTTAAAACTTTTTTATTTTGGAAAGCCAACGTTTCGAACCAACTTGTGGATCTTCATCAGGGCTAAAAGAAAGTACTCGTACTAAATACTCATATATATTTGTTTTCTTTTAGCCCTGATGAAGAGGATTACCTGTTCGAGGTTGTGGTTTGCGCAATGTAAAGGCACTATAAAACATTATAATACTTAAACAAATCAATACGAGATAACTTTATGAATCCTTGAGCCTGTCTCGTATTTTGATTTAATTCTCAATGTAATATTAAAATATTATTTTTTACTTTCACTTACCTATATATGAAATATATAGTAAGTGGAAGTATTGCGATCGTGAAAATTTTCGACTTCCGGTTTTCAACGGAAATACACGTTTTGGGACCCCCTGAGTCGAAATAACCAAGTCCCGCGAAATGGTTTGTGTGTGTGTCTGTGTGTGTGTGAGTATGTGAACAGACTAGCTCAAAAACTATAAACCGTGGGAACCTGAAATTGGGTATTTAGTGTAGGTATATGCCCGTGATGTGACAGCAAAAATTTCATCAAAATTGCTCAAAGGGAGGGGGTACTTTATTTAATAACTTTTTACGTTTTTTTCGATTTTCTCAAAAACGGCTCTAACGATTTTGATTAAACTGAGTATTTGATCTATTTATATGCCTGAAATATGACTGTAAAAATTTCATCAAAATTGATCAACCGGAGGGGGGACTTTACTTAATAAATTTTGTATCAATTTCACGTTTTTTTTTTATTTACTCAAAAACGGCTTTCACGAATTTGATCAAACTTGGTATTTGATGTATTTATATGCCAAAGATGTGATAACCAACATTTCATCACAATTGATCAACCGGAGGGGGGACTTTACTTAATAAATTTTGTATCATTTTCACGTGTTTTTTTTATTTACTCAAAAACGGTTTTAACGATTTTGATCAAACTTGGTATTTAATGTATTTATATGCCCAAGATATGACTGTAAAAATTTCATCAAAATTGATCAACCGGAGGGGGGACTTTACTTAATAAATTTTGTATCATTTTCACGTGTTTTTTTTATTTACTTAAAAACGGTTTTAACGATTTTGATCAAACTTGGTATTTGATGTATTTATATGCCCGAGATATGACTGTAAAAATTTCATCAAAATTGATCAACCGGAGGGGGGACTTTACTTAATAAATTTTGTATCATTTTCACGTGTTTTTTTTAATTTACTCAAAAACGGTTTTAACGATTTTGATCAAACTTGGTATTTAATGTATTTATATGCCCGAGATACGACTGTAAAAATTTCATCAAAATTGATCTACGGGAGGGGGGACTTTACTTAATAAATTGTGTATCATTTTCACGTGCTTTTTAATTTACTCAAAAACGGCTTTAACGATTAACAAAAATAAGATATGAATGTAGAAAAATGTGTGACTTTGGGAAATGATATTTTGCAAAACACGTCAATTTCTAATCTAAGTAAGTTGGTAAGTGAAAGTTGTGTGTTGCGCGCACGCACCAGATTTTTTTTTTAGCCCTGATGAAGATCTCCAAGTTGGATCGAAACGGTGGCTTTAACCTGTCCTAAATTTTTAAAAAATAAAAGATTATTAAATCTCAACGTATGTTTGAGTAAAAACTGGTTTCTACCTTAGTATGTGTGATAGGTCAGCGTACGTGTCAATTGTAATACATAAGATATTGCGCAAGGAATCTTTTTTCAACAATTAAAACTCTTGTTGCATCTTTATGTGATTTTACGTGTAAATTATTAATCATTACTGTAGACAGTAAAGAATGCGAGATCATAAAAGAATGAATGTTAAAAAAAAAAAATTCTTTTAGTATTTTTATTATACATTTTCTTTTTTAACATTTATGAATTTTTGGTAAAACTACTGTTACGTTCGAAAAGTGACCAGTGTAGCCCCGATGTTAACTGGAATTACGCATTTGGGGTTAGCGGGAGCCAAAAGCTAATAAACCTAGTCAAGGTCATTTTAACTGAACTACGCGATGAGAGTTCGCTTAAAATAGAGTAACAAAACTGGTCGATTTTCGCCACGCCCAGAAATAATTTATCAGATAGATAATATTCTCTTAAATAATGTATCCACTGATTAAGGTTATTATTAAATTGCGATAGGTTAAATAATGGTCAGGATTTTCAGTTACAATGATATTTATTATGGTAAGCCATAATAATATCATAGAGGCTTACCATAATAAATATCATTGTAACTGAAAATCCTGACCATTATTTAACCTATCGTAATTGAAGAACAGTTGACCATCTCTCATCTTTACTAGTTATTATTAAATATTATAATTCCCAGCCACTATTAGTTCGGTCCGCGAGTCATTCCTGTCGGATGTTAGACACCGAGGATGGATCTTGGATCAGTGGATTCATAAGGTGCCTTTACACCTCACGAACATCACCTTCGAACAAGTTCTCCTTCGAACCTTGCCGTACCGACGTGAAGCGAACAGCCATTTATACTTCACGTGACTTTAAGCGAACCAATATGGCTGAAGCACCCAAAGCTAGCTTATGATAAAGAAAAAATCTCCATTATTAATATATTTTATATTATCTGAAAAATAAAAAAATAGGAGACGATTTACAACGTTTCAGAAATTACACTAGTATCACAAACAACTCCTGTCACTTAGGAAAAACCCAAATCAAAAGCGACACTAGCGCTACCCCCGAACCCAGGCGAACAGATGAAGTACCTAGAACACCCGAACAGTCGACGTGAAGGCTGTTCGAAGGTTGTTCGAGGGTGGTGTTCGAAGGTAAAGTTCGTGAGGTGTAAAGGTACCTATAGATTTATCCATAAATATATTAAACAAGTACTTTATCTGTTCGCCTGCGTGTTCGGGGATAGAGCTAGTGTCGCTTACCTTATCGCTAGACCTTCTTACAACATTTATATAACATTCTTTTTATTCATAATAATTTAGAGCAAAACGCCAGAACAGGCGCTAGTTTCAAGCCAGCATCATGAAAATTGTAGTATTCAGATGAATAAGTGCGGTAAGATATCACTGTTCGCTAAACTTTAAGATCAAGTTTAAATTGCTGTTTGATTTAATTCTCAATGTAATATTAAAATGTTTTAGTAAACAAGTTTTTAGGAAGAGACTATTTAATTATAGATATAGAATGCAAGGCCTCAAAGTCTCGTATTATTTCAATAATGCACTTAATCATGCAGATTACATGCCGAATTTTCGCCTATTCAGGCATCTTCAGAGCTACTACAGTTTCGCAAGCAAGCTAGAAACAGACTGAAACCTTCCCATATGGAAGGAGGGCTAACAGGGAAATATACAGTGTTGCCAACATTCCAACAAATCTATATAACAGAGATAATAACTGAATAAGGTCTATAGAAAATAAACACAATATTTAAAGTTGAAGAAGGTTCAAATAAAGTAATTTTAAATTTTACATCTACACATTTATACATACACACGCACACCTATTACACACATAACATCATGCACTAGAATTATAAATATATATAAAAAAAACATATGAAAAACAAAGGCAAATATAGAATACATAATTTACTGAAGATGCCTGAATAGGCGAAAATTTAGCATGTAATCAGCATGATTAAGTGCATTATTGAAATAATACGAGACTTTGAGACCTTGCATTCTATATCTATTAAAATATTATTTTTTTAGTATATCTATTGTTCTCTCGAGGCGTGTTGTAAACAATAGCACGTACCGAGATAAATTATACTTTGTTCACAAATTTATACCTCCAGGTACATACACGCCTTAGTACTACTTCTTCACAGGAAATAAGATAAAAATCTATGGAATGCTCAGGATGCTGCTGAAATCCTACTTTTTTTTGTAACATTAGGGAGAGGAAATGTGGAATTCTAGATATTAGTAGCGCGGCCACTCCTTCCTTGCGCTCTCGATACCGAACATCGCATAACTACTTAATTGCTGCTACGCCACCGGAAAAAAAAAAAAAAAAAAAAAAAAAAAAAGCCAAGTTTATCAAGGATGAAGAGGAGATGCCGACCCTGCGGCGCGCTGGCCTAGCTCCCAGGTAGGGAGGACCTCTCCGGCCCATTCACAAAAAATATTTCCTAGGATACCGGCTTCTTCTAAGAACCGCCATCCTTCGAAGAATTTAATCTATCTCTAGGCAGCTGGTTCTAGAGAGAGGAGAGGGAATAAATTAACGAGGCGAGCTATCACTCTGTGCCGGGGAATATATACTAACGGTCTGGCTGGATCTTGTTAGGATTACTAAGAAGACAATGCGGTAGCTTTTTAGTATATGTATATGTGAAGGAACTAAATCAAGGGTAAAAAATCTGGTGCGTGCGCGCAACACACAACTTTCACTTACCAACTTACTTAGATTAGAAATTAATGCATTTTGTTAATTGCCACTTCTCAAATGAACAGAACAGTTTAATTATAACGCATTGGTTTGTCATTAAAGGCGTACAGCGCATGCGTGAGCTCAAGGTGTTTTATGAGTTGACGGAATATTTTTCTTTTTTTTCTCCTGTATATGATAACTTGATTTTCTTCATATATCATATTTAGCCATTTCTTATTTTTAATGGTGATGAGAGACAGTTAATTTCTCAATATAAACTAAAACAAAGGTACTTTATAGAAAAACAAAAAAAGACCCTTCCCCATTTAAGCCCCCTCAGAACATTTTAATAATGATAAAGCTTACTTGATATTAAATAACAACTAATTTTCATTAAACATAACGAATTTAATAAAAATCGTTAAAGCCGTTTTTGAGATAATCGATCAAAAAGGTAAAAATGGTACAAAATTTATTAAGTAAAGTCCCCCCTCCCGTAGATCAATTTTGATGAAATTTTTACAGTCACATCTCGGGCATATAAATACATCAAATACCAAGTTTGATCAAAATTGTTAAAACCGTTATTGAGTAAATAAAAAAAACACGTGAAAATGATACAAAATTTATTAAGTAAAGTCCCCCGTCCGGTTGATCAATTTTAATGAAATTTTTACAGTCATATCTCGGGCATATCAATAGATCAAATACTCAGCTTAATCAAAATCGTTAGAGCCGTTTTTGAGAAAATCGAAAAAAAACTTAAAAAGTTATTAAATAAAGTACCCCCTCCTTTGAGCAAATTTGATGAAATTTTTGCTGTCACATCGCGGGCATATACATACTCTAAATACCCAATTTCAGGTTCGCACGGTTTATAGTTTTTGAGCTAGTCTGTACACACACACACAGACACACTGAGACCATTTCGCGGGACTTGGTCATTTCGACTCAGGGGACCCCAAAACGTGTATTTCCGTTGAAAACCGGAAGTCGAATTTTTTCACGATCGCAATACTTCCACTTACTATATATTTCATATATAGGTAAGTGAAAGTAAAAAAGGAAAGAATACTATAGTAGGGTGTTAAGGAAGGCGATTCAGGCACGTAACTTCACAAAATTACTATCAATACTAAAATCAGAACTCCCTATCAATACCCCTGAACTATAAGGCCCGATGCACACGGACGACACTTTTCTGCGATCCGGACTATAAGCCAGGTCAGGGGTACCTGGAGTATAATGGTAAATCCGGTCGGTCCATTGTACTCCAGGTACCCCTGACCTGGCTTATAGTCCGCATCACAGAAAAGTGTCGTCCGTGTGCACCGGGCCTAAGGATGAAAATAGTCCGGGAAGGCGGTAGATAAACTACAAAATAGTATAAAACTATTTTATTGTAGCCGAAGTTTCGACTCAACTATACAGGTATTCGTCAGGGCTAAATAAAGAAGACACAGACAAAAAAAAAAACTGAGTACGCAGGACAAATGACTATCTATCTTATCTATCCAATATGACCCCCTAACTATGATTTATAATACCTAGAAACTGGAATACAACCTTGAATTTTTTTCGCTGTGAGATTGCATTTTAATTACATCTTAAAAAGTTTTTAAATATAATAAAAAAAAATATTGCCTCTGCTATCATCGAAAATTATAATTTCAAAAAATTAATTATAAGGGATCCGAATAGAACTCAAGAATTTAGTATGTGTATTCTGAATGAAAATGAAATCGTGATTCATTTTTGTGGAAATGCCCTATACTCAGCGAGTTCAAGAGTTAATATTACTGTTGTTAAAATAGCACATTCATATCAGACCTCAACGAAATTTTGGCCTTTTTTTACTTTACCCACACCGGTTACTTATTTCTAAAAAAGTGATTTATCTTAATATTAAATTACAACAGATGATTAACCAAAATGAAGTTTAATATACTGCATCTGCAACTTCTCAAACTGCATTTAAATGCTGGAGACTTTCTTTGGTGAAAAGCTTCAAAAGTATCATACTCTTCTGCATTTCCCTGTTTTATGCAATATTCCCAACCTTTGAAATGTCTTAAATGTCTCTTTTTCCGATTTAAGAACGCGACTCAGTTTTATCAGATTCATTATTATCAAAAACAATTTTAAAGATATTTCCTACAACAACTAAAAAAGTAATATTAAAAATAAATTTCGCTATAATTTAAAATACGTTATAGCACTCGGCAGTTACACCGGATGGTTTGGTAAACAAACATAACCCCCTCCTTTTTCCGATGGCAGTCGATCACCGACAGTTCACTCGACAGGTACGTTTTATTTCTTGTTAAATATATTTTTGGACTTCTACCCATCTCTTTTTCTATTTTTATTACTGCAATTATTTACTCATTTTCATTTTTTCATTCATATATATGTATATAGATACATATATTACTCATTATTTTATTTATTTGTTATTTTTCTTTTCTTCATATTTATCGGTTGCTATCTTGTTTTATATTTAGCCCTGAAGAAGACCTGAATATCGGGTCGAAACGTCGGCACAATATATATGTTATTTCACATATAGTGTTTTCATTTGACCGCACCCCCAACCATTTCCATCTCATAACTAAAAAAGTAACAATTTCCAGTTTGCCTGGTTTCCTAACGGTCAAAATGGTTATCAAACCTACCGACTCTTATTTACAAGTAGGCTGAAATGAAGTTTCCTTTCCCTCTTGGTGCCTTTACACTCTACGAACCTTATCTTCGAACAGGTTCTACCCCGAACTTTGCCGTGCCGGCTTTTCACGAACAGCCATTTATACTTAACACGACGTTAAGCGAATAAATATGGCAGACGCACACAGCGCTAGCTTCTGATAAATACAAAAAAAAATCTCCATTATCAATATATTTTATATTATCTAAAAAATAGCAGACGGATTATAATGCTTCACAAATCACACTAGTATCACAAACAACTCTTGTCACATACGGAAAACCCAAACTAAAAGTGACACTAGCGCTACCCCCGAACCCAGGCGAACAGATGAAGTACCTAGAACACCCGAACAGTCGACGTGAAGCTTCGAGGGTGGCGTTCGAAGGTAAAGTTCGTAAGGTGTAAAGGCACCTTAACATTTTTAAATGTGCCTTTACACCTTACGAACTTTAGCTTCGAACACCACTCTCGAACAACCTTCACGTCGACTGTTCGGGTGTTCCAGGAACTTCATCTGTTCCCCTGGGTTCGGGGGTAGCGCTAGTGTCACTTTTGATTTGGGTTTTTCCTAAGTGACAGGAGTTGTTTGTGATACTAGTGTAATTCGTGATACGTTGTAATTCGTCTCCTATTTTTTTATTTTTCAGATAATATAAAATATATTGATATTGGAGATTTTTTTTTATTATAAGCTAGCTTTGGGTGAGTCAGCCATATTGGTTCGCTTAATGTCACGTGAAGAATAAATGGCTGTTGGCTTCACTTCGGTACGGCAAGGTTCGAAGAACTTGTTCGAAGGTGAGGTTCGTAAGGTGTAAATGCACCTTAAGACATTTCCTCTAGAACAACTAAAGTAAAAATTTTCAGCTATGTACTATGGATGCCTGGTTTTCGAACGGTCAAAAGTATAATCAAACCTATCGACTTCCATATAGAAGTCGGACGGAATGAAGTCGCCTTCCCTCCAAGAGACGCAGACAACTCTAGGATAGCGTAAATAATTCGTAGCTACTAGCTAGCTAGAGGAGAGAGAGAGAGAGAGGTGGATGACGGACAGGCGGCTTGGATCTAAAGACGAGCGGCCTGTGTTTAGCCCGGTCAGCCTTGGGCCCTACCTGCTCCAGACAAAAACTACCTCTCCCCTGCCCCGGACTCGCCTCTCCATAAATAATCTCTCTCTCTCCTACTCTCTTTATACTCCAAGGAAATATTTGGAGCTATAGCAAAGGGTCATTTACCAGTAACTTTATTTTAAATTTAAAATTATTTAAAAAGAATAGAAAAAATATTCTTAAATATATTTGGACATTCAAGCCAGGAGGAGATGCCGCTGGGTAGTGCTTCCCCTCATGCCTCTCATATCATTATTATAAATTTATTGTCAGCAAATTCACTGGTTGTTACTATTATATTAATTAACAGGTGTGAATAAAGATTAAAAGTTAAAAAAATATATTTGGTGCAACTTTCCCTTACGAACTTACTTAGATTAGAAATCGGCGTGTTCGATGATATGTAAACGCCATTCGTCAACACATTTTTTCACATTAATTGTTTAGTGGCTGTATATACCGGTTTCACCCGGAGAATTTTATTTTTTAAATTTGAAAAATCTATAAAGTGAGACTTTTATTAACGCAAACGGTTGATTTCGTAAAAACCAATTTAAGTTTTGCAATTTTAATGTGGACAGGTATTCGCACCTGGTATCAAAGAACCACTGAGCGAAATTTGGAGAATTTAGGACAAACGGTAGAGATTTTTATAAAGAACAAACAGAATATCATCTTTATTCCCCGGTTTCACCCTATAATTCATTTTTTAAATGTAAAAAACCAATGTAAAGCGAGATTATTTAGGCTGAGGTTAAGCAATTTTAATATGGACAGGTTTTTGCATTGGGCTAGCTTTAAATGAAGTATACTTTGTCCAATTTTGATGAAATTTTTGGTGTAACATCACGGGCGTATACGCTACATACACTAAATACCCCATTTCAGTTTTGTATGGCTTATAGTTTTTGAGCTAGTCCGTTCACACATCGACACCCACACACAGACCGTTTTGTGGGACTTGCTTATTTCGACTCAGGGGACCCCAAAACGTGTATTTCCTTTGAAAACTGGAAGTTGAAATTTTTGACGATCGTAATACCTTCCCTTACTATATATTCTATTTATAGGTGAGTAAATGTAGAAATCTGTTGCGATGCGCGCAACACACATCTTTCACTTACGAAAACATGAAAATGACATTTCGAATAATCCAGAAAAATAACTCTCATTTTTTTCTATAAGTTTTTTTTTTTTTGCATTCACAGTTTTATAAAAATCTAATCTTATTAAATGAATTTTTATAGAATAAGATGATAAAAAATAAAAAAAAAGCTGTGAGTTCGGAGAGCCCCCTCCCCCCAAGTAAAACAAAGTCAGATACCCATTGATAATCCTCGGGTTAAGTTAATTTAAAAAAAAATATTTTTACTAAACTAATGTTTAAAAATTAATTTGCATCTCTTAGCAGGATAGGGTTTAATTAAGATTATCAGCCTTCTCTGGTGATATTCCTAGATTTAAAAAACCTGAATAGGGGGATTATGTAACCTCGTTTCGAAAAAAACAGATGAAATGCACTGTCATAGTTATCAATCTGTTTGTAATGCATTTAAATATATGCATATAAATATATGCATATATATATATATATATATATATATATATATATATATATATAAATATATGCATATTAAATATATGCATTTAAATATATGAAGGTCAAAATTCTATTGAAGTATCTTGAAAAATTGACATAAGAAACATAAAAACTTGTTTATAGTAAGTTGAAGTTAATCGTAGTCTTTTCTAACCATGAGGTTAGCAACCAGCTGACATATATATTCAAATGAATTAAAAATATTCATATCACCCCAGAATACATTACGTCAGATAATAGACGCTCAACTGTTCATTGAAACTGACAAAAGAAAATCGCTATTTAGAAGACATGATAACCTCTCAGATCATTTCTTATCAATTTTACATCATATGATGTTTTCAGGTGTCTCAAAGCATCTTATCATCACAGAGGTAACACCTTCACCCTAGAAAAATTTTACTGTTGCCAACTAAGCTCCCTCAGAACGTGTTTAATAGGGATAAATTACATTTGCTAATTAACAATAGTTGATTCTCATTAAACAGAAGAGTTTAATTAAAACCCTCTTCGAAAAATTGAAGAAAAAACCCACAAAAATGGGACAAAATTTATGAAATAAAGTGCCTCTTCCGTCTGACTAATTTTGATGCATAGGTTTAACGTGCATAAGGAGATTTCAGAATATTTTTGTTAATGTAAGGTAAATTATTACTCGATTTTTTTAAAAATATTTATCTATTTCTTATTTTTAGGCATAACTAGAGACAAATTAATTTCTTCATAAAAACCAAACCAAAGGTACCTAATAGAAAAACAAAAAGTTTTTCCATCGCCATTAAAGCCCACTCAACATATTTCTCTGTGTATAATAAAACCTACATGATATTAACCGAGGTTAACAGTAATTGTTAGTGACGTTTTTGAGAAAATAAAAAAAACAAACGCAAAAATGGGACAAAATGTATGAAATAACTAAGTACCCTTCTTTAGATCAATTAGGATGAAATTTTTGCTGTCACATCGCGGGCATATACACAGACCAAATACCCAATTTCAGGTTCGTACAGTTTATAGTTTTTGAGCCGGTCTGTTCACAGTTACACTCACAGACGATTTCGCGGGACTTGGTTATCAGTACTCAGGGGACCTCAAAACGTTTATAACCGTTAAAGTAGAATTTTTTTTCGATCGCAAAACTTTGCCTTACTATTTAATTTCGGAAACGGTAAATGAATAGAATATATGTCTAATAACAGGAGTAATTAGGTCTTCCATGGTACAATACCTACTGCCACTTTTCTTACAGCCTAAGGTCTTCCTAGATATTACGCACATTTCATGGATCCAGAATGTTCCTACACGAAATAAACACATTTAGCTCAATATCGAATTTTGTCAGAAAGGAAGATTCAAGATCATAAAAAGTAACTTAATGGAGGTCACCTGCGTCAACCTGTGGAGGTTGCAACCTACAATACTAAAGGTGGCGAGTTCGCGTCCGGGATCGGTTAAAGATCCTTAACCTAATTAAACCTGGTTAGGCAAAATTTAAAACTCCCACTGTAAGATCGGATTAGCCTTAGAAGCATAAAGTGACGTTAAACGTACAAACAACATTATGCCTATTTCCAGATGTTACTTGATGAATTATATAATTTTATATAACGGATTTTTTTTTAAGTTACAAGTAAAAACAGATAAAAAATATCTCTTTTGGAAAATATGTAGGTAAAGGTATAAAAAATAATAACTATTTACTAAATAACGCTTAATACTTACAAGAACAACTGGAATAAATAATCCAAAAAAGGTAACTGCACTGCATAATGTAATATAATTCCGTTTGATAACACAATAATAAATATTATATTATATTTATATATATAACGATTTTAAACACTTTAACGAAAACTTAACGTTAACTGGGATAGGTGTTTGCACAGCCGAACCGTAGGTCCACCCTACTTGGTGAATCCTCCTCTACAACTAACTACCCCTAAAAATTTGTCATTTTGGGCTGCTAACTTACCCCTAGGAGGGGGGATGGCTATCCGACCAATCGGAAGAGGGCGCGAAGGTAGGTAAAGGTCTCCCTTCAGGTAAAAAGGACAAGTCGGGCGACTTTAAAGAAAACTGTTACCTTTGCAAAGCCGAGTTTTATGGCACTTAGAGAGGCTAGATCTAGACTAGCCGTTGAGCCGCTGTAGATCAAAGGGGTAAGTAAGGGTTGGGCCGTTGGTACAGGCCGCTCTTTTGGGATTTGTTCAAGCCGAAAGCATATTTCAGGTAAAATGAATGAACAAATAATACCTGAACTAAATAGAGAAATAAAAAAAAAAAATCTAACTGGGTTGTCTAAATAATATATTTACTTATGATAGGTTAAATAATGGTCAGGATTTTCAGTTACAATGATATTTATTATGGTAAGCCAACGTTTCGATCCAACTTGTGGATCTTCATCAGGGCTAAAAGAAAACAAATATATGAGTAGCTATGCTAGAGGGTGACAATAAATGGATAAATTACAGAACTGATAATAACATAAAAGATCGTGTATACATAAATAGTAAAATAAGAGGCTGGTTAACAAGATAAAATAGAATATGATATTTACCTACTGAGTCCAGGTGGATACTAAGACTAAAGGTAAAAATAAGGCGAGAGGTAGTGGTAGGGGGTTAGTTTGCCGACTTCAAAGGTTTGACTTTGATTTCATAGGTACCTGCAATTATCTCTGTACCTCTTGTACTATTATTATTTTTTGTATTGTATGCTTCTTTCTGTATATTTTCCATATTTGTATGCATTGTTACATTATGTATTATCTCATTTTTATGTTATTATTCAGTCCAGACACAACTATTTGTATACAGTACCATATATTTTGTTAGTTTTAAATATTTTTGTTCACTCAGTTGTCAGGTGCCTTCACTTCAAAAGCGTTGGATTTCCCCGCCATAAACCTTTGAAGTCGGCAAACTAACCCCCTACCTCTACATCTCACCTTATTTTTACCTTCAGTCTTAGTATCCAACTGGACTCAGTAGGTATATATCTGATTCTATTTTATCTTGTTAACCTGCCACATATTTTAATATTCATGCATACACCATCTTTTATATTATTATTAGTTCTGTAATGTATCCATTCATTGTCACCCTCTAGCATGGATACTCATATATTTGTTTTCTTTCAGCCGTGATAAAGATCCACAAGTTGGATCGAAACGTTGGCTTACCACAATAAAATCATTGTAAACTGAAAATCCTGACTATCATTTTACCTATCGTAAAAAAAAAAAAATGATAATTTTTTATTAACATAGAAAATAACTAGGTTTATTAACCTGTATTATAATAAATAACGCAGGAAAAAATGTCCATGAATACTTCAGACTGAATGAAATTCGTCTCATTTAATCGGGTTTAGATAATAAATATTTGTGAAACTGCGTGCATGTAATATGCTTAAAATTATATTTCACTTTTAATAAAATTAGTTCTAATACAGATGCAATATTCTGTTGGGTTAGTTCATAGCTCCATTGTGTGTTAATGCGGAACCACACTCTCCACAGAAGAGTTACATCTGGGCAAGGAAAGAACTCTAAGGCCCTCTAAGAAATTTATATTAGTTTAGAACATATTGATTAAAGTAAACAATAATGTTTTTAAGCGTCTAATTCTCACGGAAGTCAGGTAACTCTGGTTGACGGTTTAAATTATTATTAATTTCGTGTCAGTCAGATAGTTAGAAGAAATGCCAGAAATATCCTGCACTACCTATGAGACACAAAGGCCAAACTGCTGAGGGAGATTGGCTCCTGCTATTTCCTCCCTAAGTTGTTCTTGCCCCAGTGGGCCCGACTCAACTCCTTCGGTAGAACAGAAGCAGCTCTAGGAAGGCTGATGAACAGAGGAGGCGATAGAAGTAAAAATCTGTGTTCCCAGACGATACAAAATTTAAATAGCTCTATTTGTAACCGAGTTAATTAAAAGGCAAGGGTAGGGTGGAAAAATATAATTAATTAAATATAAATAAGTTTTAAGTGAGAGTGGACCTTTTGAACCTGCATTAACACAAAACACCTTTTGAATATGCATTAAGTTCCCATATCCACTGAATTATATCTACGGTCAACTATTCCATATTTTTACTTTCTCAGTCTATTCCGGAAAAATTTTAAGAGCTTTTCGTTCATAGGTCAAACTGTGATTATAATCAATATATATTATAAAGCAAAGTGTACAATGTGCGTGCTGAAAAGGCTCAGAAACGACTCCACATACGATTAAGAGATTTATGTCAGCATGTAACTGTATGTCCCCTAACGGAGAAGAAGGTTTCCGTTTTTCTCTTAAGGGTGTGAAATTGAAGAGAAAAGGACTGGAATTTTAAGCCTCTGGCAACATGTAATTAGCCTACCCGAGAATGACATACGAGTTTATGAATGAAAAATTTAGTTCGAGCTGCAGACCACCAGGAAGCGTGTGTTTCACTCAATGTTTATTGTTCATTCATTCCGTTATATTTGTAAAGGTTATATATTTTGTCAGCTGTTCTTTTTAAATTACTTAAAAATCAAGCGAAAATAATTAGTTTTACCTTTTATTTAAAATAAATTAATGATTTTACATATCTGCAATCAATTGGAAAACCGGCTGGATATTTTACAAAATTAATTTTCTCATAAGAAGATTAATTGATAAACACATTACATTTAATCAATATCTAACATATACTTAAGTAAATTAAATGCAATATGAGTGAGCGAATAAAAACAGACATAAAACAAAAAAGGAGAGCTGAATAGACTGATTATAAACCGAAAATAACAAGTTTGAAGTGTTCTTATTGTATGTAGTTATGAAAAATGGTTTAATTACTATGTAAGATGAGCATTCCAGTTGACAAAATGATGAATTGACTCCAATAATACAATTTTTTCAATAAGATTTTATCACCGCTCATAGTTCAGGATAAAAAGAAATATGATGAAAAAATTGTGCCCTCATGATATTTTGGTTTTCACTTAGCAACAGTAGTAAGATTGGAGAAGTGCAGAGTTCGGCCAAATTAGGGTGGGGGGGGGGGGTATATATTAAGGGAGGTTGAACTGGGTAAGAAAGGTCTTTCAAAAAATGTTTTTATGAATCTTCGGTATTTTCTAAACTTCTGGATCTAATGGGACCATCACAGTAGTCGGCGCTTAAGTTGTACTCCAAATATAGTTTTTTTTAACTAATAATCTAATAACTTATTATCTGCTGACTCCTTGGAATGGGCTTATAGGATTCATAATCACAGAAACCATCAAAAACGATGCATGACTCGACAAAGTTCCTGCAAAATGAATTGTTCATCCATCATTTTCAACACCCTATAAAGTATATAGGGTTCCTTATTTGGGCGGAAACTGCAGATCTCGAATCTTAATATTGATATAATGTTAAAATTTTCAAGAAAGTGCTAATTTTGTTCAATATTTCCTTTAATTTTAAACTTTTTCTGTTATTAAAACTGCCACACAACTACCGGAGCGAAGCCGGGCACCCTAGCTAGTTATTATTATAAAAATAAAATAAATCGATGGCAATATCACTAACGTTGAAGTCTGCCACTCTCCGAACGTGACCGACATCTTTGTTTTTAGAACTCCCAAAAACAGCCTCGTAGTAAGTAAGAAAAACTATTTCTCAACTATATATATAAATATATATATATATATATATTCACACACACACAAACAATTAGAGTATAGTTGTTGGAAGGATAACAATGTTTGAACAAGTGTCCGGTCATTGTATTTGGCCGGGGGCCAGCGTGCATCCAATCTGTGGTGTCTGGCTAGTGCATGCTGTCGGCCGAGCCACGTGTGAGGAGAGATTAGCTCCTCAGCTCATGTCAGCGCGAATACTGAGTGCCCATCAGCACCAACACAGATTGCATTCATAAAGTTAACATACAGACGGTAAACTTAAAAAAAAAAAAAAAAAAAAAAAAAAACCCAACTCAAATGAAATAATTAAATTGCCAAGCGTGTAGTAGGAATGTTGTAAGGATGCTTCGTGTGATTCGGTTACGAATTGCTAAGATTCTTTAACTAATCAATCATCCATTTAAATGAAGTCTCACTCCTCCGAATCACTTTTTCTGGTCTCTGCAGAACTCCACGAATGGAAAGAAATTTATAAAAGAAGAGAACCTCAAAAACCACTTGGATCATCACTTTTTTTAAACAATAAACCTAAAATAATACACTGAGTTTTATTTCACCCTGAAAATACGAAAACGAAAGGACTCATTCGCCAACCTACTATAAGGAATTGTATGTGTTATTTGTGAGTTGTATTATAAAAGTTTATGTATTTATATAATACAAATAGAAACCTACAATACTTAAGGTCGCAAGTTCGCCATTTAAGACCCCTCAGAACATTTTTATAATGATAAAATCTATCTGATTTAAAGAAAAGAGTGTAATCTAAATCGCGTCAATTGAGTAAATTGAAAAAAAAAAAAAAAAACTTAAAAATGGCACAAAATTTATTAAATTAAGTGCCGTTAGATAAATTTTTGCTTCCACCCCCAAAATCATCGGGTCAAAACCCGAAGTCGAACTTTTTTACGATCGAAAATCTTTACCTTACTATATATTTCATGTATATGTAGGTAAGTGAGAATAAAAATATGAATGTTCCTACTCGAAGCGGACTCATTTTTCCTCAATATCGACTTTTGTCACAAAGAAAGATGAAAAGACATAAAAACTAACTCAATACTATTTTAAAGGTCGCGGGTTCGCGTCTCGAGATGGCCCTAGGATTTTTTAATGGGAGTTAAAAATCCTTGTCTAAGCCGTCCCTCGGATAGGACGTAAAATGGAGGAGCATAGAATAGGAATCCCACTGAAGCATCGTCCAATTAGCCTTAGTGGCATAAAGTGACGTTAAACAAACAACAACTACTTGCTTAATTTGATTTCCTGTTTCCAGTCAATGTTCAAGTTTTTCCTTTTATAAACATCATCAGTCACTTGTCGGTTATTAAGTCCTATTGTTGAAAGCAAAATATAATACAAAAAATCATAAGATGTAATCGTTTATAAAAGGGGAATTCCGCAGTTGATTATTTGCCTAATGAGGCTGGTTTATAACGCCTGGCGAGTGGTGCTATATCAGAGCAGCGGCCCCCTCCCCTCCTCCAACATCAAAAGGAGCTGAGGGCGAGATCTCTTTGAAGATGAGCCTCGAGGATAAACGCCCTTGAAAAATTCGCGACTTACGGCGAACAAAAGTTTCTCCGGCTCAAAGGCTGCTCGCCCTTCGCTTTGATCTTTGAGTGGTCCCGCCTGTAGCCAATACCGTTAAAAAAAAATGGCCTTCTATTAAAGAAAATTATTGAGTTCAATTATTTTTACTTTTTTTTTTTTTTTTTTTTTTAAAGATAATTCTTGTGTATTAATAAGCTTTATTAGGGTTTTATTTTAATTACTGGGACTGCTAAGTACTTAGATATTAGTCAAACAGACGTGGCACTTAACTTAACACGTTAGGTGCGGCGGGGTATTTTAGGGGTATTCTTAATTGAACGGTATCGGTAACCAGGGGTCCGACTGCTGGGATGAGCC
This sequence comes from Aelia acuminata, assembly GCA_911387785.2. Taxonomy (NCBI): domain Eukaryota; kingdom Metazoa; phylum Arthropoda; class Insecta; order Hemiptera; family Pentatomidae; genus Aelia; species Aelia acuminata. Next base: position 221,724,091 of record OU426978.1, read on the forward strand.
ACAGACGATATCGGGCGTCGGGGTCCGATGGGAATGCTATGAAGTAAGTGTTATTTTTTACTGAAAAGTGAATAAAATGAGCTTCTCAAGGGCATTATCTCTTGGTAAGGATTACACCTAGACATAACAGGCCATTTTAGGACATGCCCCCGGGGTCCGATAAAGGATTTACGCAATACTTTATCGAAAATAGCATTAAACTGCTATCCATATTGATAATTTTTGCAATGTTAAAACAATTTTTAGGAGTCTTTTACAGCTTTACAACCGCTTACACTAAGACAAAAAATTTTTTTTTTAAAGAAGTGAATCTATATAATGTAAATAAAGCAAATATCAGCAGGTTTTATTAATAATTACGGACTTAGTAAGAAGAATTTAAAAAAACTAATGTTTTCTTTCTCATATTTTTGCAATAATTAAAGAATATCAAAGAAATTTTATTTATTTATTTATTTGGTTTGATATGCCTCTACCCGAAGGGGTCATTGGCATTTTTTTTTTAAATTCTATTGTAAAATCCAGTAAGCTTCAAAAAATTCATTAGCTTTTCAACATTATCTTCGGTATCCCATAGCACGTCTTTTAATGATGTGTTCATTTATAGTTTTGTCCTTGCAGGCTGGTAGTGTTCGCAGTCCACTAGTATATGGGAGACCGTGATCAGGGCACCACATTTAACGCAGGTAGGGTGTGCGAGGTTGTGAAGCAGGTATGCATGGGAGAATTCGCAGTGACCTATTCTAAGCCGGCAGAGGATTATTTCTTCTCTCCTAGATTTTCTGTTGCTGGTTGACCATTTTTTACAATCTGCTTTTATTTGTAGCAGTTTGGAGGGGTTCCTTCTCCAGGCTTCATTCCACTGAGTCACTAATTTGGATTTCACGTGCCTCACCCAGTCTTCTCGGGGGATAATGTCTATGGATTTGACTTGTTATCCCCTGTTCGAGCCAGTCTGGATGCAGCATCTGCCTTCTCGTTTCCTACGATGTCACAATCTGATGGAGTCCAAAGAAAAGCTATTATTTTTCCTTCTTTTTGTAATTCATCAAGAAGATGCAATATTTCCATTATTTTGGCGTGCTCTGGTTTTTAACTCCTTATTGCCCGTAGAACACTCATTGAGTCAGTGACAAAGAAATTAAATAGAACTACATTGTATAAAATCAAACACATAAAATAAAAGATAACTATAAAGGTAGTCGTTGCAATGTTATCGGACGAGGAGGGGTGAGGTAATGCGGTCCAGTAGTCTTGTTTTATTACTGATGGCCTGTATCGGACCCAGGAGTCCGATTCTAAAAAACAACAGAATTTCATCTGTTAGCAACTTTTGCTGCACTAAAATGCAACAATCTCATTAAAAATCGACTAAAATGAGTCTTTGAGGTGTTCGGCCTTTCGGACATGTTCATGTGATAATCGGCTGTTAGGATGGGAATGTAAGACATCGGACCCCGGGGACCGATGCCGCACCTAACGCGTTAATAAAGTATGTCTCATTTTCACGTTTTATTTTATTTTCTCAAAAACGGCTGATACTATTTTTATCGACCTGGATGTTGTGAATGCCCGTGTGACAGGAATAATTTCATGGCTATCGCGTATTATCACTGACGAATCGGGCCCCTAATGAATCGAAAAGTATTGAGAACTTTCAAGTGTTGCGATACAACTACTCCATAATTTATGGAGCTATACAATTATAAGCATTTACTTGAATGTTGAAAAATGTGTGAAGTTGCGGAATACCTTTTACATATTATCGAAATACATCAATAATCTAATCAAAGTTAGTTGGTAAGTGAAAGTTGTGTGTTGCCCTCATTGCAACAGATTTTTACTTTCACTTACTTATATATGAAATATATAGTAAGGAGAGTAAGGAAAGTATTGTTGGTTTTCAACGGAAATACACGTTTTGGGGTCCCCTGAATCCAATTAACCAAGCCCCGCGAAATGGTCTGTGTGTGTGTGTGTGTGTGTATGTGAACAGACTAGCTCAAAAACTATAAACCATACGACCCTGAAATTGGGTATTTGGTGTATGGGTTTACCCGCGATGTGACAGCAAAAATTCATCAAAATTGGTGAATCGGAGGGGGGTACTTTACTTAAAAAATTTTATCTAATTTTTACGTTTTTTTCGATTCTCTCAAAAACCGCTCTAATGATTTTGATTAAACTTGGTATTTGATGCATGTATGTGCCTGCGATATGGCAGTCAAAATTTCATCAAAATTGATTAATTTGAGGGGGTACTTTACTTAATAAATTTTGTCTTATATTCAAGTGTTTTTTTTTTTATTTACTCAAAAATGGCTTTCACGATTTTGATCAAACTGGGTATTTGATGTATCTATATGCCAGCGATGTGACAGACAAAATTTCATCAAAATTGGTCAAATGCAGGGGGCTCTTTATTTCATAACTTTTTTCCCAATTTTTACATTTCTTTGGAATATCTCAAAAACGGCTTTAATGATTTTGATTAAATTAATCATTTTTAATCAAAATCAAGTCATTTTTTAAATAATATTTATAGAAATGGCAATTAAAAAAACATGTCGATTTCTAGTGTAAGTTGGTAAGTGAAAGTTGTGTGTTGCGCGCATCGCACCAGATTTTTTAATTTCAAATCCACTCGATGTAAGCACATACAAACTCTGATGAAGGCACAATAAGGTATCGGGCGGTGGCCGCTATGGGATCCTGGAACCCCGCGGGATTATACACCTCTTCCGTTTTACAGCTTCCTCTCTCTGCAGGCCACCCACGTAGGCACCGTTCGGTTATAATGGTCTCTCTCTCTTAACTTTCGAGAGCTCAACTCGCTGGGATATTTATCATATCTCCTTGTAATGACTAATCGATCTTATGCAATTTGACGATGTCATTGAAGTTGTTTGAAGGACGGAGTTCTTTCATTGATACATAACTATATTTTATGAACACGACCCCCTCTTGACTCCTAATTGTAATTTTAAAACGTCACGTGACCCTCACCATTTTGAGTAACCATTCAATAAAAACCATTATACAAGCGAAAATATTTCACAAAAAATAAATAATTTTAAGCATGATTATAGATAAAGTCTTATCCTATCTTAAGATGGTAGCGATTGATCTAGAACCACGATGTATCAGAGAATATATTCCTCTCATTTCTTGAAATATTTGCCTGTTAGATAGTTATTGTTAATTATGTGAAAAAGTAAAAACTAAATTAGAAACGGCGAAAAAATTTCGTGAGAAGGAAAATACCGTTAAGTTGGCAAAAAAAAAAAAAAAAAATGCTACCTTAAAGGAAATTGAAAGTAATATTGAGTTAAATCAAAGTAAAATTAAGTTAATAGTAAGTTCAATTATTTTTTTTAATTATTTAAAATATCTCTTCTTAAGTTTCCTTTATAATTATTATATATAAGTAAATAATATAATTTTAAAATTTTACTCAATGAACTGGCAACCCCTTGATTAATTATTAATTAAAAGTGAAAAACATGGCGTTTGATCGTGATAACTAGAGTGCAGTAAAAATCGTCAAAATATACCATATAAAATGCAGTAAAAAACTATAAAATATGCGGGATAAATTATAAAAATGTAATATTAATAATAATGCAATGTATTGTATTATTAATAAAAATATAATATTAAAAGATGCTAATGTGTATAAAATATATCATAGAGAAAAAAATGGAGAAGACGATTTAGAAATAAAACCAAATGGTTTTAAATTTTGTTGTATCACAATCTAACACACATTTGCAATGATAGCATTAAACGCATTTAGAACTAAGATATATAAAATATCTTAGATTACTAAGAAATCTTTTCAACCCTTAGTAAAGGGTCAGGTACCTAACAGGAATATGGTTTGTATTAATATATAAACTTCAAGTAAATATTAATACATTCACCGGGCCCGTTTCAGGAATCTCACTTATTAGTCATATGAAGTACTATCATTCATGTTTAGGAAAAAGGGATTAAGTCATAAAAATTTTTATTATTGTATCGTCATCTTAAAATTTATAGTTGACTATAATTTATTCGTTATTTATAATTTATTACAGTCTCTGTTGAAAGATTATAGTTTCATTTGTTATTCTGGTATAAAGAAATACAATCAGAAAGAATTAATAATGATTTATGCTTGGTAAATCGTTTAATCTTCACATTCGATGACTTAACCCCTTTTGACCAAAAACCAGTGATATCAAAATGAATAACTTACTACTTAAAGTATGTCGTCAACTGAAGCATAGTTTACCTGAAAAGAAAAAAAATATATTAAAAAAACTAATAAAAAAATAAGGATTAATAATTAACAACTTATTTAAAACAAATACATCATGAAATGTAAATAATAATAATAAACAAACATATTGAAAATTAAAATAAATAAATAAATTTTGCGTAAACATTCTAGTAACTAAAAAAAATATACTTGTACAATTTGTACAAGTAGAGGGGGGAGCTGCCGGCTCGGTAGAAGAGAAGGAGAGGCGCAATGGAGAGAGTTCACTAAAACCGCCGAAACAAAAAATGACTTACTCGTCGGGAACGCTTCATTTTTCGGCTGTAAAACATGGTTTTCGACGCCCAATAGGGCCTTTCGAGTTAAACTCGTCATATCAAATTCTTTATAATGAGTAATAATTAGATATATTTTCTCGAAGTTCGAAAATAGATGTCCGTTAGAATTAAACGACAATTTCGCCATTTAAACCCCTTAGGAGTTACATTTTTGATATTCCTTTCTTAGTGGTTACCTACATCGCTTTTAAAATCTAAATTACGAACTTCAAGTTTCCATCATAAGTAGTTTTTGCTCTGCGTTGATTCTGTTAGTCAGGACAAAGCCTCTTATATGTATGGTGAAGAGATCGAAATAAACAGGCACCATCCCCAATAATGGGAATCACAGTGTGCATAATTTGATTACCACTAATATTTAAATAAACAGTAGCCATATTTTATGTGAATGTCTATTTTAATACTATTGTAACGTTAAATCGATATTCAAATAAAAAACATATGGTTTAAAATCTCAACAATAGATATCCGTTAGAGTTAAACGACAATTTCGCCATTTAAGCCCTTGAAATTCCTTTCTTAGTGGTTACCTACATCGCGTTTAAAGTCTAAATTCCGAACTTCAAGTTTCTATCATTAGTAGTTTTTGCTCTGCGTTGATTCTGTCAGTCAGGACAAAGCCTCTTATATATATAGAGATTATATATAATCATATATTATTTAATTTTGTCAATATTTAAACAAATAAAAAATTTTCTTTCTATATTAAAGTTGAAAATGTGTCCCCGATATATATTCATTGATCAAACTAATGATCACTTGTATATTTATTTAACGTCACGTGCTTCTATGGCTAATCGGTTGATGCCACATAGTAGTGAGAGTATCAATTCACATCGTACAGAACGACGGCAGAGCTAAGGATGTTTTACCCACTTTAAAAATTCCTACGGACATCTGGCGGGCAATGAGCCCGTGACCTTGGATGTAGAAGGCGGTTACGCTGCACCACTACACGTAAAAATCAATACTGACCCAAAAAATCAATAGGTCTCATAAATTTATTACATAAATTATAAACAAAATTTATACAATAAATAAACCAGTGTACGTTATACAGAATTGGGCAGTAGTTAACTACATTTGTAATTAACTACACAGACAACTACATGTAGTTTGTAGTTGGAAGCGCGCAACTACTATTTGTCAACTACCAGTTAAGTAGTTGTAATCTAAAACTACAAGTACAGTAGTTGGGAATGGCAAGTACAACAAGTAGTTGTGAATGTAGTTTAGAGCGGCAACTAAATTTGCTAAGCAACGTCTAATTAAATCACATGTTTTTGCTATTTTTATTTTGTGTTTAGATAAATATTCCATAGATAAATGGGCTCCATTATGGTTGATAATCTGTTTTAAAAATAGTACAATACATATACGTAATACAAAATTTTTCCATGATTTCCGGCAGTCAATTATTTTTTTTAACCTTAGTTCCTCGATCAATCCCATGTTTTATATATTAGCTGAAATGCATTTGATATACTCCTTATCGATAATACTAGATATCGATAATTACTCGTTATCAATAAAAGTAGTTGTAGTTTCAGGCCCATAATTACAGTTGCAACTACTAGTTGTAGTTGTAAAAATGCAACTACTTTTTTGAAACTACAGTAGTTGTAGTTGTGGTCCATCAACTACAAATTATAAAAGTAGTTGTAGTTTCAACAACTTCCTAACTACTGTGTCAGTAGTTTTGTAATTTGTAGTTCAACTTCTTTTTGCCCAACTCTGACGTTATATCATGTATTATGCACTGTAATCGCGGATATCAGTTAAAAAGGTATTTCGGTAAATACATTAGTAACAGGTTTTAAAAACAAATATCTTTTCTTATCTTATCTAAAACTGAACTAGTTATTTATTCATGTAACAATAGGCACTTTAGCATATTTATCTAAAATAACAAGATTTTCATAAATAGGTATTACACAGCTGATAACCAAACGAAAGGAATGCAAATAAGCAAAGTTGAAATTTAAAAAATATTTTTATAAACAAACGTAGCATGTCCGAGGAAAGCAAACAAGAGGAAATTGCGTGAAATGAGCTTTTTGGAAACAATGAAAATACATATCTACAAAAATTTGCTGAGTTATCTTTTTAAAAACAAAAGAAAACTAAATCTGCAATTAGCCTATACATATAATATTTTCACTCAAAAATAAGATATGTTCAATGATATATTTGTTTAAAAACTTTTTTGTTGATGTCTCTTCTTGTAGAACGTTTTGATAACGTGTCTTTTTCTAGCCAACGTGGATCTCTTGGTAAAAATTTTTTTTTTTCAATTATGGATCTCAAACCATGATTTTTATGTAAGCAGCTCAGTTTTATATGTGAGAGTAAATGGAATAAAACCAAAACGGCTTGCTGGCACAATTAAGGGTCTGGCCACACATGTCCGCACCGGATCCGGACCGTAGCAATAATACAGGTTATGTTCAGAATATTTTTAATTTAACTTACATACTACCTTTAGTTATGCCTAAAGTGGCCTGTGTCTGACATGTGTGGCTTGAACTTTAGGCATATTTAAAGGTAATATGTAAGTTAAATTAAAAATATTCTGAACATAACCTGTATTATTGCTACGGTCCGGATCCGGTGCGGACATGTGTGGCCAGACCTTAACCCGGGAAAGGTAGCGTTCGCCTTAGCGACGAAGACACCGCACATTTCTGTTAATTACAGATGAACCCCCAATCCTTGCTGGCCCAACTTCCGGGAGTTCTATCTCCACTTAGTACTAGAACAGATCCTGTAGGTAGAAGGTCGGTCGATTTAGGTAAGTCGACCATTTAATTCAATTTTCTGAAGTAACGACGTCGGCAAGACGAAGCCCTACCTCATATGTAACTTTGTGTCAGTCTTGGAAACGAAGTAATGTCTTAAAAGCTAATTCTATCTGTAGTTGAAATATTTATGAACTATTTGTACCTCGAGAAATGTTTCAATTTCGTCCATGGCAGAAGAGAAGAACGTCAAAATCTTATTGTATTTGTGGAAAGTGCGATTGTAGAGCATATAGTCAAGTTATGTCCAGATTGTAAAACCATGCTCTGACTTATATATTATCGATTTTTTTTTTTTTTTTTTTTTCTTCGGAGAGTTCTTTTTAATTGCCAACATTCAGTGTCGAACCATTTATTTTTTGCCTCAAATCTCTGCTTATTTTTTTGATTCTTGTATACCATTAGGCCAAAATCAATCAAAGATTCAGACATGCAGGTTATAAAGTTATCATAAACAGCGTCCATGTCTTTCGAATGGAAGTATATTCTATTTGATGAAGAAATATATTTTTTTAAATATTCAGCCTTATTACTGTCCCATTTTAAATTCTTCCATGATTTTTGAGCTTGGTTATGAAATTTAAATGGACCATAATAGTAGCGAATACTGAAGAAACAGGCTAAATGATCGGAAAAATCAGTAAAAATTGAAATATTCATATCCAAAAACAACTCGATCAAATTTTCATTTATCCATACCAGATCTATTGTGCTTCTACCTTTTTTTTAAATATAGGTAAATTTGCCAGGCCTATCAGAAAGTGACCGCCCGTTGCATAAAAACAGTCTAAGTGACTCCATTGCTTCAACAAGTAATTTACCGCGTTTGTTAATACTTTTATGATTAGCTTTTCTTGTTCCGTAGAAATTTGAATCTTCAAATAAACTGTTATCTAAATTATTCAAATGGCCTACATGACTGTTAAAGTCCCCACATAAAACTATATAGCTGTTAGGTAAATCAATTATTATATTATACATTAAATAAATAAAGTTATCTATACTGTTTTCAAAATCGCATTGACTCTATTATAGTAATACTATGAGCTATGGTTTTGTTTATAAATGTAATAATGCCTCCGCTTGCTCTACCGGTATGTTTTTGAGTTATATATTATCAATAATTAATGAAAAAATTTATTAACTATAGGTCTAACGTAAATTTTCCTATTATTTGTTCCTGTTTAGTTGGTAGTGTAGTGTATTCCTATTGATATGCTTTCGTAGTTTGAAGGTATATTCTATTTTATTGTTTCATTATTTTTTCGGCAATTTTGCTTTTGTGACATTTTCTTTGTGATTATATTGGTATGAAATAATTATTCTTTCCAATAAATCATAAACTAAAAATCGAAGTGTTTTGCGTATATTGAACCTTAACTTTTAGCGTTTTGCGTATACTGAACCCCAACTTTTAGTAAGTAAATTACATCATTCTTAGTTTCTTATCGACAAAAGGCATAAAAAAGTGTAAATGTAAATAAGGTCTGTTTTAATGTATAATAAATACTGCATTTACATGATGATTAGGTAGATGATTATCCCTGAAACGATAATAAGGTCACTTCGTCTCATCAAAGAAGCGCTACCTAAATCACGTACGATGGTACGACCAAGAAAGCTATGTCGTCGTGTAGCAGTATAACCCCTAACAAAATTCAAGAAAAAAAGGGCCGGAATTATAAGCCTATCGCTCCATGTAATTAGCCTACCTTTACGGGTAATGAATGAAAAATTTAGTTCGAGTCCCAGACTACCAGGAAGGGCTAGGGTGCGTTTCACTCAATGTTTATTGTCCATTTGTTCAGTTTGCAAGGGTTATACATATATCACTTGTGTTTGATGGGGTTAAGTCATCGAATGTGAAGCTTAAACAACGATTTACCAAGCTATTGAAAATCATTATAAATTCTTTCTGATTGTATTTCTTAATTCCAGAATAATAAATATTAATATATAAGTAAATTTAGTGCAATATGATTGGACATTTTTAAGTAGTATAGTGAGGGAATAAAAACAGGCCTAAAAAAAAAAAGAAGGATAACTTGACTTAATACAAATCAAAACAAAAAGTTTGAAGTGTTCTTATTGTAGCTATGATAAAGAAGTTAGTTTGATTACTATGTTTGATGAGCATTCCAGTTGAAAAAATGGCTAACTGCAGTTTCAGCATTTTTTCAATAAGATTTTATCATTCCCTTGTTCATCTACCATATTCAACCCCCTGTAAATTATACAGGGTTCCTTATTTGGGCGGACTCAGCAGATTTCAAGTCTGCAGAATATTGATACAAACAAACAAAGTTAAAACCGAATTTTAAGGAAGGTGCTAATTTTGTTCTCTATTTCGTTTAATTTTATTCTTCCAACGGTCGTTTACGGATGCGAAACTTGGCCGCTGACATTGAGGGATGAGCAACGGCTTAGAGTTTTGGAAAATAAAGTACTGCGTAAAATATTTGGACCGAAGAGGGATGAAATAACCGGAGAATTTAGACGCTTACACAACGCCGAACTGAGTGAACTTTACCCAGTAAATATAATTGACGTGATTGCAGCAAGACGAATAAAATGGGCGTGTAAAATTGCAAAACTTGGCTGTGAACGTATTCCGAAAAGATTAACAAGCGCGGTGCCGAATGGGAAACGTCCGAGGGGCAGGCCGAGACGGAGGTGGGAGGATTGCGTTAGGGCGGATCTATCGAAGTTAGGTCTGGAAGACGGTCGATGGATGGAGGTGTGCAGGGAGCGATTGATGGTGTCGGCATCGAACCTTCGGGTTCGTTAAGCCTTTATTATTATTATTATTATTATTATTATTATTATTTCGTTTAATTTAAAAGTTTTTCTGGTATTAAAACTACCACACAACAACCGGAGCGAAGCCGGACACCCTAGCTAGTGATTATAAATACTGCATTTACATAAAGATTAGGAAGGTATTCCTGAAACGATAACAAGGTCACTTCGTCTCATCGACGAAGCGCTTCCTAAGTCAACCCTTCGATTAATGCAACCTTTTCTGGGTTAAACTGTAATAAACTGATAATGCTATATAAAGTTAGGATAAAAGAATAATAAATAAACAGATAAAGCAAAAAAAAAAAAAAAAAAAAAAATATGTTTATAGGTTCATTGATCCAGAACAATAGAGGTTGTGCCTCCATCAGACGATGCACTCAATCAAGGGACTACAGACACGTGTTGTTTCAGTCTCGGATGCCGCCGCAACTATCATTAAACGGTTTGAAAACAGTTCACGCTAACAGTAACAGAGTACTGTCGTTATTTCTGTAACGAAAGTAATAAATAACTTTCCAGCGGCCCTTTGAAGTGTCACCTATCCATTTCCTCGGCGTTATCCTATCGTATACGCTATCCTATACGCTATGGATAGACCTGCGTACCATACCAGGCGGTTCATCTGAAGCGTATATTTTTATCTTGGGAGCTTAGAAGACTGATATATGGTACAGGACTAATCCGAGGAGAACGCCTTGCCTAGGTTCGAGTTACCTCAGACTATAACAAAGCAATGATCATATATAGCGCCAAGGTATATCTTTCAACTTCATTCACAATTTTTTTTGTTGCTTTTAATGTTTTTTAAAATTGAGATAATTGTTTTAATCTAAAAATGATTTTAATTTAGTTTTTTTGTTTATTTAACGCCACTTAGATGCCACTAAGGCTAATCGGACGATGTTACAATGGGAGTCTTAAATTTTGCCTGTCCAGGTATAATTACAATTAGTATCTTTAACGAGTACCTGACATCGTACAGGCTACGTCCTAAAAATCCTAGGGCCAACGCGGGATCCGAACCCGCGACTATTAGGTGTTGTATGTAACTAGGCTAACCACGATATCACACCTACAGCCACATGAAAAACATAAAATGAGACACCGTCACACTAAGAGAGGTTCGTTATATGGAAAAAGTTTCATAAATCGCTAACGAAAGAGTTTCGCGAACCGGATCAAATCTTACAACGGGCCGGTCGTTGCCCACATATCCGCTCGATATTCAAATAGTATTCCCCGTCGCGGATTTGCCTTCAAAATCAATTCTGTGATCATTATCGATTGATCATTGAGTTAATATAATATGTTACTTATATATGATATTGACAACATATGTTATATATTAACAACATAACAGGGATCGGAGCTTCCGGTAGGTGGAATGTTGGAGGGGGAAGCTGCCGGCTCGGTAGAAGAGAGGGAGACGCGCAATGGAGAGAGTTTACTAAAACCGCCGAAACAAAAAAATTGCTTACTCGTCGTGAACGCTTCATTTTTCGGCTATAAAACACGGTTTTCGATGCCCCGTAGGCCGGTTCGTGTTAAACTCGTCGTATCAAGATCTTTAAAATGAGTCTAAATTTGATATTTTTTCTCGAGGTGCAAAAATAGTCGTCCGTTTGAGTTAAACGACAATTTTTTAAACCTCGCAAGGCACACTGGGGTCTGACAGACCCCAAGAACATATTATGTAAGAATATCTAATTGATAAAATTATTCTAATGGCTGTGACTTCTGTGTATTCGAAGTTGGTTCACCTACCGCCTTAGCGCCTATGTTGGAAAAGTTGTAATTCATTCTGTTGTTTTTAAAGAAAATTAAAAACTTGTGTTGGGGTCCTGTGGACCCCAGTGTGGCATCTAAGTTCTTCTTTTTGTTATTACACTTTTATTACAATTTGCTTTGTAAGTGAGGTAAGTGTAACAAATATTTCTTTCAAAATGTTTTATTTTTTATTTATTGCTTAACTTTCTGATAAATGTGAATTTTTTTCAGAATGGCTTAGGCCTAAAGTGAGAAGGTCAATAAAAATATTAATTAAAAAAATTAGGAGTCAATGGCCCTAGGGCAGTTTAAAAAGAAAGATGCTCTTATTGTTCTAGACAAAAAGATAGGAAAACAAAACTAGTTTGTAGGGAATGCCACAGCCACACACTTGTGCTTAGAATGCAGTCAATGAGGGCTTCATGTAAGAAAAGTGGTCGGCAATAAATTTTGTAAAACATATTTTTTATGTTTAGAATATTCTAAGTAACAATAGAAAAATAATAAATCTTGATTTGTATAAAATTTTAAATTTCTAAATACGTTTTTTAAAAGTGTAAAAAATACTTGAAAAATGTGCATTTTATATGTGTTTTTTTTTATGTAACGTAAATTAAAATAAATATTTTTTATCCAATTTATTGTTTCCTTGATGTTGTACGTTTTTATAAATGTCTGAATAAAAACTTCCAAAAATATTTTAAAACTATAATTTATATAAAGGATTAACTTTTGGGGTCTGTAGGACCCCAGTGTGGCATGTATGAAAAAAGATATCAGTGTGCCTTTGGAGGGTTAAATTCCTTTCTCAGTGGTTAGCTTCATCTAATTCCGAAATTCAAGTTTTTAATCATTAGTAGTTTTTGCTCTGCGTTAATTCTGTCAGTCAGGACAAAGCCTCTTATATACATAGAGGTTTTAAGTCTGAAAGGAATAAAACCAAAACTCTTTACTAGTACAATTAAGATTCGCATTTTACCACGTCTGAATTAATAATATCTGAATTCATTAAAATACATACATATCTAATAAACCTTAAAAAGCTACCCAGCGAAGCGTTCCGTTGAATACATATAAAGTAGAAGCGACCGTAAGGGAGAGATAACGCCTCTACTTTACGAGCCAGCTGAAAGTGAATTAAGCACTGGAGGCAGTGACATCCGAGATACCGTGTGATAAAGATAAAATAAAAAATAAGGATAAAAAAATAAAATAAGAAGAGAGGAAAAAAGAGAGATAAATAAAAATGGAGGTTAGGAGTAGCAGCAGTCGAGTCGGCGCGCATCAAAGCCGGCGGCGTCTTTGATGGGATTATCTACACCCGGCCCGGCCTCCAGTCGCGGAAACAAAAAAACCAATCCGAATAAAACCGTTCATGGGCGAGGAGCTCAAACTGCTCTCTTTAAACATCAATCTACAGTGTGTTGCGGCCTACCATATAATTTATTAATGATACGTCGGAGGAAGTCTTATGTAGACAGTTCTAAGAAGCACGAGGAAAAAGTAATTTCAGTTTCATTCTGATAAATACAGTGGAGCAGTCGCAAAAAAAAAAAAATCTGGTGCGTGCGCGCAACACACAACTTTCACTTACCAACTTACTTAGATAAGAAATTGACGTGTTTTGTTAAATATCATTTCCCAAAGTCACACATTTTTCTACATTCAGATCTTATTTTTATTAATCGTTAAAGCCGTTTTTGAGTAAATAAAAAAACCCGTGAAAATGATACAAAATTTATTAAGTAAAGTCCCCCCTTCGGTTGATCAATTTTGATGAAATGTTAGCTATCACATATTTGGCATATACATACATCAAATACCCAGTTTGGTCACAATCGTGAAAGCCGTTTTTGAGTAAATAAAAAAAGCACGTAAAAATGATACAAAATTTATTAAGTAAAGTCCCCCCTCCGGTTAATCAATTTTGATGAAATTTTTACAGTCATATCTCGGGCATATAAATACATCAAATACCCAGTTTGATCAAAATCGTTAAAGCCGATTTAGAGTAAATAAAAAAACACGTGGAAATGTTACAAAATTTATTAAGTAAAGTCCCCCTTCCGGTTAATCAATTTTGATGAAATTTTTACAGTCATATTTCGGGCATATAAATAGATGAAATACTCAGTTTAATCAAAATCGTTAGAGCCGTTTTTGAGAAAATCGAAAAAAACCTAAAAAGTTATTAAGTAAAGTACTCCCTCCCTTTAAGTAATATTGATGAAATTTATGCTGTCACATCGCGGGCATATACCTACACTAAATACCCAATTTCAGGTTCCCACGGTTTATAGTTTTTGAGCTAGTCTGTTCACATACACACACACACACACACACACACACACACACACACAGACACACACACACACAGACCATTTCGCGGGACTTGGTCATTTCGACTCAGGGGACCCCAAAACGTGTATTTCCGTTGAAAACCGGAAGTCGAATTTTTTCACGATCGCAATACTTCCACTTACTATATATTTCATATATAGGTAAGTGAAAGTAAAAAAAAAATAATGTGATGGTTTGTCGATAAAAAAAAAAGAAAAGTATAAAACCTACATAAAGAGAACACACAGCTTTCTCAATGATTTGCAAATCGAATACTAAATTCATATAGATAAAAGCTGCTTTAGTATAAAATTTGTTTGATATAAAAAGTTTTCTCTCAATATTAGGGGGATGAGGGAGGTTGGTTTCCCACCCCCCACCCACTGGGAAAGCCCCTACAACAAATATTGGCCCGTAAAAAAATAACATCATTATAATAAAATTTCTTCATAAAAAAATTACTAAGACGTTTAAAGAAACAACAACAATAATTAGGATATGCATCTTTAACGAGTACCTGACATCGTACAGGCTCGGTACCTCCATTTTACGTCCTATCTGAGGGACGACAGAGACAAGGATTTTTATTTACTCACATTAAAATATCCTAGGGCAACCACGAGACGCTAAGCCGCGACCTTCAGTATAGTAGGTTTCTATGCTAACCTCTATACCTCTCGATACTATCGAAACTATCGATAGTACTTTCGAAAACATTGTTTGTTTGTTTGTTTAACGTCACTTTATGCCTCTAAGGCTAATCGGTCGATGCTATATTGGGAGTCCTAAATTTTGCCTATCCATGTATAATTAGGATAGGCATCTTTGACGAGTACCTGACATTGTACAGAACCTGCGACCTTTAGGCCCGGCGCACACGGACACTTTTCTGCGATCCGAACTATTTGTCAGGGGTGCCTGGAGTATAATGGTATAATCCGGTCGGTCCATTATACTCCAGGTACACCTGGAGACGGAATAAAAGGAGACGTTCATTATAGCTCTATTTATTTTTTCTCAGGATTTCAAACGATTCTTTCAAACACTATTTAGATAGAATGAGTTTGGTCTTTTAGAGACATAATGTTTTTAAAGTGTCGGCATTTTTTCCCTTCAATTATACAAAACCATTTTCGTATCGTCGCATAGCCATTACACTTAGGCCCGATGCACACGGACGACACTTTTCTGCGACGCGGACTATAAGCCAGGTCAGGGGTACCTGGAGTACAATGGACCGACTGGATTTACCATTGTACTCCAGGTACCCGTGACCTGGCTTATAGTCCGCATCGCAGAAAAGTGTCGTCCGTGTGCATCGGGCCTTAGATGGCATTGAAACATTTCTCAATGCCGGCCGGTACTCGCATACCGGGTGCAATCCTTTGAAGCAGTTGTGAGCAGTTTTAGAACCTCGTTGGAGATGGTTATGCGGTGAGATAAGCCTCGGAGTTATGTTTATCGAAGAGAGTGGCTATAGGAGAGGGAGAAAAAAGAAGACTCCGAGGAAGGGGATGTAAACACGGAGACACCGACAAAGGCTCTGTGTACCGAAGCTTTTAGCGGCCCCGAAGTAAGGATAACCTTGGCTCCCACCTGTTGGAGCTTTTTGAGGTACTCGGTACTTCAATATCTTCTAAATGTAAGCTTCCAGGTGTTGTAAGTATCAAATACCGTTACGTTACTCTCTGACAAGATGGACAGAAGGCACTGTAAGATTCAAAAAAGGGTTAAAAACATAAATCATTATCCTAAACAATTGCTCTATATTGGAAACGGTGAAATAGAGCTGCATCGAAATTCAAAATTTATCAAATAACCAGAAAATTTCTCCACTGTTGCAGAGACGAAAAATTACCTAATATAAAGTGTCTTTCCTGATATTTTGAACAATTATTTGGACTATAATAGGCTGGGTAGTCGTGCTATTTTGGCAGCAAAAAATGTTTATTTCGATGAAATAAACTTCCAAAATCAATTGACAATGTTCTAGATGTAAACGAAGCTGTAAATTTCCCATCTGAATTTTTGAATTCCCTGGATATACCTGGGATATACACCCAAACAATCTCTAGTTGAAAATTGGCTGACCGATTATTCTTCTTCCTAACTTAAATCCACCTCAATTGTGCAACGGTACACGTTTTGGTCATTAAAAGGATCACAGGTTAGTTCAAATGTTATTGAAGCAAAAATGTTGCCTGGAAGCTTTATAGGAGATATATATTCCCCTGGAACCGTCAGAATTTTCAATAAACTTTAAAAGGCTTCAATACCATATTCGTTTGGCTTTTGCCATGACCATAAACAAATCCCAAGGGCAAACAATGTCCACTTGGACTTTGAAAATCCGTGTTTTTCCCATGGGAAATGGCATACCTCACGTGGGCATCGCCTGCTCACGTGTATGGAAACCATCAAATCTAGGGTTTGTGTTAAAAAAAAAACAGGTTATCCCAAAACATTTTGAACAAATTAGAAGAGATTTCTTATCACTCAAATATATTGCTAAATTAAAAGCTTCAACACACCACCTTCCTACCGAACACTTATTTGTGGAAGGGTCGGGAAATCGAGGTCTCAAAGAAATTGAGTAAAACGCCAATCAAAAGGACATATATGACGCGTTAACCAAGATTGGCATGACCCTGAGAAATATTAAACCCGTCGCTAAACTAACAATACCAAGTTGAGGTAGTGTTAGGCCAATAATCAATAGATCAATGGCTGAGGTTACCAAAACTTACCCGGTAGAAGTTCAGTCATCCTTTTTAAAATTAGTGGAAAAATATAGCCATTTCGAGTTAGTTTATAGCGATGCATTAAAAAAGGGCGATAGTGTAGGCAGCGCTGTGAGTCGTAAACACAATCAGCTCTTTTTTAATCAAACTAAATAGAAATATGAGATGAAAAAAATAAAAACTTTAACTTTCCTATATTCCTTACCAAATTCTTTTAAATGGTGTAATGCTCTATTCTCAATCACGTTGGATTTTGATCAGCCGAAAGGTTTTCATCTTTATTAATGAATATTGGTACGACTGTATTTGTTTAAAAATATTAGGATATAACTACTGAGCCACAGCAACGCGTGGCCGGGTCTGCTAGTAATACATAAGAAAATGCTACTATTCGTAAGTATCTTTGTTATGTGAAAAAGATATATAATCTATACGTAAGTATAAAAATGTTTCCAGGGGTAACCTGTATCGCAATAGTATCAATAGTTTCGATAGTTTTACATCACTAGTTATCAAGAATACTTAAATTAATATTAAAGCAATTTGATTTCATAAGTATAAATTATAATATTTGTCCTTTATCTGTATACATTGGCGGTATTTTTTAAATCCTGATAAAAAATGTATGAAAGCTTAGAGGAGAAAAGAAATCCTGGTTTTGTTGTTTGTTTTTTCAACTCTGCTAAGAACAAGGGTTTATCCCATGCTTTGTCGAGGATTGAAGGAATCCTTAAGAAGAGTAAACTGGAGGTTGTGAATAAACCAACAGCCTAAAGGAGGAGGGAGGACCCTTCAAGAAAAAGACAACGGGATGGGATGTTTGCCCTGCGAGGGGGGTGGGTGGGGGACCTATCAGGACCGTCCCAGAGGGAAGAAGACAGGACACTGACGCGGCGGTAATCGAACCCGGGACTAAATGTTTAAGGCGACCTGGATTAGGGGATGGGGGGGACCTCTTTGGAATGGTTGATCACTGGTAAAAGGTTTGCCTTTGTACCCATACTTAGCCTCCTGCTTTAAAAATACCTTTCAAAGTCCTCCTCCCCTATCGCGTTCTTCCTTGGTCTTCTTTATCCTTCTGGAGGGGATGGTGGGGGTACACCGCCTCCTATCTCCAAGCCGAAGAATCATCTCCTTCCTTTAATTATGTTGAAAGGCCCTCTCCATTGAGGTGGAGGGTGCGGCCTGAAGGTGAGCAAGGGCCACCATAATTAGCGTTCCGATCAGATTAAGAGAGCTGTGGCTGTGAAAGGGAGAATATACTTAGCATAATCCATCGAATTACATTACTCTTCCTCCCAACTTCTCCTCCCTTAACACTCTAATGGATATTGTTTTCCATTTCAATGAAATTAGAAGGAAACATAATTGTTTCTATAGGCATTGGTTTGAGCAAGAACGTTTAGGTCACAATTTTTTTTTAAACCCACAACGAAAAATTGTAAAAAATATACAACGCAAAAAAAAATATTATTAATAAATAACTTTTAATGAGTTGAAAAAATAGATTCACGAATCTGTTATGGCCAATAAATAAATTAGAATCGAATTTTGATGGGGAGGCATGTTATTATAGTCATCATACTGTGTGTCCCAGACCTAGTGAAAAAAAAAAATTGGGTAATATTGCATGTTAAACGGGGTAGAATGGCGCAAAAACGAGTTTCTTATCTCAATCTGTTGAGGAGATAGAATTTTTTTTTGTTTTTATTTTTAAAATCATACTTTTTCTCTGAAAAATGACAGTTTTCTCTACTTTGCTTTAGCGTAGAAACAAAACATTTATTAAAACTTAAATTTTTAATAGTTTTTGAAAATTTCTCACTCCCCACTGGAGCACCCTAGAAACTGTCAAATTTCCTAAAAACTGCGGAATTTAGTTAGCTTTTTAGTGGTGTAACTCAATCACACTTCACTTTTTGAGTCTTAAAGAAGTTTTTCTTATGAAGGATTTTTTTTTTTAATTTTAGATTATTTTTACCCTTTTTAAATTATTTAGAATTCATACATTGTTCTTTCTAGTCTTAAAAAAGTAAAACTAACTCTAACTCATGGGAAGTTCGGCATCCATTACTTTGGATGCAGATTAGCGCGCTTCCTCATTGCCCCAGCAGTGACATTCTCTAGCGTGTTTTTCATCAGAAAAACTTTAGACTCAAAAAGTGAAGTGTTATTGAGTTACACCACTAAAAAGCTAACTAAATTCCGCAGTTTTTAGAAAATTTGACAGCTTTTAGGGTGCTCCAGTGGTGAGTGAGAAATTTTCAAAAAGTATTAAAAATTTAAGTTTTAATAAATGTTTTATGTTTAGCGCGTTAAAAGTCCCACTTAATGATTTAAAATAACCAGGCCCATCTCATATTTTAGAAAATTTAATGCTGATTAAGAAAATATCATCGTTTTTGTTTCTACGCTAAACCAAAGTAGAGAAAACTGTATTTTTTCAGAAAAAAGTATGATTTTAAAAATAAAAACAAAAAAAATTCTATCTCCTCAACTTAGGAAACCCGTTTTTGCGCCATTCTACCCCGTTTATCATGCAGTATTAACCAATTTTTTTTTTTTTTTTACACTAGGTCTGGGACACCCAGTATAACTGACTTTGTGTGATGAAAATGGTTGGGGTGCGGTTTTTTAACGCGTTTGCCCACTCGGCCATCCCGCCACCCAAATATATTTTAAGTTATCGTACATATACATATACGAGGGGTGATCAAAAAGTTCCAGGACTGTTGAGATTGCGCGGCAATGGAGTGTCATAGAGCAGTGCGGTTGGCAGCATTGTTTAGCGTGACTCTTCCTGAGCTCAGCTGTTTATTCAGTTTGTTGATAACCTTCTTCATTGCAAAGTTACTGCTGTTTTCGTAAAAAAAAGTTTTTTGTGTTCGGCGATTTTGTGAAATGAATGTAAAGGAAGAGCAACGCGTTTGCGTAAAGTTTTGTGTGAAGTTGGGTAAAATGTTTACTGAAACTTTTCAAATGTTGCAAGTGGCTTTCGGTGATGAATGTCTGAGTCGGTCAAGGTGTCATGAGTGGTACAAAAGGTTCAAGGAAGGCCGGACATCGTGTGAAGATGATTCTCGTTCAGGGCGCCCATCAACTTCGACTGACGACGATCATGTTGCAAGATTGAACAGTCATTTGGTCATTAAATAAATTAATAAAAAATCAGTCCTGGAACTTTTTGATCACCCCTCGTATATGTTAGGTGAATTGTAGCCCATACTAGAAGCCGGCCCCTTTCACCTCCCTCACAGCCCCCTGTTTACTCACTCTCTCTCTCTCTCTCCACTACCAGGTGGTATTTTTACCCCGGCCCCAGCTGGCTCTCCCATTGTACTGCCGAGAGGTTCCTCGGTCCTCGGGGTATTAGCATTCAGGAGTGAGTGTCGGCACTTTTGGCAGCTCCGCAGTTATTGTTGTCAGCTGGGGTACTACCAAGTCCAGCATGACATACGATGAATGCACTTCAATTCTATAGGAAGACCTATCCGGGGTCTTAATTAGCGTTTTAAAAGGCATCTGTTGCTTTTATATCGCTAAAGATGGCTTATTAAAACAACCAATCATGAAAAAATTACCACAGGACGATCTCTTATATAAATTGCATGTTTTTACAATAAGGAGCTTTCGGTTCCGGTCCCATATTCATGTTCAAAATTATAGAAAATTTTGAGAGAAAACAACACCAAAAATTAACCTGTGGAACGCCAAGGAGTACCGGACTTCTTTATAACGGGTATTGGTCTACTGTTACCAACGTTAGGGGGGGTATAAGAATCCCTTGCTTTATTTTATTGTTATTTAACTATAAATGTTAAAAAACAAGAATGCACAATGAGTTGAACATACCGACAGTCAAGGAAGGATCAAGGGGGGTACTCCCCAAATATTTTGGCATTTCAATTTTATTGTATTTGTAAGTGAACAATGCAATTACTGTAGTTACTATCCACTAAACAGTAGTACTTTAGCTGTTTAGATCGCAGTCCTTATTAATAAAAAGCAATATTCTCATTAAAAAAAAACGTGCTGTCAACCACGTCATTATGATGCCCCACCCCCAAATTTCGAGCTGAATCCACCCCTGCCGACAGTAAAATCTTATATAGGAGGAAATAGGGCACAACGAAAAACAAAAGTTGGTTTTTACCCATAGCACCCCACCAGCTTTATATTCAATTTCTTAATTTTCCATGTTACATTAGAATCTAATATATGTAAGAAATGCGCTAATCATTATTATTAGCAGCTATTTACCAAAAAATAAATTTTGTTTCATTGTGCCCCATGCTTGGGATGCAATGAAACAGAGTACTCCCAGCGCTAGGGGTACTTTGAAAATAACTGAAAAAAACACAAGTTCTCCTCCTATAAGATAGCCACGATATTCTTCAAGAAGGAAGGAAAGTTTGACTTGGTTGTCAGAGAAGAAAGTTGTCATAAATTAATACAGTGTTTTTGGTGTTCTCGATTTTGTACATTTCTGTAAGAAAATGAAAAAAAAAAATATATATATGACTGCTTATTGCACAATGAAAAACAACCCTGGTTCTAGTAACCCCATACGAGCCATTTTGATATTTATCACTTCCTACTATGAACGTGAAGAGGTAGGAAAGGAAAAGTCAGTCAAAATCTTAAGAGATTACTTGCATAATGAGAAAGTTGTAAGTGCAGATCGAATAAAATAATTACTCTTAACTTGAGACGAAAATCCGTTCGACGAAAATTTTTAGTTTTACCACACAAAACCGAATTTGGAGTCTGTCACACAAGTAGAAAGGGGACAATATGATGACTTTGTTTGGACTGTCTGAATTTGGTTGCTCTAGACCTTTTGGTTAGCCCAGTACACTGAGTGTTTCATTGTGCCCAACCCTCCCCAACAAGACAAATACCAATCATTTAACACTTAAACGCAACATCACCCTTGAGGTGCCGTGCCTTTACAGTCTACGAACTTTACCCTTGAACTTCTTCACACTCGAACAGCCTTCACGAAGACTGTTCGGGTAATCTAGATACTTTATATGTTCGCATGTGTGCGGGGGATAGCAAGCACTATTGTCACTTTTGATTTGGGTTTTCTTAAGTGGTACGATTTGTTTGTGATACTATTGCGCTGTTTGTAATTCGTAACCTATTTTTTTTTTTTTTTCAGATAATATAAAACATATTGATAATGTAGATTTTTTTCTTTTCCAGAAAAAAAGAAGCGAATTTGCGAAGCGAAGAAAAAAGCGTTGGGTGCGTCAGCCATACTTGTTCGCTTAACGTCACGTCAAGCATTAATGGCTGTTTGAGTATTTTTCTGACGTTGCTTTTACCCATAATAAGTTTTAGAACCGAAGTCAGAACAGACGCTAGTTCGAAGTCAGCGGTGTTTTTGATGAAAATTTGTATTATGTTTGTGTTGTATTAAGGCGCATAGGTGCGATCAGACATCATTGTTCGCTCGATCTCACGTTTTAGTGCAAATGGGTGTTTGTGGAAGGCCGGTACGGCACAAGGGTCGGGGGAGAACCTTTTTGAGGGTGAGGTTCGTAGAGGGTAAAGGTACCTTAACGAAATCATCCATTCTCTTTCCTCCTCCATGTTAACTGGTAAGCAACCTTCACGTCGGCTGAAACGAAAGAGTAGCGCAACACACAACTTTCACTTACCAACTTTATTTAGATTAGAAATTATTGCGTTTTGTTAATTGCCACTTCTCAAAAGAACAGAACGGCTTTAATTATTAACAATGGTCTGTCCGCATGCGTGGGCTCAACGTGTTTTATGAGTTGACTAAATATTTTTCTTTTTTTCTCCTCTCTATGTTTACTTGATTTTAATCATATCTCGTATTTAGCCATTTCTTATTTTTAAGCGAAACGAGAGACCGATAAATTCTCCTTATAAACACATACAAAGGTACTTTATAGGAAAACAAAAAAGGCACCTTCCCCATTTGAGCCCCCTCAGAACATTTTAATACAATAAAGTTTACCAGGTATTAAAAAACAACTAATTTTCATAAAACACGACGAATTTGATGAAAATCGTTAAAGCCGTTTTTGAGATAAACGAAAAAAAGGTAAAAATTGTTAAAAAAAATTAAGTAATAAAGTGCCCCCTCCGTTTGAGCAATTTTGATGAATTTTTTACAGTCATATCTTGGGCATATACAAACATTAAATACCCAGTTTGATCAAGATTTTTAAGCCGTTTTTGAAAAAATAAAAAAAAACACGAGAAAATGATATAAAATTTATTAAGTAAAGTCCCCCCTCCGGTTGATCGATTTTGATGAAATTTTTAGTCATATCTCGGACATATTAATACGTCAAATACTCAGTTTAATCAAAATCGTTAAGAGCCGTTTTTGAGCAAATCGAAAGAACGTAATAAGTTTTTAAATAAAGTACCCCCTCCCTTTGACCATTTTCGATGATATTTTTGCTGTCACATCGCGGGCATATACATACACTAAATACCAAATTTCAGGCTCGTACGGTTTATAGTTTTTGAGCTAGTCTGTTCA
This sequence comes from Aelia acuminata, assembly GCA_911387785.2. Classification (NCBI taxonomy): domain Eukaryota; kingdom Metazoa; phylum Arthropoda; class Insecta; order Hemiptera; family Pentatomidae; genus Aelia; species Aelia acuminata. The sequence continues at coordinate 221,747,667 of OU426978.1, forward strand.
CATATACACACACACAGACCATTTCGCGGGACTTGGTCATTTCGACTCAGGGCACCCCAAAACGTGTATTTCTGTTAAAAACCGGAAGTCGAAATTTTTCACGAACGCAATACTTCCACTTATCACCTGTGGTATAGTGGTTAGCATGGCAACCTACGATACTAAAGGTCGCAGGTTCTTTTCCAGCGGTGGCCCTACGATTTTTTAATGGGAGTACGAGTACGATCCCCTTGTAGGATAGGACGTAAAATAGAGATCCCGAGCCTGTACGATGTCAGGTACTCGTTAAAGATCCCTATGCTAAATATACCTGAATAGGCAAAATTTAGGACTCCGACTGTAGCATCGTCCGATTAGCCTTAGTTGCATAAAATTACGTTAAACAAACAACATTCGCTTGATGTGTCACTGCGCAGTTAATAATTGAGAAACGCAACTAAAATGTAGTTAATGCGAAACTGCAGGCAAATATTTCTGTTTGTTTGTTTGTTTTTTATAGAAATCCATAATGTTTATCATAAATTCTCTAAATTTCGCCGGTAGTTCTTTCATACCAGGTGCGAACACCTGTCCATATTAAAATTGCATAACTTCAGCTGATCTCTTGGTATATTCTTTATTGTTAAAAAATTCGTCATGATGTCGCTTTACAATGGTTTTTTTACGAAATCAACCGTTTCATTAGAAAAATAAAATTCCCTGATCAAACCGGGTTATACAGCTTAAAGATGAATTTCTGTTAGTTTGTTTTTTCTTAGTAAAAATCCATACCGTTTGTCCTAAATTCCCCAAATTTCGCTCAGTGAATCTTTCTTACTAGGTGCGAACACCTGTCCATATTAAAATTTCATAACTTCAGCCAGTCTCTGGGTATATTCTTTATTGTTTTAAAAATCGTTATGATCTCACTTTAAATTTGTTCACGTTTATTAGAAAAATGAAATTCCCCGAGTGAAACCGGGATCTACAGCTAGTATAAAATAATAAAGACAAAATGAGAAGGAACCGCGGAGGTGAACAATCCAGGGAAGAAGGTAGGTGAGGAGGGGACTAGGAAGAGAGAGATGGTGAAGGTAACGGAACCTAGCCAGCTAGAGGTAGCCTCTACCGCGGCCGCTTTCATCTCTATCTACACCCCTCTACTATACCTAGCCATATCTAGCCAATATTTACCGTTTTTTTCAAATTCCAACAGTTTATTTCCACATTACACTGGCACTTAAACAAAAACGTGATAGCACAAGAACCACGGTACTCATCGCAATTGTATTATAACTAAATCAAAACTTGATGAATTACAAAAAAGCTTTTTTTTTAATTTCGTTTCAAAAAAAAAAAAAAAAAAAAAGAATTGTTTAGATAGATCATAATATCAGCATCGTCCGATTAGCCTTAATAGCCTAAATGGACGTTAAACAAACAAACAAATAAAATATTAACTGAAAATTCTGATTATTAATCAACCTACCGCAATTTTTTTATGTTTCGGGCTATAACAATATATTCTTAATTATTGAGGGGGAAAAAATCCATTTAAATTTTTTAAAAGATTTTAGGATTCGCTCTATCGTTATTTTCTTAACCAAATATTCTTCACAGTAAAATATGGTGCGATACGCGCAACCACAATATTTACTTAATAGCTAATTAATCTAATCTTAGTTCGTGGCTAACCACCATTTTAAATTATTTTTAAATAATTTATTTTTTGAAGAGAAAAGATTTGGCTCCGCCGGGAGTCGAACCCGGGTCTCCTGCGTTACCCATTATCAGTGAAGAGGAAGGATTTGCTCTGCCTTGAGCCGAGCTCTGTGGTGTAGCGGTTAGCATCCTCGCATGTAACGCAGGAGACCCGGGTTCGACTCCCGGCGGAGCCAAATCTTTTCTCTTCAAAAAATAAATTACTTACTACCTATATTGAAGTAGTTCTTTTTTTTTTTTAAATGATGTTATTTATTGATGGTCGTTGGTTTTACAATTAAGATATAATTTTTAAACTATTTAATTATAAGATAAAAAGATTCGACCAAGGCCGGGAATCGAATCTTTTATCTTCTAATTAAATAGTTTAAAAGTTTTTTTTTTTATAATTGCGTAATCGTAATTAAGAACATTTCCAAAAAATAGCTTCATCCACATTCATTAACATATGATAATGATAATATGATAATTGATAATGATAATCCAGGATCCGCTTATTTTAATCATTCAGTCATATGGCCTTATCGAAGCTGTTAGCCCGAGCTATATATATATAATATAAAAGCCTATCTTTCCCCGATAAGGATTTGGAGTGAGACGGAGGGATACATTAGAAGCAGTTAGTCACCGGTGGCTACTCGCAATGACCCCACCAAAGTAAAAAAGTAATCCCTCAGCAGCCACGTGTCCCATTCCCTTAAAAGCTTCCTCCACTCCCCGTCTTCGGCCCCACTTTAAAATGTAATCCTCCGCCTATAATGACGTTACTACCTCGTCTCTCGATCTCGGGAAAGCCTAGCTTGTCTTTGGTGGGGGGGGGGCGGAGGGGATGAATGTGAACTCCGACTTTTCTGTGGCTTTCCATTACCCTTTCGTTCATTGATTTATTAACAATCCTGAACTTTTCAGATAGCTGGTCTGATAAAAATAAAAGGATGGAAACAGCGTATCGTTGTTCGTTCCATTTTTAAAATTCTTTATTTAATAAATTTAATATTTTTTTTTATTACTTAAATTATTATATCTCAGGAGAAAAATGATGTTTGGATAATTGAAGAGAGAAGGTTGACATAGCTTTGATGGCAAGCTGGTCTGTTTAAAAATTAAAATGGATTTTTTTCCCTCAATAATGAAGAATATATTGTAATAGCCCGAAACATAAAAAATCTGGCGCGTGCGCGCAACACACAACTTTCACTTACCAACTTACTTAGATAAGAAATTAATGCTTTTTGTTAATGCCAATGCTCAAAGTTACTCATTTTTCCACATTCACTTCTTATTTTTGTTTTCATAGGCTCTATTAAAAAAAATTGGAAAAAATTATGAAATAATTTGATCAATTTTGATGAAATGTTGGCTATTACATCTTTGGCATATACAAACATCAAATACCAGGTTTGATCAAAATCGTTAAAGCCGTTTTTGAGTAAATAAAAAAAACACGTAAAAATGATACGAAATTTATTAAGTAAAGTCCCCCCTCCGATTAATCAATTTTGATGAAATTTTTAAAGTCATATCTTGGGCATACACATACATAAAATACGCAGTTTGATCAAAATCGTTAAAGCCGATTTTGAGTAAATAAAAAAAACACGTGAAAATGATACAACATTTATTAAGTAAAGTCCCCCCTCCGGTTAATCAATTTTGATGAAATTTTCAGTCATATCTCAGGCATATTAATACATCAAATACTCAGTTTAATCAAAATCTTTAGAGCCGTTTTTGAGAAAATGGAAAAAAAACGTAAAGAGTTATTAAATAAAGTACCCTCTCCCTTTGTGCAATTTTGATAAAAATTTTGCTGTCACATCGCGGGCATATATCTACATTAAATACCCAATTTCAGATTCGCACGGTTTATAGTTTTTGAGCTAGTCTGTTCACACACACACACTCACACACACACACACACACACACACACACATACACACACACACACACACACACACACACACACAGACCATTACGCGGGACTTGGTCATTTGGACTCAGGAGACCCCAAAACGTGTATTTCCGTTGAAAACCGGAAGTCGAAATTTTTCACGATCGCGATACTTCCACTTACTATATATTTCATATATAGGTAAGTGAAAGTAAAAATTTGCGATAGGTTGATTAATAATCAGAATTTTCAGTTAATATTTTGTTTGTTTAACGTACATTTAGGCTACTGAGGCTAATCGGACGATGCTGAGATTATGAGAGTCTTAAATTTTGCTTATATGGGTTTACTTAGGATAGGGATCTTTAAAGTGTACCTGACATCGTACAGGCTCTGGACCTCTATTTTACGTCCTACTCGAGGGACGGCATAGCCAAGGATTTTTTACTCCTTTTCAAAAATCCTAAGGCCACCACGGGACCCAAACCCGCGACCTTTAGTATTGTAGATTGCTATCCTAACCACTACAAAACAGGTGACCCCAGTTGATGTTTTATTTTTTATTTTGAAAAGTCAACGTTTCGATCTCATGTGTAACTTTTGTATCTTCATCAGTGCTTCCCAAAGTTTAAAGTGAGAAATAGTCAACTGTTATTTTTTTATGATAGGTTAATTAATAGACAGGATTTTCTGTTATTTATTTTTTTTTTAAAAGCCTACGTTTCGACCCCTTCATGAGGGTCTTCATCAGGGCTTCTGAGTCCAGTGTAGTACAGTGACTGTATACAGGGAGACCATAATATAGAGACTCTAACTCTCTGTATTACTGTGGACTCGAAGCCCTGATGAAGATCCACATATATGGTCCGAAACGTAAGCTATCGAAAATAAAAAAAAAGATCAAACTGAAAATGCTGACTATTAATCTACCTATACTATTTTTAGGTTCATAAGAGAAGAGATAAGAATCAAGGAAGTACTGCCATCAAAGAGGACGTCGAAGGCTACTCCCGGACGCCACTCGTAGACCGTTTGATGACATCGATCGATTATCTAAATGATACTTGTGACGTACTATCGATTGTCGTCACGGTTTGATCTGATAATCGGCGGCAAATCGCTCCATTCATGAACCACACAAGTGTGTTATGAAATCGGAAACGATATATCCGTTACTACATATTATTAATAGCCGCAATGGGAGCGAAGAGGACACGCTAATAATAGAAGCACCTTGTTCACTTCCCTTGGACCCTGGTTAATGACAAGTGTTGGCACTCCTAACAGACTGTTAGCGAAATCTCGCCAAGGTCCCAAGCGAAATTCCCCAATTACAGGATCAATTTTATATGAAACTAGCTGTGTATATACCGGTTTCACAAGTAAGACTTTTATCGACTCAAACGGTCGATTTCGTAAAATCCAATGTAAAGCGAGAAACTAACGATTTTTATAACAATAAAGATTATCTGCTGAAGATCAGCAGAAGTTATGCGATTTTAATATGGGCAGGTGTTCACACCTGGTATGAATGAACCATTGAGCGAAATTCGGAGAATTTAGGACAAACGGTATGGATTTCTATAAAGAACAAACAGAATTTCATCTTTATTTATATAGATTTTGAATAATGGGTCGTTCTAGAAAATATTTATTCATTACTTTACAACAATATTACTGCGTACATCAAAAAGCATAGGTTGCCTAGTAGTATTTGCTCCTAAAGATTTCCGTGTATCCCACAACCAGCAGATAAACAAAAAATACTCTAGAATGAAACGGTGTGAACATATAAAACGGTGTGTTTCAGTTGAAAACCGGAAGTCCAAATATTTCACAATGGCAATATTTTCCATTGTTGAGAGTTGACACAAAATTCAAGATAGTGGCAACAGTTTATTCTTACAAAGTCCTCTTAGGCACCTATACGCTCAATTATTCAAAGAATTGCCACCTGTACTTAAGAAAAAATCTGGAACAATGCGCGCAACACACGACTTCCATTATTTTAACCATTTAATAACTTCATTTAATTTAATGTCTTGTATTGTTATAACGTGATCACATGTTTGGAACGTTGCAGGCTTTTCTAGGGGTTGGTCCATAGACAGACATGCAGGAAAGCGATCGACTAGTCTTTTAGTCTAACGTTGAAAAACGAACTAATTTGAGTCGTCGACATACAGTCGACTCCGTTCTATTGGGACGCAAAGGGAAAATTTGTTTTGTCCCAATTAGGCGGAGGGTCCAATAAAGCGGAGACAATGAATCCACGTGTAAATGAAAAGAAAATATGCCTAAATGCGTCTAATCAATGAGCTACCGTACATATATGATTATTGATGTCATAAATTAGACGTATTTGGGATAAAACCCAGTTAATAGGTGCATTTAGGTGTACCTATTATCGTCTATTAATTTAATGATGGGGTCAAAATAATACGATTGATTTAACTCTTAAAATGTATTTTTATTAAATAGGGGTTTTAATATAAGAAATATACAGGAAGAAACAAATTAAAATAGCTATATGTGTACAATATAAATTATACTGATAAAGACGAAATAAGAAATGAATCAGAACATGTTTTTACGTCAATTTTTTTAACAGGTAAGAATCAAGTGTGCATTGTCACACTCATTGTAAACTACGACCAACATAATTAGCGCACTTCTTTTGGACTCATAAGGACTTCATTTCCTTTTTGTGAAAAAAAAAAAAAAAACTAATCTTTTCGATGCGATTTCTTGCTTCTGGTTGAGAAACAGGCGTGGTCTCAGATACTTAGGTTATTCGATTGCCACCGGGTCTCATAGTGTTTTACATTAAGTTCCAGAAAGTTTTGGTCCAATAAAGCGTCGATATTTTGCCTACATTTGATTCCGTTTTATTAGAAATGGCTGAATTACGGGGTGGTCCCAATTATCCGATTGTACAATTAAACGGAGTCGACTGTATATGTGTAATTGTTTTACGAAAATTAAATCAGCATTGGTAATACAATACTATTAAGATACGGGAAACAAGTCTTATCTTAAATTATGACAGATTGTAAACCAAAAACAATATATAAGAAGATATAGTAGCGTAGAAAAAGACGGAAATAAAGGATACTGGAATAGAATGGAAGCGGGGAAGAGAGAGAACTCAATAAAAGAGCTCATTATCCGGAAGGGAAGCCTGAAGAGAGGAAGTCAATCCGAATAAATAAGAATCCAGATTTCCTGAAGAAATTGAGGTAAGTTCGTTCCCGCCGCAAACAGATGCGGCCTATCTCACCAGGGGCTCTCCTCTCCAGTGGTGGGGGGGGGGGGGGGGTGTGGGGGTTCGAGCTTCTACATATATTCCTCTCCTTAGTAGGGAATATATGTTTCAAAATCCATGCTTGTACCAGTCTTCGTTCTAGCTCATCTAGTTCGTTAGTTTGTTCTTACGTCTCTTTATGACACTTAGGCTAATCGGACGATGCTACGACGGGAGTCCTTAATTTATGTCTATCCAGGTATAATTACCTTAGGGATCAATAAAGGTGCCTTTGCACTCAACGAACCTCACCTTCGAACCTTGACTTACCGGCGTTAAACGAACAGCCATTTATGCTAACGTTACGTTAAGCGAACCAATGTGGCTGAAGCACCCAACGCTACCTTATGATGAAGAAATAATCTCCATTATCAATATATTTTAAACTAGCTGTATATACCGGTTTCGTCCGGAGAATTTCATTTTTTAAATCTATAAAATGAGACTTTTATCGACTCAAACGGTCGATTTTGTAAAAACCAATGTAAAGCGAGATCAAAACGTGTGTTATAACAATAAAGAATATACCCAGAGATCGGCTGAAGTTATGCAATTTTAATATGGACAGGTGTTCGCACCTGGTTCTTTCAGACCACTGAGCGAAATTTGGAGAATTCAGGACAAACGGTATGGATTTTTATAAAGAACAAACAGAATTTCATCTTTATATATTTATATAGATAGATTATAGATGTATATCCCCCCCCCCCACACACACAGACACACAACCGCACGCACGCACGCACGCACGCACGCACGCACGCACGCACGCACACACACACACACACACACACACACACACACACACACACACACACACACACACACACACACACACACACACACACACACACACACACACAGACCATTTCGCGGGATTTGGTTATTTGGACTCAGGGGACCCCAAAACGTGTATTTCCGTTGAAAACCGGAAGTCGAAATTGTTCACGATCGCAATACTTCCCCTTACTATATATTTCATATATAGGTAAGTGAAAGTAAAAAACAATGTAAAGTGAGATCATTATGATTTTTATAACAATAAAGAATATCAGCTGAAGATCGGCTGAAGTTATGCAATGTTAATATAGACAGGTGTTCGCACATGGTATCAAAGAACCACTGAGCGAAATTTGGAGAATTTAGGACAAACGGTATGGATTTCTATGAAGAACAAACAAACAGAATTTCATCTTTATTTATATAGATTATCTGAAGAATAAAACAAAAGGAGACGATTAGAACAGCACGCTAGTATCACAAACAATTCCTGTCACTTGGGAAAAAACCCAAATCAAAAGTGGCACTAGCGCTACCCCCGGACACAGGCGAACAAATGAAAAACACGAACAGTGGACGAGAAGGCTGTTCGAGGGTGGTGTTCGAAGGAAAAGTTCGTAGAGTATAAAGGCACCTTAACGAGTACCTGAGATCGTACAGGCCTGGGACCTCCTTATTACGTCCTATCCGAGGGACGGCATAGCCAAGGATTTTTTATTCCCTTTTAAAAATCCAAGGACTTACCTTATCTTACCATAGGGCTATCTTACCTCATCTGGTACGTGAAACCATATGCAATGCCCTCTATTTAAAAACAATGGAGATTAAACCACAAGAGGAAGACACCATTAGTCTCTGATAGATCATGATGATATTGTTTTAACTTTTACTAACCTATATATGAAATATATAGTAAGGAAAAGTATTCCGATCGAGAATAATGCCTATTTCCAGTTGCAAACGGAAATACACGTCTCAGGATCCTTGGACTCTAATCTTTTTTTTTAAACTAATGTAACTCCACTGATTTAGGCTTTAAAAAATTAAGTTAAACCTTTGTATTATTACACTTTTATTTGGAGGGGCGATAGTTAGAGATGGCTTGTTTAAGGGCAAAAATCTTACTCTAACTTAGCTATATATGAAATATATAAGGGGGGACCTCCTCCCGAGTGAAATGTCAGGTACTCTTTAAAGATCCCAAACCTAATTTTATAACTGGATAGGCCAAATTTAGGTTCCTGTTCCGAAGACCGCTTGTTATGATCCACAAAGTCTATTTCAGAACATCCAATAAAGCGAATTTCAGTGAAGAGAAAAAATTAAGGGTAAACATATTTTACGGGTAACATAATTGGCGCTTCCTTTTATTATTTTTTTTTGTTCTTCGCTTATCTCCTGATTACTTATTGAGAACGGCTCCATTCATTAACTGTCCGAATTATAATATTTAATGGCATACAATATATATAGCAAACGGATGAAATACCACAAAATTTTTTGATCAAAACAACTCGTGAAGCATTGATGATAAACAAGTTTTTAAGATTTTTTTTTTTTAATCTCCGACTTGATAACTATAGATATCTATAAAGCTTCCTCATTTAATCTTTCCCCGAGATAAGATAATGAGAATGACTGAATCAGGAGCGAGATTATGGCACCTTAGAGGCGAGGAATGAGATTTTAAAGTTGGGATTAGAATCTATTTTTTGAGTACTTCTAGTTGATTATATTTCTTGTGATTTATTGAATAAAAATCAGGCACTGAGCAAAATTAAATATGTGATTCTTATATACCTGTGTTATTTGTTTTGACCGCACTACAAAACCATTTCTTATTACAACACGTGCAGAACCGGCTAAGGATTGCTGTGTCTCAGTAGCTATAACGCGCAGAAATTATTATATCCTATTATTTTTAATAGAGTCAAATAAAAATTCAATAATAAAGATTAAAACGTTCCACCTAATCTAAAAACTAACGGATTTTAAAATAGAACTTTTTTTTTTTTTATTATTGAAATTTACAACTGTATTTATATATAATACATCCAGTAAATGAGATCACAATCAAAAAGAAAATGGCAGGAATAAGCATGAGGGGAAGCTACCCATTGCTAGCACTCAACTAATACACCTCACATAGAACGTCCCGAGGCCATCTTCTTTTCAGACGCCTAGGAGGATTGTCTGGAATAGAGTAGGAAGCGAGGCTGGAAACAAGAGGGTTCGAGTGGGTCGGGAGATTATTATGAAAGGATTGGTACCTGGATCGGGCCAAACCTGCAATATATGGCACATTAAGGTCTTTATGGATGAGTTTATTTGTTACTAAATAAGGAGCGTTAAGGATTTTGGATTGCAAGGATTGGATTCGTTAGGAGTTTGATGGTTTGATGGAGCCCCAAAGTTCGATGCCATAAGTCCAAATAGGTCTTATAATTGTCATGTAAATTAGCCTTTTATAATTAATTGGTAGTTTCGAGCGTTTATCAAGTAAGTGTTGAAGTAGTCGGAAGCGACGAGCAGTTTCTTGTCGTTTCAGTCTTGTATGAGGATTCCAAGCAAGGCGTTTGTCCAAGTGAAGTCCTCAGTAACGGATCTGTTCGACTGGGATAAGTTGAGTGTTATTGAAGGATACTGTAGGACAGGAGGTTGTAGGTTTACGACGAAGTGTGAATGTTATTTGATGGGATTTGTTGGGATTGATTTTGATTCTTCAGTTTTGATACCATTCTTTAAGAATTGTTATGTGTGATTGGAGAGCTTTGGATGCAAGGTCTGGGTCATTATTAACTGCTAGCACCGCCGTGTCATCGGCGTAGGTGGTGATAACAGTGTTGGGATGGGTTGGAATGTCAGCTGTATAAACTGTGCAGAGGATGGGACCTAGGATGCTACCTTGGGGAACACCAGCGGACTGAGAAAAGAGGGATTAAAAGGCATTATTATGGTTTACATTGAATAGTCTGTCTGAGAGGTATGAACGGATAATGAGAAAGTAGGTAGGAGGAAGGAATTTTCGGAGTTAGTACAGCAATCCCGGGTGCCAGACTCGAACGAAAAAAATAGAACTTGAATTTAAATAAACTTGAAACACTAAATTTAAAATTGTTATGTGAAGAATTTAGAAGGGTTAACGTTTGTATTTTTGACATCTCATATTTGACTTAAGTAAGTATTAATGATCCATTCAGATAGCACTTTTTGATTATTCCAGCGGAGGCGAGATTAAATATAAATAACACTCATGTAAAAGGAATAGCAAAAGAATATAATTGGAATTGGGTTTAGTACAATCACAATAGACAGCCAAAATGCACCAAATTAATTTCTTATTAATAAAATTCAGAATATAACACATGATGATATGAGATTAGATGTAGGTTCTATATTAATAGGTTACCAAAATGTGTTTTGCTAAAACAAATATATTCGACGCTTTCCCCACACGTGAAAAGGCGACACATATTGACCATAGGAAAAACACAGATTTTCCTAGCCCAAGCCGGAAAAATCAGGTGCGTGCGCGCAACACACAACTTTCACTTAGAACACACCAACTTACTTAGAATAGAAATTGACGTGTTTTGCTAAACATCATTTCCCAAAGTCACACATTTTTCTACATTCATATCTTATTTTTGTTAATCGTTAAAGCCGTTTTTGAGTAAATAAAAAAAAACCCGTGAAAATGATACAAAATTTATTAAGTAAAGTCCCCCCTCCCGTAGATCAATTTTGATGAAATTTTTACAGTCATATCTCGGGCATATAAATACATCAAATACTAAGTTTGATCAAAATCGTTGAAACCGTTTTTTAATAAATAAAAAAAACCCGTGAAAATGATACAAAATTTATTAAGTAAAGTCCCCCCCCCCCCCCGGTTGATCAATTGTGATGAAATGTTGGTTATCACATCTTTGGCATATAAATACATTAAATACCAAGTTTGATCAAAATCGTTAAAACCGTTTTTGAGTAAATAAAAAAAACACGTGAAAATGATAAAAAAATTATTAATTAAAGTCCCCCCTCCCTTTGAGCAATTTTGATGAAATTTTTGCTGTCACATCGCGGGCATATACCTACACTAAATACCCAATTTCAGGTTCCCACGGTTTATAGTTTTTGAGCTAGTCTGTTCACACACACACAGACCATTTCGCGGGACTTGGTTATTTTGACTCAGGGGACCCCAAAACGTGTATTTCAGTTGAAAACCGGAAGTCGAAAATTTTCACGATCGCAATACTTCCACTTACTATATATTTCATATATAGGTAAGTGAAAGTAAAAAATAGATTCGGCTACTGGATGAATACCCACCCTAAATATCGAAAGAAAATGAAGTGTTGTGTCAATAAATCAACTTACACCGCCATCAGTTGGAAATTTATATAACTTACAAAATAATTATTATCAATAAAAGGAATATTGATGCCAATAATCGAGATAAAAACTATCCTATCTTCTAAGTTGGACAAAACTACACACAAAGAGCCTAATTTTATAAAGATCGGTTGAGTAGTTTCTGATTTTACTCCCGACAAACATTATGACACGAGATTTTTGTATGTATAAAGATATTGATGGGTATATAATGTGGTTGTAACTATTTCTCAACTTATCATAAGTAAAAGATAATTTAAAATCGGAAAACCCATATCCCTTATTATAGTTAGAAGAAAGAGGTACATGAGTTCATTTACGTAAAATAATAAAATTGAAAAGGGTGTTCTAGTTGAAGAGGTTGTGGTGAATTGGACTCGTGCGTCGATGGGCCTGGAATTCACCGCGCGCCGCTCGAAGGCCGAAGTTGTTTTTTTATTTTCTTTTTTTTTCTAACGAACCTTTTTTTTTTTCAAATGATCGTCAGTTCTTCTAACGTTAATTATGGCGCTGTAAGGCATGGATAAGCAAACATATTTCGCATATTTCAAAATATTAGATCCCCGTCCTTAATGATATAGGACCTCTTCTTAAAATTGATTATTGAAAAAATATTTAATTAATTATTTTAATCTCTATATATATAAGAGGCTTTGTCCTGAAACTACTAATGATAGAAACTTGAAGTTCGGAATTTAGATTTTAAACGCGATGTAAGGAACCACTAAGAAAGGGATTTCAAAAATGTAACCCCTAAGGGGCTTAAATGGCGAAATTGTCGTTTAACTCTAACGGAAATCTATTGTTGAGATATTAAACCATATGTTTTTTATTTGAATATCGATTTAACGTTACAATATTATTAAAATAGACATTCACATTAAAATGTGGCTACTGTTTATTTAAATATTAGTGGTAATCAAATTATGCACACTGTGATTCCCATGATTGGGGATGGTGCGTGTTTATTTCGATCTCTTCTCCATATATATAAGAGGCTTTGTCCTGACTGATAGAATCAATGCAGAGCAAAAACTACTTATGATAGAAACTTAAAGTTCGGAATTTAGATTTTAGGTAACCACTAAGAAAAGGATTTCTAAAATGTAACCCCTAAGGGGTTTGAATGGCGAAATTGTCGTATAACTCTATCGGACACCAATTTTTGCACTTCAAGAAAAAATATCTAACTTGGGACTTATTTTAAAGATCTTGATACGAAGAGTTTAACTCGAAAGCCCTACGGGGCGTCGAAAACCATGTTTTAAAGCCGAAAAATGAAACATTCACAAGTAAGCAATTTTTTGTTTCGGTGGTTTTAGTGAACTCTCTCCATTGCGCGTCTCCCTCTCTTCTACCGAGTCGGCAGCTTCCCCCTCCAACATTCTACCTACCGGAAGCTCCGATTCTACTACATCTGCTTAACAACACCTAACATATTATATTAAATCAATATCAAGATAATGATCACAGAATTGATTTTAAAGGCTCGCGGGCAAAGCCGCGACGGGGAATGCTAGTTATATATATAAAAATAATAAAATATTTAATAAAAATTATTAATTATAGGAAAATGTTTTAATTTGATTGCTCGAAAATATATCTATTAGCTATTCAACCGAGAAATCCCTACAACGTTCCAAACATGTGATCACAATACTGTCCCAGTTTGAAGCAGTCCTAGAACTTGTACAACATAACAAAAAGAAACATCAGTTAAGGTTTCACGTCATACGTGTTTTACTTTCTATTACCTATACATGAAATAAGTAGTAAGGGACATTATTGCAATCGTCCCAACAAATACAGCAAAAGTCCCTTCTGTCAAAATAACCAAGTTCCGCGAAATAGTCTGTATGTGAACAGGCTAGCTCAAAACTATAAACCGTACGGACCTGAAATTGGGTATTAGGTGTATGTAAATGCCCGCTATGTGGCAGCAAAAATTTCATTAAAATTGGTCAAAGGAAATGGGCGCTTTATTTAATAAATTTCGTCTTATTTTTACGGTTTTCCGATTTTAAATTTTCTTAATCAAAAACGGTTGTAACGATTTTGATCAAAAACTTTAGTTCCATAATAGATTTACGAATGAAATTTAAGGTAGGTATAGACGAACTGTAATCGTCTCGATTTACGGAAAGGCATGAGTGACAAACATTTTAAAATTATGTTATAATTTACCATTAGCCGTAAATACACCTTTCATCGATTCACCTTCACGAAATATTTACAAGAAGTAACTAAGCAGTAAAAATAACTTAACTGATGACGAAATTATGATTTTTTGGGCCCCTTAAAATAATTTCTAATTTTATTCCAAGATATACATGAATCTAATGTTTGAAGGGTCCTCTAAGCCATCTATGAAGTAAGTGTTTGGCAAACTAACCATAGGGAAGATTGACCCAAAAAACCTCTTGAATCTTTACAAGGATAGATAAGGAGGAGCTATAGGATAGTTTCAATTTGATCCCTTCATAAAAAGTTTTTTTTTTTAATTTCACCATAGAAATGTAGTCTTAAGGGTCTCGATGACTGTACGGTTTACCTTAACCCTCGCAATGCACACTGGGGTCTGACAGACCCCAAGAACATATTATCTAACTGATAAAATTATTCTAATGGCTTTGACTTCTACGTATTCGAAGTTGGTACACCTACCGCCTAAGCGCCTATGTTGGAAAAGTTTTAGTTCATCCTGTTGTTTTTATAGAAAATTAAAAACTTGTGTTGGCGTACTGTAGACCCCAGTGTGGCATCTAAGTTCTTCTTTTTGTTATTACAATTTGCTTTGTAAGTGAGGTAAGTGTAACAAATATTTCTTTCAAAATATTTTATTGTGTGGTTTATATTTCTTTTTGTGGGTTATGTTTTATTTTTTTATTTAATGCTTAACTTTATGATAAATGTGAATTTTTTCAGAATGGCTCAGGCCTAAATTGAGAAGATCAATAATAATATTAATCAAGGAATTAGGAGTCAATGGCACGGGTCCAAAGGCCCTAGGACAGTTTAAAAAGGAAGATGCTCTTATTGTTCTAGACAAAAAGATAGGAAAACAAAACTAGTTTATAGGGAATGCCACAGCCACACACTTGTGCGTAGAATGCAGTCCATGAGGGCTGCATGTAAGAAAAGTGGTCGGCAATAAATTTTGTAAAACATATTTTTTATGTTTAGAATATTCTAAGTAACAATAGAAAAATAATAAATCTTGATTTGTATAAAATTTGAAATTTCTAAATACGTTTTTTCCAAACTGTAAAAACTACTTGAAAAATGTGCATTTTACATGTGTTTTTTTATATAACGTAAATTAAAATAAATACTTATTTTTAAACCAAATTATTTTTTTCTTGATCTTATACGTTTTTTTTAATCGTCTAAATAAAAGCTTCTAAAAATATTTTAAAACTATAATTTATTTAAAGGATTAACTTTTGGGGTCTGTAGGACCCCAGTGTGGCATGTATGAAAACAGATATTAGTGTGCCTTTGGAGGGTTAAGTAAAAAAAAAAACTGATTTTAAGATTTTCATAAGAAAAAGTAGTCAGAAGTCATGCCAATAGGATAGGAAGATTTGTAAGTCATTGTTGAAAGTGGTTTAGTTGCCATCAACACGGAAAGATGCTTTTCGTGAATTAACTTTTGTAGGATTTTCTTTAATGAAGGAGCTCTTCCGTGTTTAATATTTTTTTTTTCCGACGTTTCGAGCTTGTGGCTCATCTTCTGGGGTTATCTTATCTTTAGATTATCTTTAAAATAAAAAAAAAAAAATAATAAATAAATAAATATTAAACACGGAAGAGCTCCTTCATTAAAGAAAATCCTACAATTTATAGCACTCTTCCCCTCTAAGTGAGGAAAAAGATCCTTAGCAGTGAATTAACTTTATTTCGGCAGTTCAAAATCAAAAGACCCTTATCGATGAAAAGGCCTCAATATATATAAAAAAAAAAAAAGTTAAATTGTTTTGTTTTATTTTCTGGATGTCCCAGTCGCGGACAGTATACTTATACCTACCTGTACCTATTTAATATTTCTCTTCTTATAGAGCGCGGTAAATGGATAAAGGGATGACAGCTATCGATAGCGGGGATCGGTAACTATCGAAGCGTGTTAGAGCGGACACAGTTATGCCATTGACCCTTCAATTAATTTATATAGGAGGCAGTGGCGCAAGAGGGAGCGGCGCGGGGAGTGAAAGAAGAGCGCGCTAGGGCTACAATGGCACAGACGGCGCCACTACTTCAAAGCCCCAGAGCCGACGCGTCTCCTTCCAAAGTATTTATTGTCTGTGTCCGTGTCTGTCTTCAGGATTATCTCTAGTCGAGCCTTATATCTTCAGGGGGGGGGGGGGGATTTCTCTAGGTGAGTTCAAGGGAGCTTTGTTGAGAAATACCATGAATAACATTGCAGGAACGTTAAATATACCTAAGTACCTAGAGACATACATGACGGTTATATTTGAAACGGGTGTCTAGCAGTACCTGGAGATACCCCCAGCATCACCTACCCACAGTGATGTAAAACAATCGATAGTGTCCTCTATCGATAGTTTTGATTTTATCGGACATTAAACTACAGATATTTGGTTTGCATAGGGGGAGGGGGGTAGAATAGTAAAAATTTTTTAACTATGTGAACTATTAAAAAAAAAAAATATTATGCAAGTTTGTGTATCGTTACGATTACGGTAAGCACTATTACATAATCCGATCATTTTTTACTTTCACTTACCTATATATGAAATATATAGTAAGTGGAAGTATTGCGATCGTGAAAATTTTCGACTTCCGGTTTTCAACGGAAATACACGTTTTGGGACCCCCTGAGTCGAAATAACCAAGTCCCGCGAAATGGTCTGTGTGTGTGTGTGTGTGTGTGTGTGTGTGTGTGTGTGTGTGTGTGTGTGTGTGTGTGTGTGTGTGTGTGTGTGTCTGTGTGTGAACAGACTAGCTCAAGAACTATAAACCGTGGGAACCTGAAATTGGGTATTTAGTGTAGGTATATGCCCGCAATGTGACAGCAAAAATTTCATCAAAATTGCTCAAAGGGAGGGGGTACTTTATTTAATAACTTTTTACGTTTTTTTCGATTTTCTCAAAAACGGCTCTAACGATTTTGATTAAACTGAGTATTTGATCTATTTATATGCCCGAGATATGACTGTAAAAATTTCATCAAAATTGATCAACCGGAGGGGGGACTTTACTTAATAAATTTTGTATCATTTTCACGTGTTTTTTTTATTTACTCAAAAACGGTTTTAACGATTTTGATCAAACTTGGTATTTAATGTATTTATATGCCCGAGATGCGACTGTAAAAATTTCATCAAAATTGATCTACGGGAGGGGGGACTTAACTTAATAAATTTTGTATCATTTTCACATGTTTTTTTTTATTTACTCAAAAACGGTTTTAACGATTTTGATCAAACTTGGTATTTGATGTATTTATATGCCAAAGATGTGATAAACAACATTTCATCACAATTGATCAACCGGAAGGGGGACTTTACTTAATAAATTTTGTATCATTTTCACGTGTTTTTTTTATTTACTCAAAAACGGTTTTAACGATTTTGATCAAACTTGGTATTTAATGTATTTATATGCCCGAGATACGACTGTAAAAATTTCATCAAAATTGATCTACGGGAGGGGGGACTTTACTTAATAAATTTTGTATCATTTCCACATGTTGTTTTTATTTACTCAAAAACGGCTTTAACGATTAACAAAAATAAGATATGAATGTAGAAAAATGTGTGACTTTGGGAAATGATATTTTGCAAAACACGTCAATTTCTAATCTACGTAAGTTGGTAAGTGAAAGTTGTGTGTTGCGCGCACGCACCAGATTTTTTTTTTTTTTTTTAACGTCACTTGTTTGTTTAACAGCCCTTTAATTCTACTTAGGCTAATCGGACGATGCTACAGTGGGATTTTGCCTATCCAGGTTTAATTAGGATAGGGCTCTTTCAAGAGTTCCTGACATCGTACCTGCTCGGAAACACCATTAGTGTTAGGTGTGTACCACGACCTTTAGTATTGTAGGTTGCCATGCTAACCACTACTATTCTATTACCAGAGGTGACCCATTTAGGCCCGGTGCACACGGACTTTTCTGCCATCCGGAATATAAGCCAGGTCAGGGGTACCTGGAGTACAATGGACCGACCGGATTTACCATTATACTCCAAGTACCCCTGACCTGGCTTATAGTCCGGATCGCAGAAAAGTGTCTTCCGTGTGCATCGGGCCTTAACGTCACTTTATTGAACTATGGCTAATCGGACAATGCTACAATAGAAGTCCCAAATTTTGCCTATCCCGGTATAATTTGGATAGGGACCTTAACGAATACCTGACGTCGTACAGGCTCGGGACCTCCATTTTACTTTCCGTGTCGAGCTACGCGACCTTGTGTATTGTAGTAGGCTATACTACATATCTACGACAAAGGCCCGATGCACACGGACGACACTTTTCTGCGATGCGGACTATAAGCCAGGTCAGGGGTACCTGGAGTAAAATGGTAAATCCAGTCGGTCCATTGTACTCCAGGTACCTCTGACCTGGCTTATAGTCCGCATCGCAGAAAAGTGTCGTCCGTGTGCATCGGGCCAAAGGTGACCACGCCCAATCCATAAACTTCATTACAAAGAGGGATCGACTGAATGCACTAATTTTTATTATATAATTAGAAAATATGTTAAGACAGTGGTTTGATGAAGCATGTCTGGTCGAGAATTTAAAATTCATACCGTTTGATTCCCTCAAGCCTGTTCTGAAAATTTCTTTATTACAATTTTTTCATCAATGTTGGTTATTCATTCAAACTCAGCATTTTGAAGCAATGCTCTTACCTACTCTTACTTCATTTCAGGTCATATTGTAAAAGAGGGACCGAAAGGAAACTACCTGAGCACGGCTGTATGATTCTAAGAAATGGCGCTGAGTAAATATAAAGGTGCCTTTACACTCTACGAATATCCCCCTCGCACCGGCGTTCAACGAACAGCCATTTATACACAACGTGACGTTAAGCGAACAAATATGGCTAACGCACCCAACGCTAGCTTATGATGAAGAAAAATATCTTCATTATCAATATATTTTATATTATCTGAGAAAAAACAAAAAAATAGGAGACGAATGGCAACGTCGCACTAGGATCACAAACAACTCCTGTCACTTGAGAAGCACTCAAATCAAAAGTGATACTAGCGCTACCCCCAAACACTGGCGAACAGATGAAGTACCTGGAATACACGAACAGCCCACGTGGAGGCTGTTCGAGGGTAAAGTTCGTCGAGTGTAAAGGCACCTTAACAAGTTTTTCAGGCGCCTTAACACTCTGCGAACATCATTCTCGAACAGGTACCATAATCCCCCCGAACCATGTCGTACCTGCGTACCACGAACAGCTCTTTACACTGAAACGAGAATCCCAGCGAACAATGATGTCTGTATGCACCTTAATACAATATTTTTACTTTCACTTACCTATATATGAAATATATAGTAAGTCGAAGTATTACGATCGTGAAAAATTTCGACTTCCGGTTTTCAACGGAAATACACGTTTTGGGGTCCCCTGAGTCGAAATGATCAAGTCCCGCGAAATGGTCTGTGTGTCTGTGTGAACAGACTAGCTCAAAAACTATAAACCGTGCGATCCTGAAATTGGGTATTTAGTGTAGGTATATGCCCGCGATGTGACAGCATAAATTTCATCAAAATTGATTAACCGGAGGGGGGACTTTACTTAATAAATGTTATCCCATTTTCACGTGTTTTTTTTTATTTACTCAAAAAGGGATTTAACGATTTTAATCAAACTTGGTATTTGATATATGTATATGACCGTGGTGCGACAGCCGAAATTTTATCAAAATTGGTTAAACGGAGGGGGCACTTTACTTAATAACTGTTGTCTCATTTTCACGTGTTTTTTTATTTACTCAAAAACGGTTTTAACTATTTTGATCAAACTTGGTATTTGATGTATATATATGCCCGAGATATGACTGTAAAAATTTCATCAAAATTGTTCTACGGGAGGGGGGACTTAACTTAATAAATTTTGTATCATTTTCACGGGGTTTTTTTATTTATTCAAAAACGGCTTTAACGATTAACAAAAATAAGATATGAATGTAGAAAAATGTGTGACTTTGGGAAATGATATTTAGCAAAACACGTCAATTTCTAATCTAAGTAAGTTGGTAAGTGAAAGTTGTGTGTTGCGCGCACGCACCAGATTTTTTACTACAAAGACGGCTGACTTGGAACTAGCTGCTCTTCTGACTTTTGCTTCAACTTATTATGGATAAAAGCAACGTTAGAAAAATGCTAAAAGAAGGTCTAGAGGCTTATCTTAACTAACTCGAAAGCGACACTAGCGCTATCGAACACACAGGCGAATGGACAAAATAACTGTTCGAGTCTGATTTAGATTTGCCCTACAGTATTCGGCACAAGTTGTTGGAGGACAAAGTTCGTACAGTGTAATGCCACGTTTACACTACTTCAAGTTCTCCTGATTAATAATAATAATGGTTTTTTTATTTATAAAAAAATTTAACTATTTACAATTTATTGAAAATAAAGACATGCCTCATGGTATTAACGTCTGAGGGGAGTTGTTTGTTTGTTTAACGTCCATTTCTATGCTGCTTAGGCTAATCGGACGATGCTTCAGTGGGAGTCCTAAATTTTGCCTATCCAGGTATAATTAGGATAGGGATCTTTAACGAGTATCTGACATCGTACAGGCTCGGGACCTCCATTTTACGTCCTATCCGAGGGACGAGCTAACGATTTTTTACTCCCATTAAAAAATCCTAGGGCCACCGCTGGAATTGAACCCGTGATCTTTAGTATTGTAGGTTGCCATGCTAACCACAACACTACAGGTGACCCCCGTCTGAGGGGAGTTTTTTTTTTAAAAAGAAAAATATTAAATGCAATATATAAATATCCACACATACATATTTACTTGAAAAAGCTAATGCCTAACATATCATAATTGAAAAAGAACAATTAACCAATGCTTATCAATATAATATGATACATTTTATTCATTTCCTACGACAAAAATAATTGTTTTTGACAACTTTTTTCTTCTTTTGAACATTTAGCACAAATATACATGCATTAAGTAGGTTTTCACTTTTCTTTTTTTAATTATTATATTTTATATTTTAAATAATTTATTTTTTGAAGAGAAAAGATTTGGCTCCGCCGGGAGTCGAACCCGGGTCTCCTGCGTTACATGCGAGGATGCTAACCACTACACCACAGAGCTCGGCTCAAGGCAGAGCAAGTCCTTCCTCTTCACTGACTTGCTCTGCCTTGAGCCGAGCTCTGTGGTGTAGTGGTTAGCATCCTCGCATGTAACGCAGGAGACCCGGGTTCGACTCCCGGCGGAGCCAAATCTTTTCTCTTCAAAAAATAAATTATTTAATAATTTAAAATGGTGGTCAGCCACAAACTAAGATTAGATTAATTTTATATTTTAGTATATTTTTTATATAATAGGTGACATTGTGACTAATGGGGTGACTTTGTGACAAGCCTACAGTTTTTGAATTTCCCTCCTTAAAAAGAATCAGGTTAGGCAATTCAGTGTACTTGTCAGTTGGTCAGTAATGTGCTGCAACCTACTGGCCACATATAACTTCTTTCATTCCATTTAGCATGGTGCTTTATTTCATATATGTTTGATTGTTATCATTTAGTTGAAACCTTGAAATAAAGCACCATTGTAAATGGAATGAAAGAAGTTATACATGACCAGTAGGTTGCAGCACATTACTGACTACCTGAAATGTACACTGAATTTCCTAACCTGATTCTTTTTAGGGAGGGAAATTCAAAAACTGTAGAAAAATAGGCTTGTCAAAAATTCACCCCGTTTACGGTATAGTGGAAGCACAAACACAATAAAAATAATAGAACATCATTTACTCGAACAAATGGCAAAAAATATTAAATAAAGCACAAATAAGAATTATCGTAACATTTTGGAAGGAATCGCCTAAACACATTATTACAAAACTTATACATAAATACAAAATTTAGTACCTATGTATTAAGTTTTTTCATTTTTTTATCTCACAATTTTTGCAGATTAGATTTTCATAAAATTATCACTTTTGAAATCTCCAAGGCTATTTTTTTTTCTTATTTTTTTTTAATAATTCATATATGTATATTCAAATGAAGTATTGAATATGAATTGTCATTATTTTTTAAGATAAGCAAACAAATAAATAATAATAAGCTTTCTTTGGCTAGGAATAAACAAACTGCCATGATACAGTTTAACAAAACAACAAAAAATAGCAAAATTATAAAATTGATGTTTTCGATTACATTTATAGGTGCCTTTACACCTTACGAACACCACCCTAGAACAACCTTCGTGAAGCCTTCACTTCGACTGTTCGGGTGTTCTAGGTACTTCATCTGTTCGCCTGGGTTCGGGGGTAGCACTAGTGTCACTTTTGATTTGGGTTTTTCCTAAGTGACAGGAGTTGTTTGTGATACTAGTGTAATTTGTGAAACGTTGTAAATCGTCTCCTATTTTGTTATTTTTCAGATAATACAAAATATATTGATAATGGAGATTTTTTTCTTTATCATAAGCCAGCTTTGGGTGCGTCAGCCATATTGGTTCGCTTAACCTCACGTGAAGTATAAATGGCTGTTCGCTTCACGTCGGTACGGCAAGGTTCGAAGGAGAACTTGTTCGAAGGTGAGGTTCGTAAGGTGTAAAGGCACCTTATATATTTTTAATCATTCGATTTATAATATAATTTCATTCAAGAAGACTTACTGTACGATGTTTATTCAAAAAGAATTTAAATATAAATTGCACTGCATAAAAGCAACGTCATAAAAATGCTGAAGATCTAGAAGCTTATCTAAACTAACTCAAAAGCGACACTAGCGCTATCCACGACACACACAGGCGAACGGATAAAGTAACTGTTCGTGTCTCATTTAGATTTGCCCAACAGCATGGGCGTACCCAGCGGGGGGCGGAAGGGGGGGGGCAGCTGCCCCCCCTCCTGGAAGCAATAATTTTTTAGGCGTTTAAGACAGGAAGCAATAATAGAATACATTTTTTTCAAGCAAATAATTGTAATAACTTAGTTGATAAAGCAGTGCTATAATTATACATAATTTTGGTTTCATTCACCTTTTCCACGGTAAGGTGTTACAACCTGAACGACCATAGCTTGCCCCCCCCCTAGTTTTGATCTTGAGGGGTACGCCCTTGCTCAACAGTATTTGGCACAAGTTGTTCGAGGAATGAAGTTCGTACAGTATGAAGGTACGTTTACCAAAACACTACTTCAAGTACTCCTGATTTGATTTGAGACCAATTTGGTAAGCATCGTATATTCCTTACCATTGTATCCATTCATAAAGGATATCCAGGATATATAGGAGTTTTATCATCTTTGGGAGGAAACTCGACGCTATAAAACCTCCATAACAACGGAAAGGAACATCGTTTTCCGGAAACGGGAAGATAGCGAGTGATTTGATATCCGGCAATCAAAAGGAGGAGTTATATATAAAGGATGCATTGGTGAGGAGATATAAAGCTTAACAAAATAAGACCAGTTTGGTTCATTCTGTATTCCGAACCGGTATATTTCGTCACATCCAAGCCATGCGTGATGTATATGTCACGACCGACCATAAATAATAGCGTTGGGGTGGCGCTGCTACGACAGGCAGTCTGAACAAACAGCAACAAGCGTTTAATTGGCGTTTTATTGACTATTGTATGCATATTAATCGCTGCCAGGAAATGGATTTATTTCCTTAAATAATATTATAGTTGCCCACCTCGTAAAACTTGCATGTTTTAGGTGTTATTTTTTTAAAGTATCAGATTTTAATTTTACTTATTTAAATCATAAGTAAAACTTATTTTTGTTTTTTTACATAGGGGCACAACATATGACATGGATAATCAAACGATGCTACAACAGGATAGGGTTCCTTAACTAGTACCTGAAATCGCTCAGGTTTGGAAGCTCCATTTTACGTCCTATTCGAAGGACGGCATAGCCAAGGATTTTATAAATATTGTAAACAATTAAATTAAAGTAAAAAGGATTTTTACTCTCATTAAAAATTCTAGAGCTCCCTGGCGGGTTACGAAACCGCGAACTTCTGTGTGCTAGTCAGCCTATAACAACTACACTACAGATAACCTCAAAATGTCGTGTTTCATTTTTAATTATCAGATTTGCTGAAAGGTACGAATCAAAAGATATAGAATAACATGTATTCAATATAACGATATTTTTGAAGCTTTAGAACAAAACAATATATAGTAAGAGAAAGTATTGCGATCGTGTAACGGAAATACACGTTTTGGGGCCCCCTGTAGTCCAAACAGCCACGTTTCCCCCAATTTTACGTGTTTTTTTTTTCACCTTTCTCAAAAACGGCTTTGATGATTTTGATCAAACTCATCATGTTTAATGAGAATCAAGTATTCTTCAATATCAGGTAAGCTTTAATATTATTAAAACGTTCTGAGGGGGCTTAAATGGGGCATTTTTTGTTTCCCTATAAAGTACTTTTGTTTTTGTTTATATGGAGAAATTAACTGCCTCTCGTTACCCCTAAAAATAAAAAAAATGGCTAAATATGAAATATAAAAAAAAAACAAGTAAACACATATTAAAGAAAAAAAGAAAAATATTCCGTCATCTCATAAAACAGGTTGAACCTACGCATGCGCAGTGCACTTTTAATGACTTTCCATTTACATAGAGACTTTAATTCATAACTTTTTGTCCGTTGGGGCCCGGTGTGGCTGTGCGGTAAAGCGCCGTACTCCCATGCCGGAGCTGCGGGTTCGAGTCCCGCCCTGGGTGGTCTTTTCTTTCGTAGGAGAAGTATCACCCAGTGCAATGTATGGGTGTTTGTATGGGCAATATAGGGCTTCAGTAGAAGCCTTAAAGTCCCAAAAAAAACAAAAAACAAAAAAAAACTTTTTGTCCAATTTTTACTTTTTTTTTTCGATTATCTCAAAAACGGTTTTAACGATTTTTAGCAAATTCATGTTTAATGAAAATTAGGTGTCCTTTAAATCAGGTAAGCTTTATCATAATTAAAATGTTTTGAGGTGGCTTAAATGGGCTAGGGACCTTTTTTTTTGTTTGTTTTTTGTTTTCCTTTGAAGTATCTTTGTTTGTATGGAAAAATTATCCGTCTCTCGTTTCACCTAAAAATAAGAAATAGCTAAATATGAAAAAAATCGAGTAAACATATAGAGGAAAAAAAAAAAAAAAGGAAAATATGCCGTCAACTCATAAAACACGCTGAGCCCACGCATGCGGAGTACGCCTGTAATTACAGACCATTGTTTATAATTAAAGCCGTTCTGTTCATTTAATGGAAATTATTTGTTTCCTAGCAACTAAATGAAGTTTTCAACAACTACCTAGATACAACGGAACAAATTTCCAATTCATGAGTAAAATTCTGCAAAATTACAATATAAAGCCATATAACATCTATTTTAAATAAAGAAATCGTTTCTTTATAGGGTTACCATGAAGATACATACAGTGGCTCACAGTCAAAATGATGCAAGGTATAAACTTTGAAAAAAAACTATTTTATACCAAGCCAACATTTATTTTCAACAATCTTTGTTTACAAATATAAAGTACAAACATTAGGCTAGAATTGACAATACTTAAAAGCTTATTTGAGATCAAATCCTAAAATTAAACTAAAACCTCATGAATAAATATACACTTCTAAGGTGACAGTGAAAATGATGCAAAATTAAAAACATCCAAAAAATCAAACATATTTCGAATTTGAGTACTTTGTAGGTAAGCCTTTATCTTTTATAATCTCTTTCGAACAATTGGGCATGGATTGGACAAGCTTTTCTGTTTAAGGTGGGCTTATATTGTCCCATTCTTCTTGTAGCACCTTTTTGAGATCTTCTCTGTTTGATATCTTATGTTTTGTCACTTCTGTTTCTAATTTACTCCATGAATTCTCTATGACGTTTAGGTCTAGTGATTGGAGAGGTGTTTTAATAGTTTTGGGGTAAATTATATAAACACCATTCTCTTGCAAGATGAGAAAAATGCTTGGGGTCGTTATCACTATAAAAAGCAAAATTATTTATTATTCCAAGCTCAGTTGCACTTGCTTTAAATTTTTTCATTCAGGGTGTAACAATATAAATGTCTATCAATTGTTCCCTCAATAAAATGAAGATTTCCTACCCCCGAGGCAGCAATACACCCCCTAACTATGACATGACCACCTCCAGGTTTGATGGTAGGGCGAAGATTTTTTTCATGGCGCTCTTTATTTGACTTTCTCCAGACGAATCCTCTTCTATTAGAGCCAAATAAATTAAATTTTGTCTCATTCGAATACTGAACACTTCCGGAAGTCCATGTCTTTTGTTAAACAATGCTTAGCAAAATTGATTCGAAGCTTTTTATTTTTGTCAGTGATATAAGGTTTTTGCCATGTAACTCTACCGTAGTATTGTTTTTTTCTTAAGACCCTTCGAATGGTTTCAGCACATACCATTTCATTTAAATGTTTTTTAACTAATGTGGTCAACTTTGGAGCACCAAATTTTGGATTATTTGTTATTTGGCGCAAAATCCAACGTTCATCATTACCAGTAAAAAAATGTTTTGCACTCACACTAGCTTTTCCTATTATTCTCTCTTCTCTTCTTAGTAGAGGCAATTTTTCGTTGTGTTTTTCCATTGTTGAATTGCTGATCACTATTTCTCGTTCACGAATAGTTGTTTGCGCACCCATTTTAAGCAAAAGCTGGAACTAGACTGATTACTAGTATTCATATTGTTTATTTTTGTTTCCATTGAAAGAATGAAAAGAAATTAAAAGGTTAATAAACTCATTTACCCGATAATTGAAGAATACTTGTTACTTTCACTTTTTTCTAAACGGAAGTAATCGTTGCATCTTTTTCACTGTGACCTTCAATCCCTACGAGTTTTAATGAAGATTTTTTTTTCTCTTTCTATAATTGCTGTTGAGTTGATTTGATTATATAAAGTTAATGTATGACAATGAACCATTATGGCCTCATGTGCATTGGTTTTTAAATTTTAACAAAGAGGAAGTAAATAGCATTTGAAATAAAAATATTCGTTTGCATCATTTTGACTGTGAGCCACTGTATATATAGATAGAAACATAAATATACATATATATATACACACATATTGCTACAAATTCAAAGTATTACACACAAAAAGTTGGATTGACGAGGAGGACTCAGCAAAATGATGGGACAGAGGAAGGTGGATTCACAACATTCCAAACGCGTTGCCCAAGTCCCTTGACCTCGTATTGTGCAATAATCTCCGAGGAGTCGAATACGCCACGAGAGATCTCACCTGATAAATTACGGCAAAGAGCCACGGAAACAAGAACGATACATTTTATAATATTCGTTACATATATAAAAAAAAAACTTCTCAATTCAAAGTAGGAACGTGAACTTTAGAAGTATACGTTGGATGGAATGTGCGGTAGCGGCACCTTTTTGAAATTATAATAACTACAAGTCATCGTGTATGTTCCAGTATAACCTGAGTATACTCAGCGACCATCTTTTTTTTTCTTTTATAATTTTTTCCTCCTTCTTTTGTTGCAGGGCCTGATATTTCATCCGCTTGTGTTTAGTCAGCGTCTTCATGGGCTGCAAATAAAAAAAAAAAAAAAAACCGAAAAGAAAAAAAAACTAGAACGCTAGAAGAACGTGCCGAAAATAAAATAAGATAAAATTGTTAAGGAAGTGTAATAATCGAGTATTCTTAAATGTCCCCTGACTCCTAGGTTTTGAACTGGCTATCCTTTATCAATATATTTTAAATTATCTGTAAAATAAAAAAATAGGAGACGAATTACAACGTATCAAAAATTACACTAGTATCACAAACAACTCCTGTCACTTAGGAAAAACCCAAATTAAAAGTGACACTAGCGCTACCCCCGAACCCGTAGTAATGTAAAATTTTCGATAGTTTCGTTATATTGCCCGAGATGTGACAGCAAAACTTTTATCATCATTTGTCAAATGTAGGGGGTACTCTATTTAAAAAATTTTGTCTCATTGCTTTATTTTTTCAAAAACGGCTGTAACTATTTTAATCAAACTGGATATTTGATCAATGTTTATGCCCGTGATGAGACAGCCATAATTTCATATCTATTACTATCACCGATGTGAATGTGGTCCCCTAAAAAAAGAAATAAGCAATAATGAATCAAAAAGTACCCAGAACTATCAAGTTTTGCAATACAAATACTCCATAACTTATGGAGCTATACAAATATAATTATATAAATGTGAGAAGTTCAGGAATAGCGTTTACATATTATCGAAACACGTCAATTTGTAATCTATGTATGTTCGTAAGTGAAAGTGGTGTATTGCCAGGCATTGCAACACATTTTTTTATTTATTTTTTATAGTACTATTTCGGTTCCTTGAATGGTACAAACCATGTTTAAAATTAAACTGGCGCATGCTGAAGGAACAGGTATTGCTCATATAATTTTGCTAGGATAAATTTGATTCTTTGACGTTTTAGCGGACCATGGTTCTTGCTTCTATTATACCCTTCTCTCGGACATGGAAAAAAGACAACTCGGACGAAGAGAGGAATTTCGATTAAGACCCTGGCGAGAAGAATGGAAGCTGATTGGCCCTTACAGAATGGAGGTGGCCCTTATTGTTTACCACTTCATTATTACAGAGGGCGCTTCCTCTTAATTAATACTTCCATCTACCAGTGAATAAAGTCTCAGCTGACAATATTTAATTAGCTCAGCGGAGCAAAATAGAGGAAAACACGAGAGCGAGCCGGCGTATTTGAAGATATATCCTTCTACGGAGGAAGTACCTCGCACCACGAGGGTACTGCACGCATTAGGAGTGAGAGAGAGAGAGAGAGCGAGAGAGAGAGAGAGAGAGTGAGTGAGGGGGGGGGTCCATCAATCAGTCGGTGCAAGCTACACTAATGGCATAACGATACCACTCAAGTATCGATACGACATAAGATTTACACCAAAAAACAATTAACGATTAAATTTACCCCAAAAAATGATTAACGTATAATCAGGGTGACCAGATATAATTTATGAAATGGAGGACTTTCTTTTTTCTTTTTTTTAAAAAGAGGACAAATATAAGATTTTATCTTCATCAGTGAATTTTGATTCGATTGTATTAAAAATTATAGACTTATTAACAAATAATTTAATAGGTACATTTTACATTCCTAAGTTACAAGGAAATACCTAGTAACTCAAAAAATAATGCTAAAGATGGTAACCCCTGTAATAAATAAAAAAAAAGTATATTTTTATTATCATAGAAAATGACCAGGTTTTTTTTCTGTTCTTTATTTAATATTATAATAAATAACACAGGAATAATCTTTTTACTCACACAGACCATTTCGCGGGACTTGGTTATTTGAACGTGAGCGACCAAATAACGTTTATTTCCGTTAAAAACAGGAAATCGAAATTTTTCCCGCAGTGCACTGAAGAGCGGCTCATGGGCGTGGCCTGTTTTGAGAGGTTATGTGACCCCGATGTTATCGAACTCCCTTTGTTTTGTTTTTTTCTGTTAAAAAGTGCCTTGATTGGCTTTAATAGATTCTAGCTTTCGACTCCCGCTCGCTGCGCTCGGTCTTCAGAGATAAATAAACCCCCAAAAGGGTCCTTATCAGTGGAGATCGGGTCTTACTTTGAAGGGCTCCTTAGTGAACGGCGCACTTCAGTACTTGTACCGAAAAATTATGAGGGGGGGGGAGGAGAGTAACCAAGCGGTTGAGAGTGACCATGGTCAAATCATCTGCTTGCACGACCACAGACTAGTACTTACACAGTACTGAACCCAAGACACTCCATGGATTATAGTAGTACAGGTTTTTTTTTTTTACTCAAACTTTAATTTTCATGAAAACTGCAGGTGAATGTTTTAGGACAAATCATTAATTTAAAATATACGAATGAGCAACTTTACTTCATACACAATCAATTTTTAAATGCTTCTAAAAAATATATTTCTTTGTATTTCTCATCCAACATTTTTCTAAATATACAATCCGTAAAAATTGTCTTGATGACTTAATACATCTGTATTTAAATTGAGAAATACACAGAACTGTTAAAGAGTTCTAATACACGACCGGAAACTGGCCTGTATTTGACAGTTAAAAACTTGACCCTTTAAAAAGAAAAAAACAAAACAAAGAACGTATTGTCAAACGTTCAAGGTTATCAATAAAGTGAATGGCAACGGTTACATAGGAGTCACAGCTTTTTTTTTTTAGGTCTTTTAAATAGAAAAATTTGTTATATTGATGTTCTATATTTCTATTGATGTAAATTAGCAAAAATTTCAAAAATCATTTGAACATGGTGGAGAGTTTAATACCAATTTAAAATAACCATGTTGATCGAATATTTGAAATTTCTGTTGTGGATTTTTTTTTTGTCTAGTATTGATGGGAATTTCATTTTTCAATGAGGAGAATCTCTTTAATTAATGAGTTGGATGAATGAAAGTTGTGTTACTTAAAAACGAAAACAAAAGCAACATTAGGTATTTTCAAACTTTCAAGGTTATCAATACAATGAATGGTAACGGTCAAATTGGCGTTACAGCTTAACCAATTGAAGATTTTTAAATTTTATTGTTTGTTATTGTAGGTCTTCAAAATATAATAACTTGTTATATTCACATTCTATATTCTTATTGATATAAATTAACGAAATTTTAACTTAAAAACTATTACTAACGTGGTAGGAAGGAATTATGCCAATTTAAAATAAATATGTCAATAGAAAATTTGTAATTTCATATACATATATATTTTAAATTGAAGCAACTTTCATTTCTCCAAGAGCAAATTATATTTAATTTGAATAATTTATTAACTAATACAGGGAATCACAAATCCATAAGCTGAGGATTAATTTGTCAAAGGTAACAATAAAAAATGAATTAGATTTTGATAATATTATTTATTTAGAGTAACTAATACTTTTGCTGATAATTTTAAACATTTATAATAAATATTATTATAATATTAACATTATAATAAATTTTAAGAATGATAGCGTTGCAGGATTCAAGCAAGGCAGAACACAGTTTATATTCTATTTATTTAAATTACGTAGCAAATAATCTAGATGGCCCATGAGAATAATTCACATGCTATACTGATCAATGACTTCATTACCATGATTTGTTTTAGACTAAATAAACACACCACAGTATAAAGAGATTTTGTTCGCTATGTAAACTAAAACTCAAAAGTCAGTAAATTCCTAAATAATTGTCCCATTTAATTTTTACTTTCACTTACCTATATATGAAATATATAGTAAGTGGAAGTATTGCGATCGTGAAAAATTTCGACTTCCGGTTTTCAACGGAAATACACGTTTTGGGACCCCCTGAGTCGAAACAACCAAGTCCCGCGAAATGGTCTGTGTGTGTGTGTGTGTCTGTGTGTGTGTGTATGTTAACAGACTAGCTCAAAAACTATAAACCGTGGGAACCTGAAATTGGATATTTAGTGTAGGTATATGCCCGCGATGTGACAGCAAAAAAATGATCGAAATTGCTTAAGGGGGGGGGGGTACTTTATTTAATAGCTTTTTATGTTTTTTTCGATTTTCTCAAAAACGGCTCTAACGATTTAGATTAAACTGAGTATTTTATCTATTTATATGCCCGAGATATGACTGTAAAAATTTCATCAAAATTGATTAACCGGAGGGGGGACTTTACTTAATAAATTTTGTATCATTTTCACGTGTTTTTTTTATTTACTCAAAAACGGCTTAAACGATTTTGATCGAACTGGGTATATGATGTATGTTTATGCCCCAGATACGACTGTAAAAATTTCATCAAAATTGATCAACCGGAGGGGGGACTTTACTTTAAAATTTTATATAATTTTCACGTGTTTTTTTTATTTACTCAACAACAGCTTTAACGTTTTTCATCAAACTGGGTATTTGATGTATTTATATGCCAAAGATGTGATGCCCAACATTTCATCAAAATTAGTCAAACGAAGGGGGCACTTTATTTCATAACTCTTTTACAACTTTTTACCTTTTTTTCGATGATCTCAAAAACGGCTTTAACGATTTTTACCAAATTCGTCATATTAAATGAAAATCAGGTGTTCTTTAATATCAGGTAAGCTTTATCATTATTAAAATGTTCTGAGGGGCTTTTTTTTTGGGGGGGGGGGGCCTTTTTTGTTTGTTTGTTTCCAATAAAGTACCTTTGTTTTTGTTTATATGGAGAAATTAACTGTCTCTCGTTACGCCTAAAAATAAGAAATGGCTAAATATGAGATATGATAAAAATAAAGAAAACATAAAGAGGAGAAAAAAATAAAAATATTCAGTCAACTAATAAAACTCGTTGAGCCCTTAATGATGCGGAGTACGCCTTTAATGACAGACCATTGTTCATAAGTAAAGCCTTTCTGTTCATTTGAGAAGTAGCAATTAACAAAACGCATTAATGTCTAATTTAAGTAAGTTGGTAAGTGAAAGTTGTGTGTTGCGCGCACGCACCAGATTTTTTTTTTTCTTATTGAAAGAAAAGCGGAGATCTTAAATTTTCGCATAGTTGGCAAAAATTTGTCTTTTTTTTTTTTTTAGTTTTTGGTTTAGCGCAATGTTTTCTTTTCTTTACAGCTCTTTTCCCGTCGTGTTCTGATGGATCTGGCTGTTCTAAATTACGTTGTAAATACCAATCTAGATGGCCCGTGAGAATAATTCACATGCCAAATTGATCAATGACTTTATAACCATGATTTATTTTAGATAATGTAAACACCACAGTATAAAGAGATGATTTTTTTTTTCCGCTATGTAAACTAAAACTCTTAACAGGACTCAAAAGTCTGTAACTTCGTAAATAATTGTTCGATTTTCAAATTGAAAGAATACGAAGACCCTTTTCGCTTTATGGAAAAAAAATAGTCCGGTTTTTTCTCCTTTTTTTTTTGAGCAAACAATATTTTCTTTTCTTTATAGCTCTTCTACCTTGGTTATCGTGGGGAATCCCGCTGTTTTTTCGAACCGGCAGGGATAAGAAAATCTGCAGAACGATACCTCAAATCATCCAATATGACCCAATATCATGAAAGTTATGCTGTACCTACAAACAAACAAAAAAAAAACGAAAATTTCCGAAAAAAAATATGAAAAATACTACTTTCAAACGACGATATAGATAACATAAATATTTACCGTATCAGATAATCTAATCTTATGTTCAAATCAGCAAGGGTAAAAAAAAGAACTAATGCATTTTAATTCTGTTGACTTCGTATTGCATGGGTATGTAATAAGTTCGTTGAAAATACTTCTTGTGAATATTCTTCGTCCAATTTTATTTACTTAAGTTAAAAAAAAAAAAAAATCCGTTGAAAAATTACAAACAAAATCTACAAATTAAATTAAATAAATAAGGAAAAGGCAAAACAATCTTGGGGTACTGATCTTAGAATTCAAAACATTCGCTTTGGGTCGCTGACATGAAACAACATTTCACCCTTTGATGAAGTTTGCCGCTCCATATAGGTTTTGTACAATTCTTTTTTAAAAAATGCTTGTTTTGAATTCCTCAAAGTCCTGAGGAGAGTGGCGGCGCTTTTGAGGCCCCGTAGGAGCTGTGATGTTAGTGTAATTAGATGTGATTATTTTAATGGCCATCAGAGTTGTAGAATGCAGCCCAGTTCTCTCCCATGGCTCCTTATTATTTTCTAAGATAGCTTCCCCATTTTTTTTTATTTTAACTTACAATTTTTCTTTTTTTTTTTTTTGTTATTTAAGATTTGTACAAATTGGAAATCGCACTAACAAACGGGTTAAAAGTATTTGAATTAACATTAATAATAATAATAAAATAAATAATACGCTTCACATATCCAAAGAACGATGTAGACGTACAAATAATCATTATTACTAATATCTCAAAATTTAATTCTAACATGATCATATCGCACTTCGGCAAGAAGGTGGTTAAAAATAAAAAAATATTTTTTTGAATTATAGTCACATGTGAAGTTACGACATTTCCAATTTTACAACGTATCTACAAACTATATATATATCTTTTTTTCTTATGCAAAAACTCATTTTTCATTGTATAACAACATCAAAAGGATTTTTTGTGATTCTTTAAGTTTTTATTTATTTTTAAAATAGCTGATACTAATTACCATGGAAACCATTAGTTTCCGTTAAATAATCTGGAAGTATAAATTATTATTTCCTTGCTACCTTGATATTTCGTTTTAGTGACCTAACACTTTTATTAACTAAATATTTTTATTTCCTTAATTCTACGTTTTCCAACGATACATTATACACATTGCTCGTCGGCATGATGTTAAAAAGAACTCAACGAACCAAACTGTTTTTTTTTATTTAAGTTTTAACAGCATTTTCAATTTAAAAAATAGTATTCGATCACAAATAGTTTATCATTGGGGCAGTTAGTGTATCACTGGTACAAACTAACTTAAAATTAACCCTCTACCTGCGTTAAAATAATTCGCTTCATAAAAAAATATGTCAGTTATTTTGTGTATTACGCGAACGGAACCATTAATAATATTGAGATTATATTTTAACATTGTAGGTTTTGTAATTCTGATTCCAACGGTATTCATAACTGAAATTTGATATATTTTGAGTTGTAACCATTCTTGAATTAATACTTAAAATAAAAAATATACACAGATCATAATCATTTTTTAAATAAAATACAGTATTAAGTTTTTATTAAAATGTATAAAAGTAAATGGTTGACTAAATCAATAAAATAATTGTAAAAAATTGGTAACAATTATTAAAAAATGGATCATATTAACGTTTGTTTTTATAAATAAAATATTTTTGTAATTATTTGAAATTGCAAAAGAGTACAGATTTGATCTAACAAAAAAAAAAACAATTGAAATTAAATGTATCCCCTCCTATTTCAGACAATAAGCAATCAGAGAAATTTCGAATGAAAGAATAAAAAAAAAAAAAGAATATAAGAGAAGGGAAAATTGAAGGTTGAACTGTAATTATTAAAGGGAGTGCACTTGGGAGGGGGGGTGGGAGGTAGGAAAAGGAAGCAATTAATATAAGATCAGCTGTGAGGAAGGATAAAAGGGTGTTTTGAAGTGGGAAACAAATGAAGGCAAGAGTCAAAGGCTGAGGATTTGGCTAAGAGTTAGTAATGTCAAGGAATAAAAGGAGAGATGGTGTCAAGTATAATGTAACTAAAAGGCCTCACTGACAGAACATGAAGATCAAAGCGTTCTGACAATTATCCTTTGAATTGTTCCTGTATGTCGTTTATAAGCTTGCACAGGTATTTTTCACATTTCCTACCCCTTTGTCCTTTAGGATTTTCATGCGGTGGTCAAATCGTGGGACCACCGGTCACCCTTTTTCATTTGATTAGCCTAATCAGTGCTTCGAGGAAAACTGCTTAGATATAGAAGTTCCTTTCAACTTTCCCTTGACCGAAAGGAATGGTCAGTTTATAATAGTTATTCTTTACCTTATACAGGCATGTTTTTTATTATATCGAATACAATTCTTTTTTATTAGTTCAAATTATATTTTTCTAATGTGACTATATTATATAAAAATGAATCATTATTAAGTCAATACTAAATACAATTTTATAATTAAAAAAATTCACATTTTAACAGGAAAAATTAATTTCCAATTCTTTATCAGTGGAATCAAGCTAAAATTGTTTTGTAGATAACTTTATCAGACACAAAAAAAAATAATAACAATACTATTTCAGGTAAAAGATAAAAATACGAAAAAAGAAGACCAAGAACTCTTGGATTCCAACAGTTTACCTATCCTTTGTGGTCCATGAAGGGAAAAGATCAAAGGAACGGAGAAACAAATAGAAGTCCAAAAATAGACACCATACCGAAGAATTTTCTAAATGGACTCCATTTCTCAATTGTAAAATTAATTATAAACCCTAAAACAAACACAGATTAAGTAGCACGGGCGAGTATTTAAAGTTACACAAACGATTATTCCGCTTGAGTGAACGGCAAATCCTTTGATGTTTCAACAGGAGATATTTGGATGTTAGGTGGGACAGAACGCGCCCAGATTTATTTGCACAAAGGAAATCGTGTTATTTAAAGAAGATGGATAACTTAAAAAATTATAATTCTAGCATTAATGGTACGAAAAATAAGAATACCTTTGAAATACCTGGTCCTTTGATGTTGTTTGATGTCACGAGTAAATTATGATCCACATAACAGGCCAAAGTCTGGTACATTTCAAAAACACTCAACCATTGTGAATTTTTCTAAATTAAAAATAAAACAAGACACTTTAACACACATTTTATAAACTGATGAATCCGACATTTAAAAGCGTGAAAAAATATAAAGTGAATTCTCGGAGGACATGTTTCTCTAGCAGGGCGCTCTGGTGTTGTATGGTTTTACTAGGCAAGACACTTTGAAATTTCAACCAATTAGGTTCAACAACAAACCTGCGCGCGCATCTCTTCTCTTTGTAGCATCTTCAAATCTAACGGTTTTTGTTAAATAAATTACAAATTCTTTTGTTGAAGAATTTATATTTAATATTTGAAGTAATAATAATAATAAATAATTTAATGTAAAATCATACCGAAAACATTCAACGAAAACGAGGAGCTCACGCGCGCTTCTAAGTTCAAAATAGAAGTGATATCTACCAGCGAAGAAAGTTGCGCTCAGGGAAGGTAGATGGCAGCACAATGCAACGTTACTCCCCTGCCATCTTTCGTAATTGGTTCTTGAACAGTCACCAATCAGCTGATCGTGTAAACTTTGTCATACTCTTTA
Organism: Aelia acuminata; assembly: GCA_911387785.2. Taxonomy (NCBI): domain Eukaryota; kingdom Metazoa; phylum Arthropoda; class Insecta; order Hemiptera; family Pentatomidae; genus Aelia; species Aelia acuminata. Next base: position 221,784,725 of record OU426978.1, read on the forward strand.
TTTACTTTCAGAATTTGTCATTTTTAGTTACTATTTCGTTTCAATTTTGTCAATTCTCCTATAATCGGTAATTAAAATGTTTGTACATCATCAAATCAAAATTTTAATTATAGTATAAAGTTGTTATGACGTATGTTTCTTTTTGTATATAACGTCGTCATTGTAAATATGTCAGTTTTCCTTATGTAGATATTTTTCTAAACATTCATTTTTCTTTTAGTCATAACATTATGTATGTTTATATTTAGTGTAAACCTCCTTTCGTTTCTGTTTATTATTTTGATTTGTTGTTTATGATTTCAGAAATACAAATGGGGAAGATTTTCTTAGAACATTTAGGAGGTGCCAGACTTTTCTCCTGCGCATCTTGTGATGCTAATTTGACAAACAGAAGTGAACTCATTAGTACAAGATTTACTGGAGCCACTGGTCGAGCATTTCTCTTCAATCGAGTTGTCAACATTAAGTGCAGGTATGGTTTTATTGGAATTAGATATTTGAATTTAAAATATTTATTGACATTTCGCAATTGTTGTTCTTCTGTTACCTATGTAAATTTGATTTGCTAAGTGTCAATGTTAGCAGTTGTGCATATGTTCATAAACATACGTTTGTTCATAAAACTCTAATTACAAAAGTTTATTTTACATGAAAAATTTTGAAATCAGCATTTTTGTAAGCCCTATTGAATACAATATCATACAATATTTTCTTCTCATTTATCTTTTACTGTTACCTGCTAAACTTCAGGTATTTTTAAAATTTGTTTTATTGAAAAAGTTATACAAATCACAAAAAGTTACCCTAATGTCCTAAAAACCGATTATTTAAGTTGGTCTAAATTTTTCCTTCCTTCTGTCGTAGCTGTCAAAAATCCTTGTTTCCCTTTTCATGGGAACAAGGATTAGAACTAGATTTTGAATTTATTATTATTATTATTATTTGTGAATATTTCAAAGACTAGAGTTATCACAAAATGAAGTTTATCGTGAATTGTGAAAATTATCTTGTACTAAATTATTATCATCAGACCTTGTGAACCTGAAGTCGAGTCTTGTCTGGTTCCAGCTCTACCATGAGTTATCTCTGTCGAGTGCTGCTTTCCAAATGAAAACATCTAATATGATCTGGGTGTCAGAAGTTATTCAGTCCTATTGAAATCATGACAGGCTTTCTTTTCTCTTTATACTTTGGCTGGGATTTCTTCCTGCCCCATCCCAATCACTTAATCGACTAAACTAAGCCTGCAGTCCTTATTCATTATTTTAGGGTTTGCAGAGGCCAACAAGGTTGTTTCCCTGTATTTACTTCAAGATAAGGTATCCCCTTTAGACAAATCACTGTCTTCTTCCATTTCAAGGGTAGCCTTTCTTCAGTCTATACATTGTGTAGTAGAGATCCTGAAGAAATTCCACCAGTTCGTATCCTGAACATCAGTTGGCAGCTCTGTTAAGAAATTGTTGACACCAGTGACTTTATTGTTCTTAATGTTTATAACAGCTTCTATATTTGGGAGGGGGGGTCCTAATGATGTACTTCCTGTGCTTCATCCACGGCAAGCTATCTGCACTATTCTTCAGCATTACCCCTATTGATGTGAATTATTATTATCCCTTCGAATTGATCCGCCCACTGATCCAATATCCATTGCTTAGGAATCAGTCCATGATCAATGACCCAGTGATTAAAAGTTAAGATCTCCTGCCTTTGTTGACTAATTAGAACAATTTTCAATGTAAATCTTATTAAAAAATAAATTTTTTAATATCTCTATTTAATAATCAATATATATTATAAAGCAAAGTGCACAATGTGCGTGCCGAAAAAGGCTCAAAAATGACTCCACGTAGGATTAAGAAAGTTATGTCTTCGTTTAGCCATATGACCCCTTACGGAGAAGAAGGTTTCCGTTTTTCTATAAGAATGTAAAATTGAAGAGAAAAGGACTGAAATTTTAAGCCTCTAGCACCATTTAATTAGCCTCTCTGAGATCGAGATACGAGTTTATGAATGAAAAATTTAGTTCGAGCTCCAGGCTACCAGGAAGCGCTAGGGTGCGTTTCACTCAATGTTTATTGTCCATTCATTCAGTATGTAATCGTTCTATATTTTTTCAGCTGTTCTTTTTAAATTACTAAGAAATTAAGAGATAATAATTAGTTTGCGTTCCAAAATAAAATAAGTACTTTACATCTCAGCAATCAATTAGAAAACCAACTGGATGCCTTAAAAAATTAGTTTCCTCATAAGAAGGCTAATATATGATCTGCACATTACATTTAATCTATATATAATATATACTTAAGTAAATTGAATGCAATATGAGTGAACATTTCGTAGTAGTACAGTGAGCGAATAAAATTAGACATAAAAAAAGAGATGAATTAATTAAATATAAATCGAAAATAAAAAGTTTGAAGTGTTCTTTTTGTATTTATGAAAAAGAAGTTGGTTTGGTTACTACGTATGATGAGCATTCCAGTTGACAAAACGACTAACTCCAATAACAGCATTCCAGATTTTATCATCCCTCATAGTTCATAGTTCAAGATAAAAAGAAACATGATGAAAAAATTGTGCCTTCAAGAAATTTTGGTTTTCACTTTGTAATAGTAGTAAGATTCTAGATATGCATAAACCGTTCAAATTACGGGGGATATCTTAAGGGAGGTTGAAATGGAAGAAAGGTCCTAAAAAAAAGTTTCTATGAATCTTCGGTAGACTTCTGGATCAAATAGGACCATCATAGTTGCAGCAAAATTAGTTGTTCATTTACCATTTTCAACCCCCTGTAAATTATACAGGGTTCCTTATTTGGGCGGACTCTGCAGATCTCAAGTCTGCAGAATATTGATACCAACCAAGTTAAAACCGAATTTTCAAAAAGGTGCTAATTTTGTTCTATATTTCCTTTAATTTTAAAGTTTTTCTGGTATTAAAACTACCACACAACTACCGGAGCGAAGCCGAGCACCCTAGCTAGTGTTATTATATATTTTTGAGTAAATGATGGATGACCGAATATTGAATATATATAAGAATAGTCCTGGGTGGTGGTCAAATTCTACCAATAGTATGGAACTATTTTAATGCAGCCAACATTTAGACCCAAGAATGCAGGTCTTCTTCAGGCCATGTGACGTACGTTGGAGGTATTAGGGCCTAGAATGGCTTCTAGGCTGCTAGGTTTATATGCTATGCCCTAATACCTCCAACGTCACATGACCTGATGAAGAATCTGCATTGTTGGGTCGAAACGTTGACTGCAATAAAATAGATTAATACTATTTGTAGATTTTTGATCCCCAAGGCTAATCTTATATTTTTGCTTAGATCGATGGTTCCAGAGATGTTAAAGGTGTAAGATTTATAACATTTCTAGGGTCTGTTTGCGGAGACCACCTCCAGTTACTTTATGATGCAGCATCCAGTTACTTTTAGTAAACAGTTACTTTCAACAATCTGTAGTGGTTATAAACACCTTAATATTTAATTTCAGTGATAATAAAAATGGTTCTGTTGAAATTAGCTCAAGAAAGTTCTGAAAAAAACAAGGCAATTCAGTTTTTGCAAGAAAATGATATTTTACATAGAACAAGGGTGTGTTCATAAATATTGTTATCAAAGTATGGGTAAAGGTACTGAAGAGCGGCTGATGGACGTGGCATGTTTTGAGAGGTTATGTGACCGTCATGTTATCGAACTCCCCTCGCCTTTATTTCAGTTAAAAAGTGCCTTAATTGGCTTTAATCGATTCTAGCTTTCGACTCCCGCTCGCTCTTCAGAGATAAATAAACCCCCAAAAGGGTCCTTTTCAGTGGAGATCGGGCCTTACTTTGAAGAGCGCCTTAGTGAACGGCGGCGCGTAAGCCGCACTTCAGTACTAGTGCCAAAATAAAGTGTTTAAAAGAAGTGACTGTTTACTAAAAGTAACTGGATGTTCCGTCATCAAGTAACTGGAGGTGGTCTTCGCAAACAGACCCCATTTCTACTTTTAGCTGAAATTGTTAACAACCTTCTTGTGTTACATTAACATCTTTTGTTATAAAATTTGTTTAAATCTCTTTATTTTATGAAGAAAAACATAAGGTAATTGAAAGTATCAAAACATCCAAAAAAGGAAATTAAAAACTCAACATATATATTGAAGAATACTAATGTATACTTCCAAGGGCGTACCCAGGATCAAAACTAGGGGGGTGGCAAGCTAAAATCTAGGGGGGGGGGAAGCTATGGTCGTTCAGGTAGTAACATCTTACCGCGGAAAAGGTGAATGAAACCAAAATTATGTATAATTATAGCAGTGCTTTATCAACTAAGTTATTACAATTATTTGCTTGAAAAAATGTATTCTATTATTGCTTCCAGTCTTAAACGCCTAAAAAATTATTGCTTCCAGCCTTCCAGGGGGGGCAGCTGCCCCCCGTGCCCCCTGCTGGGTACGCCCATGCTAGTAGATACAAATACTACACATATACTAAATTTCAAGAAAATCTGAGATGGTGAGGTTCAAAATGATATATTTTTGTGTTGATTTCATGTGGAATTGCCCTGCTTCGCTTTTTCACCGCCATTACGATTATTTAACACCGCCATTGAACTATTAACACGTTAATTTTTTTGATTAATCTTAGAGTTAAAATGTTGTAGTTCATTTCTTAACCTGTTAATAAGAATACTACGTTTCCATCTCAAGATTGATAAAAAATACTTAACCATGTAAAGAGGAGAATTGTAACCGCCCCTGGCAGTGAAAAAGCGAAGCAACAACAACGTTTGGTTTGTTTGTTGGACAAAGGTGCCTTTACACTGTACGAACGCGAACAGCCTGTCTCGTGCACTGTTCGGCTAATCTTAATAAGACACGAATCAAACAGGTAGTTTATCCGTTCGCCTGTTTGTTCGTGGATAGCGCTAGTGTCGCTTTTGTGTCTTTGCTTCCAGTCTTAAGAGCCTAAAAAATTATTGCTTCCAGCCTTCCAGGGGGGGCAGCTGCCCCCCGCTGGGTACGCTCATGTATACTTCTTTGATTTCCCTTGAAAGACCAACAGCAGGTGGAAAATTAAAATTGCAATGCACACAAACCATATTCAAACATGCTTGTTTCATGTTTAATATTTTCCATGTTTTGGATTAAGTGTAAACAGTACTCGAAGAACACAAACCAACAAGCCAACAAACAAGTTTTAAATGTTTTCTTCAATTTTATTTCATTTCAGCCGAAATCTCAAATATGGGTGTGTTTTTTTATACCCTACGGAATAGATTAACAACACTTAAATGATGTTTGTTAGGAATCTGTTGGCTCTGTAATAAATATTTCTGTCGTTACCAGTTTAAAAGTAAATTTAATAACTCTATTTTCTGTTTTGAAAGTTTCCAACAATCTTATTTTTGTTTATATAACTTCCTTCTTAAGTAATCTTAAGAGTGTATAGCTTGAGCCTCAAATAAAAGTTGATACTCATGATATTGATACTTTTATCAATAAATGTGCTATTTATTTTTACTCGATAATTTTCCGTAACATGATTCGTACTATTTCGTATTTTTGTTTTATTTTTTGGTGTATCTTGTTGGATGCATATCACTCAGTAGTATTTAGTTACCTCAGAGGCAAGATTATTTTGCATTCGACACCTCTTTGAATAGTTTGATGTACTTACGTAAGCCTAAATAGTTTCGTGTGTTTTTATTTTTGTATTTAGCAACAAATTTGATAGCAGAAACTGTGTCCGAACGAGAGGTAGAAGAAAGCGTTAGCAAGGAACTGGATGGATTACGATGATTGTTAACAAACAATTATTTCATGGTATAGCAGTGACGATATCCGCGTTTGCTTTGTGCATGTCCGAGTTGGTTGAATAAATTGCCTCTAACATTGGTCTGCACTAGGCGAGCTTTGGTGGTCGTTCGTTCCTGTTTAAATGATCAAATCCAGGATATTTTTCGAATCAGCTTGAATCGAGGTGAGTAACAGTACAGTCAATTATATTATTTTGAGTAGAGGCAATTTATCAGTGCAGTTGCTTTCGGCATTTGGGACCAATTCGTCACATTTATTTTATATACTACATTGTATGCACACATCTAAAATTACGATCTTTGTAGTTCCATAATATTTAATTTGAATGATATAGAATAAACTGTTATCAATAATATTTCCTATATTTCCTACACATTTCTGCTACTCTACAAATAACGGAGTCCCACAAAAATTAAATATCAACTGAGTTAAGTATTCGTTGTTGTTCTGAAAAATACTCCAGCGCTCAAAAATTCTAAAATTAGAACTTCAGAAAATAAGAGAGAGTGGATATTTTCATTTATAAAGAAAAACACTGATTCTTCGATCCAATAAATTTATTTTCTATTCTGAACGCCTGGTTTCGATTCCTGTGTATCGATATCAAGTTCGGGAAATAAATTCATTTTATTACATTTTAAAATCTAAATTTAGAACTTAATTTGACCATCAATAATTATTACTACAATAACAGTTATCATTGTTGGTTAAATTAGGTTCTAAATATGGCCTTTAAATTTTTTTAATTTCACTAATTTATTTTCAGATCTTGAAAATTATTTAAACTGGTTGATTGAAGAGAGTAATTTTGAAATATTTTATAAAATCAGTTTCATCTATAAACACCATCTACGATTTTTTTTTTTATTTTTCTGTTTGATTTCTTATGTGAATATATTCATACCTTTTTATACTATTTATCTTTATTTCGGGCCCATTTTCCCCGTCTTCAAGTCCCGTTGCTTTCTATCTCACCGACAACATGATTGAATGAATAGAAGACTGATTTAGGTTAAATAAAATAAAAAAGATAAATTGGAAGTCTGACAATCACACCACACACTTCAGTATGTGTAGATAATAAATTTTAGCTGTGTAGCGCTTAGTTCAGTATGGTTTTATACCGAAATTTGAACTCACTAACTTCGGGTTGTCAGGAAGAACCCTGCCTACTTTTCTGTTCTTCGTAATCTCGATATTCACTACATTTTTTTCTGTTACACAGCTATTGCTAAGATTTTGGTTTCTTTTTATTAAGTGGATATTTTTCATTTTTTTCCATGAATTGAAGGTCTTCCATACGTTTAACATAAAATCTTTTTTTTTTCTTTCTTTTTTTCTTAATAACCTACATCCATAGTATAGTACAAAGGGTACTACAAAAGTTCTGCAATACAGCTTTATTTATTTAATTTTCTCTAAGTAATTTCCACCACATTCAATACACTTGTCGATACTCCATACGTCGAAACCAGTTATTAAACCAGCTCTGCCAATTTTCATCTGGGATTGAGGCACATTCGTTGTCCCAAGCCCTCAGAAGGTCCTCGTCACTTGAAAAACGTTTTCCTTTGACCTTCATTTTCATATGTGGGAACAGCGCTAAGTCACAGGGAGCAAGGTCTGGACTGTTAGGAGGGTGCTCAAGAAGTTTCAGCCCAGTAGTGGCCAAATACTCGGTGCAGGCTCAGGCACTGTGAGCTGGTGTGTTGTCATGGCGGAGGTACCAGGTGTCCATTCTTTACTTTGGTCTCAGGTTTTTCATAGACTCTTATGACTTTAGGCTGGCACTGCTCCAAAACAACACGCTTTACAATTCTGCTTGATCTGAAAAATACAGCGATAATTTTTTTTTTATAGATTGAGTTTTTCAAACAGTTACAGGTGTATCCTCATCGTCAATAACCCAAACTTTGTTTTGAGCCTTGGTCGGCACTTCATAATAGTATAGTCAAGTTTCGTCACCAGTCACGATGCTGTTCACATATGTAGAATGTCCCTTATCAAATAGTTTCAGCATCTTTCGGCACCAAGTCACATGATGAATGAGTCATTTGCTCTTCAGTTAGACTATGGGGCACCCAAACACAACTTTTTTTTTTTACCTTTAAATGGTCTCTCAGAATTGAATGAATTTTTGGTGCATGAAGGCATAATTTCTCCTCTATCTGTTGATATGTCACTCGACGGTCCTCATCAAGCATTTTCCTCACAGCAGAAATGTTTTCCTCTGTTACAGACGTTCGCGGCCTTCCTTCTCTCTCAGCGTCCTCCAGAGTGAAATTTCCCCTTTCGAATTCTCTGTACCATCTAAATATAGTCGTACTATGTGGACAATCATTATTCAATGCAATCTTCATTTTTTCTAAGCATTGAACCAGCACAAAATTAAATCGCAGAGATGTGATACTGGCGGCTCGTATGCAGGCATGCATAGGTCTGAACATGCAGTAACTTGCAGCCTCCTTTCTTTCAGGTCTTTCTGTTAAGTTACACTGCAAAACTTTTTTAGTACCCTTTGTAGTATGAGAGAGTTATCACAAGAATACTAGTTTTATTAATTTTTTTTTTTTTTCTGTTTCATAAACGCTATCCTCTTATTTATCATTATTATAATTTTTAATTTATATCACTTCTACTTAGATAATTATAAATTTTTTTATAGTAAAGTGCAAGACCGGGTGATGCTCACAGGAAGACACATGGTGAGGGATGTCTCTTGCAAAAACTGTAGCGCAAAGCTTGGCTGGATTTATGAATTTGCCACTGAAGAAAATCAAAGATACAAAGAAGGGAGAGTTATCCTGGAAAGGGCACTCATCACAGAAAGTGACGGCATCGATGAACGAATCCGTGATGATTGAACTCATTAACGACAGTGTGCATCTAATGAGAGACATTATGACACATCGCAGATGACACTCGAGTTTAAAAACAAAAAAAAATGAACGATTTCATTTTAGAAAATGACTGATACTTTTAATATATTATACAAGCATAAATTGAATATTTGATGAAAATTTCATTTATGTTTTTTATTGTGATCTATTTTCTTTTTAACTGGGATAATGAAGAAGAATGGTATTCCTTTCTTAACAGTTGCCAACTAGAGTTTTATTTTTACTTTGGAAATAAGAGCTAATTTTTATATGTATATTTATATTAAGAAAAGTTAATAAGTTCTTATGCAGTTTCTGGAATGATTGCCATTTAGAGATTTATTTTTCATTCTAAAAAAATGTGAGCTAATTTTTGTATAGTCTGATTAAGAATAACTGACAATTTCCGATACTGTTGGCAAAATATTTAATGATCAGCATAGATATAAATATATATATATTTTTGTTTTTATACAATTAGATTTTTTATCTGTTTTTAATCAAATATATTTAAAATACCAAAAAAATAAATAAATAATTAAATAAATGAGTAAATAAATAAAGTATGTTCTGTATTGAAAGCTCGTCATTATTGAGTTTTTACTCAATACAATATTTTATATTGCGGTTTGTAATAAATAATTTGTTTTATATTTGCTCATTTTTATAAACATTTAAAATGTTTTTCATATGTAATAAAATAAGTTTCTCCATATTCATATCCAGCATCAACGAATGAATTAAACTATTAATCATATTCATCATCATTGATTATCCAGTATTTTAAATATGTTTCAAAACTTCTACTGATACCTGACTTAACAATGTAATTGATGTTACCTTTTTCTTTCGTACGCCTTAAGTAAAACTTTTATTTTTATCATATTTTTTATTTCGATTTGTATACCACTTAATGAATTTAGTAATAACCTTTGTTAACCATGAAATTTTTAGAATTTAAGGAATAGCGTGCAATTTATGAACAAAGTGTGGGCTAAAGGTTATTAATGTTTAGATGAAAAATTTCCTTTCCTGGTAGAGTGTACTATTTTCTCTTACTAGACTTTGTAAGTCTGTTGATGTAATTCATATTGTATTTGGAAGAAGAAAAAAAAGCTTATTTAGTTTTTACATTAATTTAGAGTTTCTAATTCTTGCACCGAATGAGACTACAGTACTTAAGGAAAGAGTTATTGGATAAGCAATTTATTAAAGAATTTTATTATATATTTGTGTATTATTTAATAACCTAGAAATTTTGATTTTATTCCCTTCCTAGCTGTATATACCGGTTTCACCCGGCGAATTTAACTTTTTTAATTTATGAAATCTATAAAGTGAGACTTTTATCGACTCAAACGGTCGATTTCGTAACAACCAATGTAAAGCTAGATCAAAGCGATTTTTAACACTTCGGCGCGGACCCAGTAGATCTACTGGGTGCCTGTCAACTCACCGTACTGGCCCGGTAGATCTACTGGATATTGGATAGGGGGTAGGTGCAGGACCCTCCCACCACCCACCGTCCTCCGCCCCTCGGCTAGACAGCAATTTCGTACCTCGAAAGCATACAAATTGCACGGGAACGGAGTCTTAGGCAGTATAAAAATTTCTAATTAAATCGAAATAGTAAAAAGGAGTAATTAAATCGAAATATTAATAAAATTAAAAAAAAAAAAATTAAAATCGAGCGTAGTCCTCGGCTCCAAGGGTAGAGGCTAAATATCGGTGATGGAAATTGGATGAGGCCAAAAATAGGGGGTAGGTGCCGGAATAATATTAAAAATCGGTGTAACCACTCTTACCCACCCCCTTAACCCTAATTTCTGGCTTGAGTTATCATACCTCGAAAGCATACAAATTGAACGAGAGCGGAGTGTTAGGCAGTATAAAAATTGCCAATTAGATCGAAAGAGTAAAAAGGACTACTTGAATCTTAATAATAAAAAAAAAATAAAAAAAATCGAGCGTAGCCACGGCTCTAAGGGTAGAAGCTAATTATCGGTGATGGAAATTGGATGAGGCCAAAAATAGGGGGTAGGTGCCGGAATAATATTAAAAATCGGTGTAACCGCTCTTACCCACCCCCTTAACCCTAATTTCTGGCTTGAGTTATCATACCTCGAAAGCATACAAATTGAACGAGAGCGGAGTGTTAGGCAGTATAAAAATTGCCAATTAGATCGAAAGAGTAAAAAGGACTACTTGAATCTTAATAATAAAAAAAAAAAAAAAAAAATCGAGCGTAGCCACGGCTCTAAGGGTAGAAGCTAATTATCGGTGATGGAAATTGGATGAGGCCAAAAATAGGGGGTAGGTGCAGTACTAGTACTAGGTATATATATACTGGTATAGGTACTAGGTACTAGATAGTTAGTTAGAACTAGATAGTTCTAGTTTATGACTTCTCTAGAAACGCTCGTGAAGGAGGATTTTTGACAATTCTTCGGCAAATCCGGCATATTTTGCTTCAGTTATGTAACTTTTGCCAAAGAATTGTCAAAAATTCCCCTTGACGAGCGTTTCTAGTAAAGTCTTAAACTACGCAGCATGGCCAGTAGATCTACTGGGCCCGCACGGTGAGTAGACAGGCACCCAGTAGATCCGCACCGGCACTGAATGTGTTAAAACAATAAAGAATATATCCAGAGATTAGCTGAAGTTATGCAATTTTAATACGGACAGGTGTTCGCACCTGGTATGAAAGAACCACTGAGCGAAATTTGGAGAATTTAGGACAAACGGTATGGATTTCCACAAATAACAAACAAACTAACAGAATTTCATCTTAATTTATATAGATTAATGATTATTTTAACAATGTTTTGGCCAACATTTGGATCCATATATTTGAAAGTGGTCTAAAGTTCTGTTTACATGGTTTAATTTTTGGAACAAAGTTTGAAACAAACATTGCTTCGCTGTTTGACCTCCTGCGGGCGTATAAAATCGACCAAATGATCTTGTTTAAATGATTAGGATTTGAGAAATCATGGGATGATCATTATTCTTATCAAAGAGTTAATAAATGAACTAAAATATTTTCATCCCAAGATTTAAAAAAAAAAAAAAACTGAAATGTTTGAACAGGTCTATTTTGTCCATTATAATCATCCGTAGCGGTCAAGTAGTGAAGTTTAAACGTTCAACGTTTGGTTTAAAAATTTTTTCCAAAAACAACCACCCTTGAGTATAAAAAAAAAAAAAGTAAAGTAATGGGATGGAGAAAAAAACCATTAGTTAGAGATCTCCCCTTAGAAAAAAATAAAGTAGTGAAAATTAGTTCTGACTTGATAACATTTTAAAATGAATTATAAATATATGTATAGTTAACAAAAAAATCTGGTGCGATGCGCGCAACACACAACTTTCACTTACCAACTTACTTAGATTAGAAATAATTGCCTTTTCTCAAAGTCAAACATTTTTCCACATTCATTTCTTGTTTTTATTTATATTTTCTCTATGAAAAACACTAATTTTTTTATTATTAAATAAAAGTTTTTACTTGTGATAATTCGGCAATGCAAGCATAATACTCCAACTCGTCTGATTTTATAATTCTCTATGTAGTTGTTGAAAACTTCATGTAGTTATCATGAAACAAATAATTTCCATTAAATGAACAGACAATCTATAATTCCAAAGCATTGGTCTGTCACTAAAGGCGTATTAATTTTATTTAAGTTAATTTCTCCATATAAACAAAAACAAAAGTGATTTATAGGAAAACAAAAAAGGCCCCCTCAGAACATTTTAATAATGATAAAGCTTACCTGATATTAAAGAACACCTAATTTTCATTAAACATGACGAATTTGATCAAAATCATAAAGTACCCCAAGTATCGTCAATAAAGTACCCCCTCCGTTTGACCCTAAAACGTGTATTTCCGTTGAAAACCGGAAGTCGAAATTTTTCACAATCGTAATTCTTTCCCTAAATATATATTTCATATATAGGTAAGTGAAAGTAAAAATACATGTATAGTTAACAAAAAAAAAATTGAAAACATAAATATTACATATCTTTGACAATGGCACATGTTGTATCAAGATGGGATTCGATGTTATTCAGAATACTATTGCCATTTGTATAACATTTATTTCTTTTTATTTCTGTATTTATTTATTTGTTCGACTTGTGTTGTGGTTGTGCTATTGAATCCACTGCTATGGTCTGATTGGTTGAATGTTTGATATAAACTGGGGAGTTATATTAACTGGTTACATTTCTTATTTTTTATCATAATATTTTATATAAAAAAATTAAATTGGATTATAAAAATTAATTCAGAATGAAAATTTACCATGTACATTGATATAAAATGTTGACATTTCCTTTAGGTCTTGATATGTTAATATATTTAACTTGTGAACCCGTAGCTTCTCCACTTTCAAATTTAGCACTCCTTTAGCCAGCATATAGTAGAATAATATATCTTTATTTGAAAAAAAATCTAAAAAGGCGCTTTTTCAAAATTAAAAATATTTTAGATTTTTTTTTTAAATATTTCTAAAAATATATTTCTATATTATTTATCTTGAAAAAGTACCCTTTTTTAATTTAACAATGGGTTATTTTCCCATTTTGAAATGTGACTCATCTTTAGCTAAAAAATGCAAGAATAAAATATGTATATTACTATTTTTTATTTTAAATTAAAAGGGATGTTTTTCATAATTTGAAAAAAAAAAGTTTGTTAAAGATATCTTCTAATAATATGGTCATATGGATATGAAAAGAAACAACACAGAATACTGAAAAACATGAAACCTCTTTCAGCTTTCTATCACAAATAGATTCTGAGATATACCACAAAACAGTAAATCCAAAAAATCAGAAATTTCATATTTTTCTTTACATTAATTCATGCAACAAATAACCGGAAAATTAATACAATCCTAGAGACCTAAAGATCTAGATCCTCATTGATTTGTTATGGAATTAACCTATAGCAATATCTAAAGGATATGAGAGGTTTTTTATAAGGTTCTATGGATAGAAAACGAAGCAAATATATATATATATATATATATATATATATATATATATATATATATATATATATATATATAAGACTTTACAATTAAAGGAAATATAGAACAAAATTAGCAGTTTCTTGAAACTTTTAACATATTATCAATATTAAAATTCGAGATCTGCAGAGTCCGCCCAAATAAGGAACCCTATATACTTTAAAGGGGGTTGAAAATGGCGAATAAACAATTAATTTTGCTGCAACTTTGTCGAGTCATGCATCGTTTTTGATGGTTTCTGTGATTCTGAATCCTATATTTCTAAATTTCCTATATTTCTTTTTATCCTGAACTATGAGGGGTGATAAAATCTTATTGAAAAAATGCTGTAATTGGAGTTAGTCATTTTATCAACTGGAATGCTCATCATACATAGTAATAAAACCATTTTTCATAATTGCATACAATAAGAACACTTCAAACTTTTTATTTTCGATTTATAATCAGTCAATTCAGCTCTTCTTTTTTGCTTTATGTCTGTTTATTTCGCTAACTGTACTACTAAAAAATGTTCAGTCATATTGCATTAAATTTACTTAAGTAGATGTTATATATTGATTAAATATAATGTGTAAATCAATTAACCTTCTTATGAGAAAATTAATTTTGTAAGGTATCCAGTCGGTTTTCTAATTGATTGCAGATATGTAAAATCATTATTTTATTTAGAAAGAAATGGTAAAACAATTTTAAAAGTAATTTAAAAAGAACAGCTGAAAAAATATTTAACCTTTACAAACTGAACGGAATGAATGAACAATAAACATTGAGTGAAACGCACCCTAGCGCTTCCTGGTAGCCTGGAGCTCGAACTACATTTTTCATTCATAACCTCGTATCTCAATCTCAGAGAGGCTAATTAAATGGTGCGAGAGTCTTAAAATTCCAGTCCTTTTCTCTTCAATTTTACACCCTTAAGAGAAAAACAGAAACCTTCTTCTCCGTTATGGGTTTTACAGCAACACGCTGACATAACTCTCTTAAACGTGCGTTGAGTCGTTTTTGAGCCTTTTCGGCACGCACATTGTACACTTTGCTTTATAATATATATTGATTATATATATGTATATTTATTTGACATTATTTATCATAATGTCATCATTAATTCATGAATCCTATCGTAGCAATCGAACTTACTTGTTTCTTGAAGCATCAACTTCTCTCAAAGCAAACATCAGTTGATATGAACTGTTACTTATATTAAATATTTGTTTGATGGTGCATGATTTATCTTTGGGGTCCCAAGAGACCTCTCCGTCTCACCTTTATACAAACGGTTAAAGCGGTTATATATACCCATCATACTTTAGTAAATATTTCCTGGCCTCCTTCCTTTTCCAAGTTATCCGATCCCGCCATCCTTCATAAATCACCGAACTTCTCCAGTTCCAGCTTTCGAAAGATCCATCATTGTCCGGTCCTCATCCCCATGGAACTCTATTCCCCCTTTTATCCGTCAATCCAACACTCTCCCTACCTTTAAATCCCGCCTGTACACTCATCTCCTATCCACCCAGTTTCCCGAACAATTGTAAATAGTCTTCATAAATTCTCAGTTTTAACTTTAAATTAGTGTAGGGCTTTACTATTTATTTATCTTTTAAATATAAGTTCAATTTATTTTAATTGCAAATAAGTGTATATATGTACGTATTATATGCTGCACACACTTAGTTATTTTCATGTTAAGTCAATAAGGATATTATTTATTTTTAATTTTTTCATCACAAGAAGATTAATTTATTATTTATTTATTTTTATTTATTTTTATTTTATTATTATTATTTATTATATTTTATTTTTAATTTATTATTATTATTATTATTTTTATTTTTACTTATTTATTATTAATTTATTTTTATTAAGTGGGACTTGGAACCGACTTAGGCGAGATACTCAATAACACCTCGAAGATGGCCGAAAAGTTGTTCGTGTTTCTACGGAAAATTAATCTTTTTGACAAACTTTAATGTATTTACTTATTATCTTTCATTCTTCTTTCTTTTTTTCACTTTAATTCATTTATAATAGTAACCTTTTTCAGTAGTCTCCCTTTCTAAGCAACATCTAAATTCTTAATAGTGACACTACCTTCTTCATTGTTTTCTGTCACCCATAATTTTTACGTTACTATTGTTTATTTTATTTTCTACTCCGATATTTCTCTTCCTACTTTTACAACTGTTTTATGGGGGCTAAAATGACCCAAGTGGTTGAAGAGCACATTTTGTTGTGAATAAATAAATAAATTTTTTTTTTTTTTTTTTTTTTCATTTTAATTTGCTTCATTTTTTTATAATACTCTAAGGCACTGAAGCCTATTATATGTATCTGTATAATTTTTTCCTGAGGGACTAGTTCCCGGTACAATCAATGAAGAGTTTATTATTATTATTATATTCCTGGATGTGGAAAGGAGATGTGAAAAAAGAAATTAAATTAGATGGGAAGATTGAAATTAATTGTTAAAAAATTGTCTTATTTTTTGTATTTATTAATATTATACGTAATTTGGGCCTGTGCTGGACTCCTTCTAGTAAATTTGTAGAATATGCAGACTTTATCTTTGATTTGCTTGATTTAATTGTTGTGTTGAAACATATACTAGGTTGTTACAAAAGTCCTTGTGCATATCTAGTTGTTTACATTGAGGTCTCTAATTTAATCCTTATTTAATCTCTGACGAATACAATTCTTATGTCAATGTTTATATTAACTAATCCTCTAATTATCTATGTACGCTAACTGTCTCTGCCTTTCATTCAGTTTATTAAATTTCACTAGAAATGTCGGAAGAAAAATTTGTTTTCCGCGGCCTTCTTCGGCGTTATTGGAAAAAAGGTTTTAGTGCAAAGGCCTCAGCCGAGGAAATTTGTGCAGTGGAAGGGGAAAGTGTGGTGCATCGAAACACGGCCGCATTTTGGTTCAGGCGGTTTAATTCTGGGAATACAAGCCTTGAAGATGAACCATTGATATGAAGGCATTTTGCACTTCGAGCTGGTTCCAGAGGGCAGGGCTATCAACGCTGAGCTATACTGTGAACAGCTCGATAGGGTATATGAAGTTTTAAAAGTGAAATACCCCGCTTTGATTAATAGGAATCAAGCGTTATTTCAGCAAGACAACGCCCCTGCTCATCGCTCACGATTAGTTAAAGAAAATTTTTCAGAAATGAACGGGATTAGCGTCTTGCCCCACCCTCCTTACAGCCCAGACGTCGCACCATCTGACTTTTCAGGTCAATGGCACATTTTTTGAAAGGTCGGCGCTTTGAAAACTTCGATGATGTCAAATCTGGATGCGAGGAGTTCTTTGTCTCGAAAACTGCAGAGTGGTATCAACATCAAATACAACTTTTGGCTGAAAGATGGGTTAAAGTAGTTGAAAATGATGGCCTGTATTTTGAAGAATAAATTTGATTTGTAAATTTTGTACTCACATTTGAATAAAATTAATTTTGTGAACAAGGACTTTTGTAACAACCTAGTACCTTGGCTATTGCCTTTTCAAACTTCTTTGGACGGGTAACTGGGAGGAAGAAAGAGAAGAAATAAGCTGGTTTGGATGGTTATGAGTTGAGCAGTGAACAAATGTGGTGTATTTGTTATGAATGTATGATTTTACTGTCGGAATCTCCATCAGGGGCAGATTCAGTAAAAAATGTGCGGGGGGGGGGGGAGGGTCATGACTCCCGTGTCTCATAATCACGTGACTGACAGCTCCATTTTTGTAAGAGATTATTACCTTGTATTAAGAAGGACTACGATCTAAACATTCAAAAGTATAATGTTTAGGGCATAGTAACTACCTAACTGCACGGACGTGTCCCCCCCAATATTTTGGCAGGAGAGGACCCAATGTAAAAAATTATATATTTTACGAATTTATCCGAGTTTAACCAGTAAAATAAAATATAAAATATTAGTTAATGTCAGCGCACTCTATTGTTAAAAGCATAGTCAGGCGATTGTATATTTGATGAATTAAATATTTCTTATTTCTGCTTGAACTGTTTTGTTTTATTGATCTACATTTCTTTTTTAAACCAGGCAGTTTGATCCTACTTTCCATCAATTTGATGAAGCTTATATAATTATAGAAGTTGATGGGAAGCAATGAAATTAGTGGGGTCAGGACAGAAGAAAAATTTGGATAAAATTCAATCTATAAATTTTGGCCCACATCCTTCAACATTAAGCCTTAACAAATTCCTATTTTAATGTTAACTGAGGCATAAATCGACAAGTTTTAAGAGACTTATAAATACCTTTAAAATACAGCGTTAGAGGATGAATTAAATGTCACAACAGTTGTTTTTAGGGGTTGTTATTTCAACTTTTAGCCCCACGAATTTCCACCTACCCTATCTAGGAAAATACTGAGGCCATGCCTAATTGCATTATTTGTTTAAAAATATAGAAAAGCCAAAATATTTGAGTGGGGGGGGGGGGCCATGCCCCTGTAATCTCCCCTGTATCTTCCTAGGATCTCCATGTCTTTGTGTATTGGAAATATACCAAGGAGCGTTTACAATTATTTTAAGAATTTTCGACTCTGTGGTTTTATTAATTTAATATGCACCTGTTTAGTGGAACCTCAAAGTTCTGCTCCTTAGGTTAGAAAAGACCTTAGTATGTGTTATACATTAGTCTTTTGTTTTGTAAGTTAAGTGATTATTTGTTGTCTAGAAGGTTCGACAGTTGTTAGTATCGTTTGCTCAGTTCTTATCTTTTTATTTTTCTTATTAAAAAAAAAAATAATAAACAATATGTAAACCTCATTCACTGTTCAATGTGTTTTAAATTTATGTCAACGCTAGTTAGATAATTATCAATTTTTTTTCTTCTTTTTAGTAAAGTGCAAGATCGGGTGATGCTCACGGGAAGACACATGGTGAGGGATGTCTCTTGCAAAAACTGTAGCGCAAAGCTCGGCTGGGTTTATGAATTTGCCACTGAAGAAAATCAGAGATACAAAGAAGGGAGAGTTATCCTGGAAAGGGCACTCATCACAGAACTTGACGGCTTACGCGATGATTGAACTTACCACGGACAGTGTTCGTCTACTGAGAACATTATTTCGTTTTGAAATAAAAATCATGGACAAATTCATTTTAAAAATTGACTGATATTTTTAATATAAAAAGGACAAATAAAAAGTAGAAAAATATTTTATGATTAGTAGGATTATGAATGCATTATAATTTTATTAGAATTTGATTTTATTAATATTTGTTGTTAATTTGAAATATTTTCTAAATATGAAAATGCCCTATTAAGAAAAAAAAGTTGTTTCTAACATAAAATTATATTATATTGTTTTATTATTTGAATAGTTTTAAATCTATTGCTTATTTTAGCATGATTAGGTGGTATGGCATCCATCCATATTTTATTTTTGGTACATAAAGCATTACAATAGCACTACTGCAAATGTCTTTAAGTGCAAAAACTTATTTATGAATGTTGTTGAAGTTACCTTTTTTTTATCGAATATGCCACTGAAATACAGTGTGTTATCTATTTTTAGTAGATTTGTATAGGTGTAAAGTAAATAAACTTTGTTTAAAATAGTTTTATCATAAATTTTAATATTTATGGAATGATGTATGATTTACTAAGCATGGTAATAGGTTATTAATGTTTACTTGTTGAATTTCCTTTAATCTGGTTTGCTCTTTTTACTTACTGAACATTGCAATTCTTCAGTTAAGGTTTGAGCTTCAGATTAATGGATTCTTGAAAATATAGAAAACAATTGTATATTTTGCTTTCCAAAATCAATTTATATTGTTTCATTCTTGTATAAAATGAAAAAAATAAAATAAAAAAATGTGATAATAAATTTTAATGATCTCATCTCACCCTCTTTTTAACTCCTGTAACACAGGCCTGCAGTGTTCTTCGTGCCGAGAGTTTTATAGCTGATTCTAAGTATAATTGGTGCACTGAATCCAAATTTGCCATTAAGTTTTCCTCTATCAGCTGTAGTTTTTGAGGTTTATAAATACTTGCGTGACTTACCTCTATTAATACATAATTATTCGAATACATATGCATGTTAATAGCAGGTGGAAAAAAGCAAAGATATTAAAATTCTTTACATAAAACATTTCAAATCAATTAAAACCATATAAACACACACATAATTTACATAATCGCTTTGTTACTAAACCAATCAAATTTCAAAGAAACTCTATTTCACACTTCGGAAACTTCTTTTTGCGTGATTTTTTTTAATGTTTCTTCAAAGAGTCTCGTTTTAGTTTTCAGCAGTAATCTGCCATCATGTGGGTAACCCATGATCCAGTTAAGCATGTCAAAAGTATGCCTTAACAAAAAGTAATTAAAATTATTTGCTGGTGGGTAAAATCATACTAAAACGCGTTATTATTTTTTAATCCTTACAAACAATTATATACAGCTAGCTAATAGTTTAATATTCTAAAATAAGGAAAAAAACGTGCTAAAATAATTCATTTACATATATATTGTGGATTGTGCTATCTATATCTTATGTATTTAAATTTAAATAAAACTACTGTTAAGGTATGCTGAATCTAAAAAAGTAGAGCTGAAAGAAAAAATCTGATTTCATAATTGGAATCAGCGCCCCAAACAGTTAAAATCAGCTATAAGATTCTGTGTAATTATGAATGACTTTAAGTTCCAATATCTCTATATTGTTAATTTCAAATCTACATCTTCTGGGTTATTGCATTGAATAATCTCTTGGGCAAATTTAAATAGATAAATGTTAAACTGTAAACATTAATTCTAGTCTTTAGTTCAAAACCCCTCTTCAGATCCTATACTTCCCCTTCCTATATCTAAATGATGAGCCCACAACTTTCTGAACCTAAGTTAAAAACTTATAAAGCATTATTCATTTAAAACTTCTATGGAAACAAAATTCTTTCCAAAACCTACACATACATTCATAACCCTTAATTGGCATGAATAGCATTGATCCCTTGATGGCTTGAATCAAAAAATGAATAGAAATGAATTTTTTTCATAAAATTGTAGTTTTTGTTTTCTAAACAGAAATATTAAGGGTGCCTTTAAGTACACTTTAGCCAATCACCATAAAATAATCGTGGTGTCTTTAAGTACACCTTAGCTTATTGCCGTAAAACAATCATGGTGTCTTTAAGTACACTTTGGCTTATTGCCATCAAACAGTCATGGTGTCTTTAGGAACACTTTGGTCAATCAACATCAAAGAATGATATTTAATTTTTAGCCGATCACCATTGAAGAATGGTAGTGTCAATTACTATTCACGTTGGTTAATATCATTTCTACGAATATAAAATAATTTACTCGTTAATAGAAGATACAAATTTTAAATATAAAGAAATCTGTTTACAAAAGAAATATAAAGAAAGTACATTTGCAAAAAACAAAAGTATACATACAACTAAAAAAAATATATTTACAAAAAAGTATAGTTATAACTAGAAAATATACTTTTCAAAGCAGGTAGAAAAGTATGTTTACAACTTAAATAAGATCAATTATTATAAAAGAATGATTTTCTAATAAATACATAAACCATTTATGGCCGTGCTACATTATTTTGGGGTTTTTCAAGTTTTCAATAAATTATGGTGAATTGAAAAAATTGAAGCGTGGAAATGCATAACGGTATAAGTGCCAAAAAAATATATAAAGATTTTTTTTTGCCAAATTGTTATGTGTGTCAAAACCATTCTTTAGAAATAGATTTAATTAATTTTTAGTTGTTAATAAGTAGTTCATTGAACGTTTGAAAGATAGCATGAGTGTAAGCGCCGAACAAAGTTCACCTAGTGGGTAAAAGTGATATTATTTCTGGAAAAATTTCTCAAAGGCACTTATACCCTTTTGCATTTCCATGCTTCAATTAATATAAGGTTTATGTTTATTCACATTAATTTTCATCAAAGTGATTAAAGTGAGTTAGTATTAGCTATATTTAAAGGATTATTAAGTGCGGACTGATAGAATTAGCGTTAGTATTGCATATTATTTATCATCATATTTGTTGTATATATTTCAAATTCTTTGTTATTGTACTTGTTTAAAATTATATATTAATCTTATGATTTTTGTTACTAATATTTCTGTTTAAAATGGTCTAGGGCCAACTCTTTTGTTAGGGGGATTCCCTGATTACAAATAAATAAAAAAAATAAAATGAATGAAATATAGAATTGTAAAAAATAAAATTAAGAAATTGTTTTTCCATGGAATTCTAGAAAACAGGGCCCTCAGAAGTATTGCAAAATCTAACATTGCATTTTTTGCAAAGTATAACAATTTGATATACATGGCAAAGCCTGCACTTCCCTTTGGTTATAACGATTTGCCAATGCTGCATACCATCAAGCTTTGCTGCATCAGGTATGACTGCAGCAGCAGTAACTTTTTTTTGAGGCTGGAATTGCTGGGGATCTGCATCAGCTCTTTTTCACACGTCTCTACAGGAGTATATCCTCTGCAATTCGAATGCGAAATCGCCTTAATGTTATTTCCGTTCCTTTTAAATAATGACCATGAATTATTTACCATTAGATCTATAAATTGGCTAAAAATGCTTGAATAATATTTGTGCGAATGGTAACCAGTTCTATAAAGAGCAATAAAAAGATCAGCGAGATCAACATTTGCGTGTTATATTTCTTTATTTGGGCAGGACATTTGATAAATTCATTTTTTCTTTGGACCACCTTGAAACATATTCAATTGGCTGGGCCCATATACAGGAGCTGGCTGAAATAACTCCTTTATTGTAAAACCATTTAACAATGCTAATGCATTTTTTACTGTCTAAGTATTATTCACAACATATTCTTCCCCCTCTTTTTTCATATTTTTAGAGGTAAAGGGAACACCTCGACATCTATTTAACCAGAGAATTGCCAATGACAAAATCCCATATTCCTTTCTGAGGTAAGAAATTAAATCAGGTGAAGAGAACCAATAATCAAAAAATACTACTGATAACGGTTTCTTTTTTATACTTTCACACAGTGCTATTACAGCTTTTTCCGAAAATGTAAAACACTCATTTTCTTTATGGAAAAAATCTAAATCTTTGAAGGTGCCTTGGCCAGAATAATTAAAAATATATTAATATAAAAGTTTATCGAAGAAAATTTAAGCATAAAAGTTTTATAGTATTATATGCAGAAAGTAATGAGGCTATGTTGACTTTACTATTCTCGACCTGGTTGGGTTAAAATTTATATTGGACCAACAAAATTAATCTTGTCGACCTTTTAAACCATCATCTTCTTGTACCAGAAATGGCCAGGATGAGGAAAAAAAAAAAAGAAGAATCTCTAAGCAGTGAGATATAAATGTAGGATTACGTTGAAAATTATTAAAACAGAGGAAAAAAGAAAAATACATGAGAAGGGCTTTTAGAATTTCAAATAAACTATTGTTTGTTTATTTAATGTCCATTTATGCCACTAAAGCTAATCGGACGATAATACAGTGGGAGTGCTGAATTTCGCCTATCCAGTTATAATTAGGATATGGATCTTTAACGAGTACCTGACATCGTACAGACTCAGGACCTCCATTTTACGTCCTATCCGAGGGACAGCATAGCTAAGGATTTTTTACTCCCATTCAAAATCCTAGGACCACTACGGGACGCGAACCTGTGACCTTTAGTACTGTAGGTTGCCATGCTAACCACTACACCACAGGTGACCCCAAATAAACTATTGTTTAGCAAAAGGGCATCAAAATTTGAATTTTATTATTAAAATAATCAAATGATTATTAATGTTGAAAAAAATTACACACAATGTCCAGAGATCACCATGGTTTAACTGAAATAATTCAGCACCTTAAACTTAATATACACCTCCTTTCAAGACCTTGGACTATTTTTTTTAAAAAGTGAGTCTTAGCCTTGAGCATGTTCTTTGCTCTCATTGCTTTTATTTAAGAATAGTATTGTGGAGCTAACTTTTTCTTAAAATTTGCAAAAAAAATATAGTATAATATAACAAAAGATAAAGATATTTATGAAGTTAAAGTTAAATATATTCACAACATATAGACTGTGATATAGCATCAACCTCCTGCATAAACTGAATTTGTTTTTCCTATCATGAAATTATAAAAGAAAGATTCAATACATCCCACAAGATGGGACTGTAAAAGGGAAGGAAAAAACAAAGAACATTGAAATGTATATCAATAAAGTTACAAACCCAATCTAAGTTGGGTTCAAATCCATGAATTGGGTTGCCGTCTATGATCGCTATTCAGGGAAAGATTTCATTTTAACTACTTCTGGTTTAAATACTCATAGTAGATATCTAATCATATGGCTTTTATCTTTCCGTGGAGGCTGAGGTCAAATATTAAGCTTCATAAAAAGAAAGTTTATTTATTTATTTATTTGTTAGAAAGTTTATTTATCATAAACATTTTCTCATAGTTATATTAATATTCCAGAACTATGCAGTGTAAGTGATGTTCTCATTCCAATCTTACAATAACAAAATACAATAACAATCAATTATATAATCAAAAAATTTCAAATTAAGTATACACTCAGGCCTTAAATTGATTAATGAACAAATTAGGATTAAGATCCTTTTTAATATAATTAAAAGTTTTATAAAAAACTTGTATTAAATTAAAATTTTGTTAAAAATTACATAATTATTTTTATAGTTCAATTATTCCTATGAAATTGTTGTTATAAAAAATTGTGCTTTCGAAACATTCCCAATTGCGATAAGGCCTAAGAGATTTAAATGGATTTTGACAAGAAACCTTAAGAACTTTAGCATCAACTTTTTTTTCTGGCTTGTTTTTCATAACCAATGAGAAGTCCGTTTCGGCTTCAGATTTAGTATAAGAAGTAAATGCAAACAAAATCTGCTTTATATTCCATATTTCCGTAATAGACTCTTGCCATGAATTTTTTCCTGAGTTCATAAATTCGCTAAATCCACAATTATAAGAAAATATCAGATCAGGATCCATGTAGTCATTCTGTTGTTTATAGTGGTGATAAAATTTCTTTACTTTACAGACAATTAATTTTCTTAAGTTTTTACATTTTTCGCAAAGAATCGGTTCTAAGTAGTTTTCACTAATTTCTGGTCCTATTAATGTTAAATTCAGTTTGTTTAAATGTGGCAACCAGTGAAACAGAATTTCTATGGTCAATAGCACGCTCTGTTCATAGTTACTAGCCCCAATTATATGTACACAGAGTTCATTTTTCGAACAAATACCCTCTGATGATTTAATAGCAAAAAGCATACTCAAAGCCCCACTGAAATGTTCACTTAACATGATCTTAGAAAAATCAGGAGAATCGGTAAAATAGTCCTTTAAAAATTCCTCCATAGAACTGGGAAAAGTAAGCGAATTACAATGGGGAACATCTAAACTGTTTATATTGAGCTGTGATTCATAACATTTTTTGTCGATTTCATAACAATTTTTTATAGGCAGGCAATCCATTTCATGTTTTTTAAAATGTAGATTTTTGTGTTCTTCAGAACAATACCTGACACATTGGCAATGTTCACAAGTGTGATTCCTGTCAGCATTAGAAACAAAACATACAGGGCATACATTGGGGAAAAAAAACATTTGTTTTTCAAACACCTTTAAGGGTCTTTTCAATGCCAATTCAATAGCACAAATTATACTTAACATTTTTATTCTCCAGTTATTGGCATTTTCAGAACTTGTAGCAAATAAACGTCTTAAACGATAATTTTTTAAAAAATTACGAACACACAAGCATAAGGATTTATGGCATTTCCAATCTTCTTTTTGGTGGATTCGGGAACAGTATGAAATCAGTCTGCAACCAGTACATATTTTAATTGTAGGTAACTGTAATTTACAGACATGGCAGATGTGATGATAAAAAAAGTC
This sequence comes from Aelia acuminata, assembly GCA_911387785.2. NCBI lineage: Eukaryota > Metazoa > Arthropoda > Insecta > Hemiptera > Pentatomidae > Aelia > Aelia acuminata. The sequence goes on from OU426978.1 coordinate 221,810,358, forward strand.
AATGGATTCCTCCATCCACAATGTTTAAAATCAAATTATAAATTACAGCTTTATAAACGTTGACTGAAAGTTAGTAAATAGAATCCTGGATAGTAATATATTTGTTTTTTTATTTGTTTCATAGATAATATGGGCAAGCTAATTTTAGATGATTTTATGAAATAATAGTAAGAACTACAGTAAAACTTTGAGGACACCTTTTGATTGGTTACAAGTGCAGGTTATAACAGGAGTAATCGATTGTGGTTTTTTCAATATTTCAATGTTCTTAGGTATTTTTTCAATGAGTTTTTTATTGAATGAAAACTTAGCTAAACAATAAGTAAAGAAACGAATAAATAGGATACTCGTGTGTAATTTTTATTCATTGTTTGGTTGCCTTTTTTCTAAATTTCTGCCCTTCGATATTTTCCTTTCTGATCAGATCTTTTGTAAGCAGTTCTGGGGGCACTTGACTATTTTTTCAAGGGGAGGTTGAAGGAGTATATTGGGGAAAATCCACACCCCAAAAATAAAAAATAAAACTATAAGTGGAATTAAATTTACTAATCTAATTTTCCACACATCAAGGGAATTCCCATCAGAGCAGGGAATAAGAGCGGGATGCAGCCTTATCCCGCTCCTGTTTATCTTGGTGCTAGATTCTGCCATGAACAGAACAAAACAGAAAATGAGGCCATACCATCTCGGATATAGAAACCTCCGAAGTGTTCAGTACACAGTGCTTGCCTTCGCTGACGACATGGTGGAGTTCGGGAACAATTGCCGCAACCTATAGTTTAACCTGAAGATCCTTCAAGCAGACCTAATAACCATAAAAATGGAAATAAATGTCTCCAAAACAAATTCATGAGAATCGGAAAAAGGAATGACCATGGAGACCGAATCGTCAGGCTTAACGGAATCCGTTTGGAGCAGGTTGCGGACTTTAAATACCTGGGGGCCCACCTCAATGAATACGGAAGGGTCAGCGTAGACATTAGAGAAAGGCTAAAAACGGCAGGAAGGTACTTTTACTCCCTCAGGAAAGGCTTCCCAGACATGAAGATAGTCTTAAAGGAAACTAAAAAGGTAGTCTTCAAAAACACATTCCTCCCTATTTTAACATATGCCAGCGAATCTTAGACCCCTACTACCAAACATAAGAGCCAAATCCAAGCTATGGAAATGTGCTATTTAAGAAAAATAGAGGGAAAACAAGAAGGCATAGAGTGAGGAACTCTAAAATAAAAGCAAAACTGTATCTGAGGCCAGCTGAGGAAGTTATCGAGGTGAAGCAGCTTAGGTGGTTTGGACACGTCTCGTGAATGGCTGGAGACAGAATCGCCAGGGCTACCCACGAGGTTAAAGTGGACGGGAAGAGGCCACAGGGAAGACCTAGGAAAACCTGGGAGGAAGGAGTGCAAGAGGCCTTCAACAGGAGAGGAATGGAATGGAGTAGGAGAAGGCAGCTGGCACAGGATAGAGATCTTTGGGTCAGGCTCTACAGGAAAGCACCTCACACTGCTCAGCGGTAAAAGAGGTCTCGATTAAGTAAGTACTAATCTAATTTTCTAGTATAGTAATATTAGCGTATTCTAGTAGTAGTAGCGAATCCGGGGGTGAGGGCTGTGAGGACTGCAGTCCCCCCATGTTGGTTATTGTTTGTTAAATGAAGACGGAATTTAACTTTACCAAAAGTAAGGAAGTAGCTCAATGAACAAACATATGCAAAGCAAGTGTTGCGTTGATTTAAAAAAAAAAAAATCTGGTGCGTGTCGCAACACACAACTTTCACTTACCAACTTACTTAGATTACAAATTAATGCGTTTTGTTAATTGCCACTTCTCAAATGAATAGAACGGCTTTAATTATGAACAATGGTCTGTCATTAAAGGCGTACTCCGCATGCGTGGGCTCAACGAGTTTTATGAGTTGACTGAATATTTTTCTTTTTTTCTCCTCTTTATGTTTTCTTTATTTTTATCATATCTCATATTTAGCCATTTCTTATTTTTAGGCGTAACGATAGACAGTTAATTTCTCCATGTAAACAAAAACAATGGTACTTTATAAGAAAGAAACAAACAAACAATAAAGGCCCCCCCCCAAAAAAAGCCCCCTCAGAACATTTTAATAATGATAAAGCTAACATGATATTAAAGAACACCTAATTTTCATTAAACAGGACGATTTGATAAAAATCGTTAAAGCGGTTATTGAGATCATCGAAAAAAAGGTAAAAATTGGAAAAAATTAAGAAATAAAGTGCCCGCTCCGTTTGTCCAATTTTGATGTAATGTTGGCTATCGCATCTTTAGCATATACATACATCAAACTCCCAGTTTGATCAAAATCGTTAAAACGGTTTTGAGTAAATAAAAAAAAAAACACGTGAAAATGATACAAAATTTATTAAGTAAAGTCCCCCCTTCGGTTGACCAATTTTGATGAAATTTTTACAGTTATATCTCGGGCATATAAATAGATCAAATACCCAGTTTGATCAAAATCGTTAAAACCGTTTTTGAGTAAATAAAAAAAAACACTTGAAAATTATACAAAATTTATTAAGTAAAGTCCCCCCTCCGGTTGATCAATTTCGATGAAATTTGTATAGTCATATCTCTGGCATATAAATAGATCAAATACTCAGTTTAATCAAAATCGTTAGAGCCGTTTTTGAGAAAATCGAAAAAAACGTAAAATGTTATTAAATAAAGTACCCCCTCCCTTTGATTTTGATGAAATTTTTGCTGTCACATCGCGGGCATATACATACACTAAATACCCAATTTCAGGTTCGCACGGTTTATGGTTTTTGAGCTAGTCTGTTCACATACACACACACACACACAGACCATTTCGCGGGACTTGGTTAATTGGACTCAGGGGACCCCAAAACGTGTATTTCCGTTGAAAACCGGAAGTCGAAATTTTTCACGATCGCAATACTTCCACTTACTATATATTTCATATATAGGTAAGTGAAAGTAAAATACTTTGAATCTCCTTTCTGTATTCCCCCGAGATCTTGCCTTGGCTTCTCTTACTAGTTTTATATATCCAAGGGCGGATCCAGGGGGCGTGGTCACAGGGATTATGAAAGCCCACTCCCCATGAAGTCTCCAATAAATATGTTGGCTTTTCAATTTTTTTGTATTTTTAAAAAATAATGCAATCAGGGAGTTACTATGCCATAGACATAACACTTCTGGAAGTTTAGATCACAGTCCTTCTTAATGCAAGGTAATGTTGCAACCAGCCACGTAATTGAGAGACGAGGGGTCATCATGACCCCCCCCCCCCCCCGAAATTTCTTGCTAAACCTGCCTGTTGTGGTGCTAAAAACCGCTAGTAAGTTGTGACCCCCCTGAATCCGTCCATGTGCTTACAATTGACGAAATAGTCCTTTCGAATATTGTGAAAATGTTAAAATTGGCTTATTAACAGGTTAATAATTATAACAAACATCACCGGTCACATATCATCAAAAACCTTAACCGTGTAAACGGGACTCATTATTCCATTGTAATGGCCCCTGTCGGCAAAATAGCGAAGCAACTTTTGGTTCCAAACTTTTTTCAATAGTTTATTATTTTTAAAGCATCCCACTGTTGCTATAAAAACAAAAATGTTTTGAGCTTAAGGCCGGTAGGCTTCATTTCCTCAGTCCGGTTGGCTTCTAGACACGGCTGGTCTCCCTCGTCCAACATTGAAGTGGGCAGGGCCGACTGCAGTCTTCCATCCGTAGACGAAGTCCTTGAAATGCTTATAGTTATTTTCCGCTACTAGATGGGGGAAATCAGATTCTGTGAGAACGTAGAGTCCGGTTTCACGAAGCAACTTAGCCCAATTCTTAAGGGGCCCACAGACGACCAACTTGGTTTTCAACCTTGTTGGCAACTTGCCATGTTGGAGGAGAGGTTGAACGTCTGTGGGCAGGTTGGCGGTTGCCATAAAGGGTTGGTCCAACGGTTGGTGTGAGATCAAATCTTAAAGGGGCCCCTATCCCCCACCATTACACCACAAAATAAAGACTTTGTGAATATTTACCTTTGCGAGAGGTAATTAGCTAGGTAAGACAAAAACCATAGTAAATATTTAATGAAAATTTACGTGTGCGAGAGCTAACTTGAGCGCGAGGGCAACGAGTTGGCGATAGTGGTGGTTCCTGGTGGGGTTGGAGAAAACCCTCCGCCCCCTACCTAATCTATCGTCTTACCTAATAAAGATTTTTGGACTAATTACCTAGTTATTTAAGTTTCGCGAGAACTAACACGAGCTCGCATTGACAAAGTTGGTCAGGGGAAGGGGGGAAAGCCACACCCGCTTCTCCCCCACCACTACACCACATAATATAGACTTTTTCAATATTTACCTTTGCGAGAGGTAATTAGCTAGGAAAGAAAAAAAAAACCATAATAATTAGTTAATGAAAATTTACGTGTGCGAAGGCTAACTTGAGCGCGAGGGCGACGAGTTGGCGATAGTGGTGATTCCTGGTGGGGTCGGAGAAAACCCTACCCCCCTCCCTAATCTATAGTCTTACCTAATAAAGATTTTTGGATTAATTACCTATGCGAGAGGTAATTAGTCACTAAAAAAATGCCGTATTAATTATGGTTCGGAAATTTATGTTAGCGAGAACTAACTCGAGCTCGCATTTCATTATTATTAGGCTATTAATAATAATAATAATTCAATAATTTATCTAACCGTGTAAACAGGCCATATTGCATCATGAAAATATCGATATCTCGTTAGCCTTCGATTTATAATATTAGTAAGTAATATTAAAATATCTTCATGTCATATAATAAACATGAAGTATTTTATTGCTATTTAATTATTATGAGATTAACTAAATGTCAAACACTCAACAATATCAATTCCAAGCAAGATCGATAACCTTTTCAAGAGTTTTTATCACACTAATTGAATTTCCCATTAAATACGATTTATAAAATTATTATAATGTTTAATACTGATATAATTAAACACTAATAAAGTGAATTATCAATATTACCTTTAATGTTCGTTGTAAATCTACTTCCTCCTGTTTCACTCAATCCTTTAATAATTCTCCACTTTTCTCTGTTTAACAGATTCGCTACTTATGATCCACCTGATCAAACGGCTAAACTGGAATCCTGATACAAGATTAAACAACAAGAAACTTCTTCATGCTACCGTCTGCTATAGCAAGGGCGTCCGCATGGTTTCCTCTAGGGGAGCAGGCTGTTTAAATATTCTTCTAGGGGGGGGGGGGGGACAAGCTGTTCGTCTCGACAAACTGAAAAAATGACACCTTCGAAAAAGACCTACGACCATTTTCGTTGAGAATTTCAGTTTTTCGCGTACAAGCTCAAACGAAGGGGTAAATCGAAAACATGTATACAACCGTAAATGAAAGAGGCATCATTTTAAATCTTTCCTTAACCGCTATACCGGAAAAATAGACAAATCACTCATTTCCCCTTAGATGGCGAATTACTAGCGCAAAAACGCGGCTTTTGCAAGAAAATGGTCGTAAAGGTTCCTAAATGTTGTCAATCTTTTCAGGTTTTCAAGGAGAGCATTTACGGTCGTATACATTTTTTCGAGTTACCTCTTCGTTTGAGCTTGAACGCGAAAAACTGCAATTCTCAGCGAAAATGGTCGTAGGTCTTTTTCGAAGGTGTCATTTTTTCAGTTTGTCGAGACGAACATTTTTGGTTATTTACACACTTCAGATTGTCGCCGTTGTTTGCGAGTTACAAGCAAAATTTATGGGATATCAGTAAATAGAATCAGCGCACTAGCTTTCCGCTAAACCGATATTTGTATTTATGTATTCCGTCTTCTCACTATCGCAGCAAAATTGATTGACTTCGGTCAAACTGTCGTCATACCACGCATTAAGGTCTGATCAACACACATAACCGCACCGCGGCACGGGCGTGTATCGATCTGATTCAAATACGAAGGATAGATAGCAACCGGTTGTTTAACCCGGTGTCAAGCACGTGTGACCGGTTACTATCTGGGCGAATCTCATATGAATTGACCATTTAGTGTCCCTAAACTTAACATTCGTTTTTCAGATATTTTTTAATATTCAAAAAATTTTTTGGATATTTGTTTTATGTTCTTCTGTCATAAAAAAACGATGGTAACATTTAAATGAACCTAGGCATCATCAAAAACAAAATATCTCAATGTGAAGTTTGAAAATGTCACGAGTGTTACAGTCCCCAAGCTGGTTTTGCTTAGTTCACCATACCCTGAAATGAACCCCTGATAATTGATTAATTTGAACAATTAGGTATTTCATTGTAATACGGTGGTGTTTCAAGTTATGAATGATATTTTTAGTTACCTCTTATACTTCGAATGTAAATTAGGACAACGAATCTGTCCCCAAGGTTAGTAGAAAAATTCATGGTGAGTGTTGTTGGCTGTTCTGGGCAACACTGTTCTTTGAAAATGTTGGGAATGGCCATGATAACCTTTGTTTATAATACCGGCTATCAGTCGATGTGCAAATTTGGTGAAGAAAGTATATTATAGGTAGTTATTTGATATCCAATGCAAAATAATGTATATCACAAAAATTAGTTGTCACGAGTGTTACGTTAATTGTATGCATCAGCGTTCATTGAAAAATCCGAATGATACCGGCAAAAGATTTTGGTTAGGGACATTTATTCGAGTTCATCCTCTCATATATGTCCGACACTTGGTTTAGCTAAGGATAGAGATTTTTTGTGAAAATGTCACGGGTGTTACGTAACACTCGTGACGGAAAAACAATTCTGGGGAAGTGTTGTTATTGTTATGTTTAAATGCCTACATGATTCATTTCTTTTGTATAGCCATTTTAACAAGCTGTAGAAAGGAGCAATAGAGAAAAGAAAAAATAGACTTGGGACATAATGTAAAATATATTATTAATAAAAAAGAGGTGTTGGCCAAGAGAAAGAGAATAAGCAAATCGGCAGCTTGTAAAAATATTCAGTCTACTCAGCTTGTGAAAATACCTCTCAGTCTTTGAATTTGACCTACATGTAAAGTAGTGAACGAATTAATTACGGGTGAATCGTTGACACTGAACTGAAAAAAATGGGGTGACGAGAGTGAGCGAGAATGGAAAAAAAAAAGTATTACAAAAAATAAATAAACAAAAATACAGAAACGCTCCTCACAAATCTCATTCTTGATTAGAAAAAATAATAAAAAATACTAATACCGAACAAACTGACAAACTGTGTTCACCTTTGTTTTCTTGAACATCTTATTGATGATATTCAGATCAAATTTTATTCATAAGTTGACTTTTTTTAAACCCAAAATTCAATTTCTAATAAAGTTAAATGGTCAAATTAAATGAGAATCACTCATCTATCCTTCGTAAATGAATCACATCCGTTACACGCCCGTGCTGCGGTGCGGTTATGTGTGACCAGACCTTTAACCTCACCCATTCTGAGTAGCAAGCGATTTCCTATAAAAGTCGCCTTTGCCATGACTACGCACAGGGACACCTAAAACTTATGTTTAAAAAAATAAATAACCTTTAACAATTTAAACACATCTATGCTTTACTTCAACTTTCAGCTATGCCCTTGACGCACTCTATACGATAGGGGAGAGCGGGGTTGGTTGGCAAAGGGGCAGGTTGGCCATTGGCTTATAGTTTCCGTCACACCTGTTGTGAAGGCCCTACCATTGTACCATGTGACCCACTCGACCTCGGGAGTCTTGTCCTGAGTTTTCAATCCGATGCTAACAGTGTAGAGAAGAGTGTGCTTCATTGATTGATTTTACAACATGTAAGTAAATTTTTATATGTTCAGTAAATTTGGTTTAAAGGAATGGCAAAACATTTGACTCCGATTCTGTTCACATAGCCCCAAACTCCTTTGAAAAACCTAACCTTTCGACTTACCAGTTTCTTGTTTGATTGTTCTCCCCTGTCCTGGCAGCCATCTTTCATATTATTTCTCCTGTGGGGTTAGTTGGCTCTCTTCAACTGGGGTTTGTTGGCGCTGTAGCAATTCACAAGAGCAAGGTAAACATAAACAAAGGTGAAAGTAAACAATTGTCTTTAGTTCCAGCAAAGAGGATAAGAGCAATTTTTCTTATGCACAAAGTGACGAGCTGGTTAAAACCGACTCAAAATGATTATACCATTACAGAGCATCTTTTAATAACAATAATATGTGTCAAGCAGTGCTTGAATGAGATGGCTAAACAACCCTACCTTCTAGGCCAACCTGCCCCACATAGGGGGTTAATTGGCATACTCTGGATTGACGAATTCTTCAATTTTCTATAATCTTAGTATTAAATATTATGTGATGAAAAAAATACTTGAAATACTCTAATGCTTGGAGTTTACAGTGGTATCATCCCTATTGGGATCATATTAACAGGAACGACTCAACAATCAAAAAAGTGAAAACTGTTGCCAACCAACCCCGCTCTCCCCTACTAAATATATGATATTAAATATACGGTGTGTACTTTAATTAATTGGTGGGATTTAAGTGGGTTAGAGTGCGAAGTTGTGCTGGTGGTTATTATTATCCTAAAATTCTGAAAGCATAATTGCGGATTCAAATCATTGGCTGATCCAGCAGTAGTGCTTTGGGGGCTACAGCTCCCCCCCCCCTTTAGGAAACATTTTGTCATTGAAATATTGAATTTAACTTTAAAAAAATCTGGTGCGTGCGCGCAATACACAACTTTCACTTACCAACTTACTTAGATTAGAAATTAATGCGTTTTGTTAATTGCCTCTTCTCAAATGAACAGAACGGCTTTAATTATGAACAATGATCTGTTATTAAAGGCGTACTCCGCATGCGTGGGCTCAACGTGTTTTATGAGTTGACTGAATATTTTTCTTTTTTTCTCCTCTTTATGTTTTCATAATTTTTATCATATCTCATATTTAGCCATTTCTTATTTTTAGGCGTAACGAGGGATAGTTAATTTCTCCATATAAACAAAAACAAAGGTATTTTATAGGAAACAAATCAAAGGTATTTTATAGGAAACAAGCAAACAAAAAAAGCCCCCCCCCCCCAAAAAAAAAGCCCCCTTAGAACATTTTAATAATGATAAAGCTTACCTTATATTAAAGTACACCTAATTTTCATTAAACATGACGAAAAAAGGTAAAAATTGAAAAAAAGGCATGAAATTTATTAAGTAAAGTCCCCCCTCAGTTGGACCAATTTTGATGAAATGTTGGCTTTTACATATTTGGTATATACATACATCAAATACCCAGTTTCTTCAAAATCGTTAAAGCCGTTTTTGAGTAAATAAAAAATATGTACACGTGAAATTGGTACAAAATTTATTAAGTAAAGTCCCCCCTCCGGTTGATCAATTTTGATGAAATTTTTACAGTCGTATCTCGGGCATATGCATACATCATATACCCAGTTTGATCAAAATCGTTAAAGCCGTTTTTGAGTAAATAAATAAAACACGTGAAAATGATGCAAAATTTATTAAGTGAAGTCCCCCCTACGGTTAATCAATTTTGATGAAATTTTTACAGTCGTATCTCGGGCATATAAATAGATCAAATACTCAGTTTAATCAAAATCGTTAGAGCCGTTTTTGAGAAAATCGAAAAAAACGTAAAAAGTTATAAAATAAAGTACCCCCTCCCTTTGAGCAATTTTGATGAATTTTTTGCTGTCACATCGCGGGCATATACCTACACTAAATACCAAATTTCAGGTTCCCACGGTTTATAGTTTTTGAGCTAGTCTGTTCACACACACACACACACACACACACACACAGACCATTTCGCGGGACTTGGTTATTTCGACTCAGGGGACCCCAAAACGTGTATTTCCGTTGAAAACCGGAAGTCGAAATTTTTCACGATCGCAATACTTCCACTTACTATATATTTCATATATTGGTAAGTGAAAGTAAAAATGAAGGAAGTAAGGTTAAGAACAAATAATATGCAGAACAACTTGAATTTTATATTGGATAGATGATAGTTGACCTGAATAAGGATGAGTTTAGTCCGGTGAGGCGGTCAATAAACTACAAAACAGTAGAAAACTATTTTAATGAACTAACTATAAAATAAAATAAATAAAGCATAGGCTACAATTAAATAGTTTTATGCTACTTTGTAGTTTTTTGACCGCCTACCCGGACTATTCTCATACATATTCAATAATCGGTCAACCATTATTTATCCAAGTAGAATTTCAAGGTACCTCTACACTCTACGAACCTTGCCGTACCGGCGTTACACGAGCAGCCATTTATACATGACGTGACGTTAAGCGAACAAGTATAGCTGACGAACCCAACTTCTGATGAAGAAAAATCTCCATTATCAATATATTTTATATTATCTGAAAATTTAAAAAATAGGAGACGAATTACAACGGCGCACAGTGGTTGAAAGGCGGAAAAAAACCATTTTTTGAAGGTATTGGAATATTCTTTTTCTTTTCAATATTAATTAATAGAATAGTTACCTGACACATTCCATCAATTTATTGGGATATATTCTGATTTTTAAACTTGTTAGGACCTTTGAAAATCGATCATTGAAAAGGTTTATTTTTCAACGGAAAAATTATAGCACTATAATAATTTTTAAAACTCGCATTTTTGTTTTTTAGAGCGATTTTCCTTCATAATCATGAAAAGCGATCTCACATATTACACTAGCATAAAAATGATGCTATTTGGTCTATGTTTTAACCCAGAAATAAAATCCCGAATAAATGCAATAAAATTAAGACAAAATTTTTTTTTGGTAATCCATATTTTTCAAGCGCAGCCGAGCGCAGTTTTAAAATCCATTTTTTTAAGAAGAAGATACATTCAAGGAAATATTAAAACATATTCTAGCTGCGTCCACCTGCGTCTGAACATGTGGGATTTTTTTTTTTTTTTTTATTGAAATACCTATGCTATTTCGTGCAGTTTATTCGCTATGGAGCTTGTGCTTCGATTTAGGATATTACTAATCGTTCAGTAAAACATCATGCCTTACTTACCAGGTCTGTAGCATCATTTATAAAGTCAGTCTGAATCGTTGTTAAGTCGATAATAAATCAACTTTTTCACCTACCGTGATTTTAGAATGAATTTGGAAATTATTAATAATAAGTTTATTAACATGACCTCCGATATCTTAAAGGCTTCGGCACTTTTCATTTTTAAGCATCCATTTGTTTTTAGAAGATTGGTATTAAAAAAAAGGTTCAGCTATTATTTAGCGTGAATAAGGGAACTAAATTTTCACAGATAGAGTTGCAGTTATTAAACCTACATTGAACAGTCAATCCCACCATCTCCTATCAAAATTATATTAAAGTCGGATGATCCGAATCTTATATTTTAATATGATATACATTTAATAGTTAAGAATTAAAACATAACGACAAAAATAATTGATAGTTCCTATGTATGATTTTTTTTACCTAACTTGTGTGTTTTCATGAAATAAAATTATGTTGCAAGTACTATCAATGATATTACGAGCATAAAACAGCAAAAGTGTTTAAACTAGCCGATTTCGAGTCGAAAATAGATGTATAATTTTTTTTCTATTTTCCTTACACTGCCGGTTAATCCGAATAGCCGGTTAAGCGGGGCTCGAACCTATACATTTTATAGGAAATTCAACCGTGGTTATGATAATATCAACTTTATTTTTTTGCGGCTCACAGATCGGGTTTGACAAGGTTTTTTGTCGATAATAGTCGATTTTCAACTACTGTGCGGCGTACTGGTATCACAAACAACTCCTGTCACTTGGGAAACCCAAAATCAAAAGTGACCCTAGGGCTACCCCCGAACAAAGGCGAACAGATGAAGTACCGAGACTACATGAACAGTCTTCGTGAAGGGTAAAGTTCGTAGAATGTAAAGGAGACACCTTAAAGTACAAGTATTCACTACTATTCAGGACGCGAACCTGGAGTGCATGTACTATCCTCCAGATTTAAACTAGGTAAATACACACTTTTTTTTAGAGAAATAAATAAAATTACTCTGTAGCATTTTATTTTACATTTAAATGAATTATATAGGACATAGGTCCTTAGAAGCATATGCTATCACTTTTCCCTTTTTTGTAAACAGCATCTCCTCTGAGTAAAGTTCGTAGAGTGTAAAGGCACCTTAAGTTTTGGGAAAGGAACATATAGGTAAAAAAGTAGAGATGAGAGATGGTCAACTGTTATTCAATCTCGATAGGTTAAATGATGGTCAGGATTTTCAGTTTACAATGATTTTATTATGGTAAGCCAACGTTTCGATCCAACTTGTGGATCTTCATCAGGGCTAAAAGAAAACAAATATATGAGTATCTATGCTAGAGGGTGACAATAAATGGATACATTACAGAACTGATAATAATATAAAAGATGGTGTATACATGAATATTAAAATAAGAGGCTGGTTAACAAGATAAAATAGAATCTGATATTTACCTACTGAGTCCAGGTGGATACTAAGACTAAAGGTAAAAATAAGGTGAGAGGTAGTGGTAGGGGGTTAGTTTGCCGACTTCAAAGGTTTATGACGGGGAAATCCAACGCTTTGAAGTGAAGGCACATGACAACTGAGTGAACAAAAATATTTTAAAACTAACAAAGTAGATGGTATTGTATACAAATAGTTGTGTCTGGACTCAATAATAACATAAAAATGAGATAATACATAATGTAACAATGCATACAAATTTGGAAAATATACAGAAAGAAGCATACAATACAAAAATAATAATAGTACAAGAGGTACAGAGATAATTGCAGGTACCAATGAAATCAAAAATAGGATTTGAGGATGCGGAAGATGTTAGAATAAGTGGATGAAATTATCTCTTTATCTGTTTTGTGATTATCTTTGTCTGTACCTCTTGTATTATTATTCATTTTTGTATTGTATGCTGTGTTGGATCGAAACGTTGGCTTACCATAATAAAATCATTGTAAACTGAAAATCCTGACCATTATTTAACCTATCGTTATAGGTAAAAAAGCTGATTGGCAGGTTCAGGGGAAGGGTTTTGCTACTAGAGCCCCCATTTGGGACTGCAGCCCTCTTTACATCCGGCTGGATCCGCCCGTGTTTCAAATAAACCTTGGGCCGAAGTATAACATGTTAAATTGCCACGGATTCTTCAGATATAAACCGTCTTTTATTTGGTCAATGCCATTCTGAACCAGTGTACCAGGTGCAGTTAAATCAATAAGTTTAGAAAACACTCCACATAAGATCGTAATCCTCTCTTTCTTCCTCTACAAACAATTCAAGTGTGTTATGTATTAGGTACAATTGAAATTAAAAAATAACTCTCATAATCTTAATAATTCGAGTGTTGGCGATACTAAAATAATATAACAAAATAAAATCATTGGACTTTGCTAAGAGTAAAAAGGAACATTCTAGAACTTAATCTGCTTTCTAAACTAAATAGTATTTGTTACCATGGTATATACACTGCCGGACAAAATTAAAGGATCACTTCAGCATTTCGAAATTACTGAATTGTGTAGGGTATTTTTGAAAATATTCTATTTCCTTAGGAAGTCACACTTAATTATAAGGAAAATTACAAATAAAAAACTCTTTTTTGGAAATTTTTAATAGGAAAACAAACAAAAAAATAAAAATTTGGTGCGATGCGCTCAACACACAACTTTTACTTACCAGCTTACTTCGATAAGAAATTTACGTGTTTTTTTAAATGCATTTTTCAAATTTTCCACATTAATTTACTAATTTTTGTTTATTGTATTTGCTCTTTAAAGTACACTATTTTTTTTTATTATTAAATAAAAGGTTTTACTTTTGATAATTCGACAATGCAAGCATAATACTCCAAGTCGTCTGATTTTATAATTCTCTATGTAGTTGTTGAAAACTTCATGTAGTTACCATGAAACAAAGAATTTGCATTAAAGAAACAGAACGGCTTTAATTATAAACAATTACGGTCAAAGGAATTCCTATTTTTTCTCTTATGAGATATAAAATAAATATTTGTAAGTGATCCTTTAATTTTGTCCGGCAGTGTAGTTTATTGCAACTAAATCTTAGTTTTTTTCTTTCTATTTAATTCTAAACTGAATTAATAAAACATGTATTTAATTAAATCAATCGAATTTTTGTAAATTAATTCAATTATTTCATAACTTAATAGCTTTCTTGTTTTACTTTCGTATCCAGGTGTAATTAGGGTAGGGATCTTTAAACCTGACATCGTACAGGCTCGGTACCACCATTTTCGCCCCACCGAAGGACGGTATAACCAAGGAATTTGTTCTCTCTTTAAAATAATCTACGGCCAAGACATAGTTGATGTGACAGAATAATTGTTAATTTTAAAAGACCATTAATTGAAGGGCTGGCTACCCTTGATAAAAACTACACAATTACATGTGACATAGTATTTAGAAGTAAAAAGAACAGTTATTTGACAAGCCTTGTGCCTTCAAATAAGCGATCTCAAAGGACTGCCCCATCAAATAAAAGTGGAAATCTAATTAATTAATAATAATAAGCAATTTTCTTGTAATTGTACGTGAATAGCTGGTAGTTCTGGTAAATACAAACACATTATTATAACTTTACTCTACGTTTTTCAATTAGTAATAACATTAATTACCTATTCATACAATCATTGTTATGACAGCCGTCATATTCATGACAGCTTAGTTCCTTTGTGATATTATTTATTATTTGTCAAAACTTTCAGGCATCGCATTGAAAACTTGGAACACTTAAGCGCAACGGATGTAAGACAAAAATGGGGAAAATTAAAAAGGAAAAAGAAATCTATGACTCAATGGTCCCAATGTTATTTGCATAAAACTAACATTTTGGAATAATAAAATGTCAAATACTAATATTTAACTGGATAAATAGACACTTTCTTTAAAATAAAGACAACATATCGTCATATGTTTCGAAACAGGCTTATCTATTCTTAATTTTACAATACACTCTTTAAGAAGCTTTTTATTTTTTGGAAATAAATGGGATGACACGTCTTTTGATTTTCTAATTGAATACTGAGGGTCCGTGCAATACCGATTAGACATTTTTCAAATAATATTTTGATCAATCGGGTTTTAATCATGGAAAAATAAATTAAAAACGTCAAAAAACCCTATGAATCCCAGGCAATGGCCCGGCTTCTATCCCCGTTTCACTAGTTCCAGTCAAGAAGCAGCTTCGTCGCTTGCGCCCGCGAATGATGAAAGAGTTGTTGGGGCATTTTCCCAGCACATTGGCTGGTGTTTCAGACCCAGAGGGACCCAACTCTCGATTGTCCGCTGACTACCCGCAGAAGGTCGTAATTAATGTTCAGTTTCAAGGAATTCGACCATTCTGACCCCGACAGGACCTGTTTATCATACATGAATCTCTTTAAGAAGATTAAGATTCTGCGGGTACATATGGTAAGAATGGACCAAGGAAGACTAAAGAAGACAATTTTTGACAGAATCCAGAGTGTAGGAGGATATGTAAAGCAAACTAAAAAGTCGGAAATAACAGACGAAAACTGCCTGGATAAAGAATAATACGGGGAAAAAATTAGAAGAAATCAAGGTTATTATGGAAAATAAAGAAAAACGGAAGAGCACTGCTTGGTCGAATGGAAGCAAGCAAAGCCACGCAGGAATAATGAGAAGATACTGGGAGAAAAGAAAATCAAAAGTGAAAAAGGTAAAGTGATTTTCGCGTGTTCTTAAAAGGCCGATTCGTGGAAAAAATAAATATGTAGAGGGTTTTATTATTATTAAATATATTAAGGAAATAAAAATAAATTAATTAGCTTGTTTAAAGTGAGAGTGGAAAGCTTATCAATACGAAGTACTCGAGGGAGCAGTATAAATATCCAATCTGGCTTCTGCAAATCGTCACTTATATCTGCAGCCATCTGAAAGCTTTGATTACTTACTGCTACTTTGTAATCATTCACTCAGAACATTCCGAAATGGGCCTAAATCATTTCATCGTTTTATTTTTACTAGGATTCGTTCAGTTCTCTCTGGGAGAGGTAAATATTGTAAAACCAGGCCTTATAGTGAGTTTAAATAGATCTTAAAAATATGATCTCTAAATAATAATTTAAACCTTTTTTTATAGATATGCGTCGGCTGCCCTATCAAGATGGATGTAAACGATAAAGAAGTCCACAGGTATCTGAGTAAAAAACTTCAAGACCTCAAGAATAATGTTGTTACTGGAACAATTTATGACAAGGAGTTGGAGTTGGTACGAGTAAAGAATGCACAAAAACAGGTAACATTGTATAAATTTATAATATTTTAAATATTTGATAAAAAGCTACATTAAAAGAAAATATTTATATTCGAAGGTTGTTTCTGGAGTGGAATACTCTTATCAATTTGAAGCCCAAGGACTGAAGACCAAACAAATATACGACTGCAACCTGAAAGTGCTGAGCCAACCTTGGTTAGGACCAGACAGGGTTACTCAATACTCTTGCAATCCTCTCCCCATTTCTAATGGAAACACAAGGTAAGTTTGAAAATATATGAAGGGTCAGGGGGAAAAACCACGGTAGTCCACTTTTTGTTGATTTGAAACAAGTGGTGCCATCTGATAGTATAGGAAGTGTACTTTCTTTTCATACTTGTTATAGTCGAAAAAAAAAACGATATCTACATAAACTCTATAGTTTAAAATCGATACAAGGAGAAAAACAGCTGAAGTCCTGAATGTCGGGAAAAGATTAACAGTAGTCCATTTCTGTGAAGTGTAAATGAACTATGACTTAAGTTCAAGTGAAAATGAATACAAGTGAACACAATTAAAAAAAAATCTGGTGCGTGCTCGCAACATACAACTTTCACTTACCAACTTACTTAGATTAGAAATTAATGCGTTTTGTTAATTGCCACTTCTCAAATGAACAGAATGGCTTTAATTATGAACAATGGTCTGTCAATAAAGGCGTACTCCGCATGCGTGGGCTCAACGAGTTTTATGAGTTGACTGAATACTTTTCTTTTTTTCTCCTCTTTATGTTTTCTTTATTTTTATCATATCTCATATTTAGCCATTTCTTATTTCTAGGCGTAACGAGAGACAGTTAATTTCTCCATGTAAACAAAAACAATGGTACTTTATAAGAAAGAAACAAACAAAGAAAAAAAGCCCCCTCAGAACATTTTAATAATTATAAAGCTTACCTGATATTAAAGAAAATCTAATTTTCATTAAACATGACGAATTTGATAAAAATCGTTAAAGCCGTTTTTGAGATAATCGAATAAAAGGTAAAAATTTGAAAAAAAGTCATGAAATAAAGTGTCCCCTCAGTTGGACCAATTTTGATGGAATGTTGGCTTTTACATATTTGGTATATACATGCATCAAATACCCAGTTTCTTCAAAATCGTTAAAGCCGTTTTTGAGTAAATAAAAAATAAAATAAAATAAAACACAGACGAATGTCTGATTTCATGAAAAACTCAGACTTTCATCTTACGAGTCAGGGGAAAACTGTTTTTGTAAACGATTTAAGTGTTTTGAAAACGTTCCTTTATCTGCAAGAAACAAAATATTATATAATTTTAATAGTATGTCGTCTAGAGATGAGCAAAACGCCTTCCTTATGGGTCTCATAACTATTATTCCAATCTAATGTGGTCAAAAAAATTCTGCAGTATCTATACCAAATTATTCTTCTTATGTTTATAAAGTTACAGTAAGGATGAGAACAATAATTATCAATACAGTGATATTCAAGTTTGTTTGAAGGCTTTTTTGTCAATTCATGACATTGATGAAACTCGATTCCGGTTCATTAATAAAAGTTTAATTAATACTGGGATCGGGCCAAAAGATCAACGCGGGTAACATAACTATCGATCTCACAAAGAGTAGACATAATAGAGAAACATATTTACTTCTTTCAGCAAATAGTTTTGTTTGTTTACCCAAAAAAGTAATAATAATATACGGGTCACAAACAAATAAGCAATGGGCAACAATTAGTGATGTTTTGTTATTTCATTGGCATTCAAACTACTATTTTGTTTTGGAAATTTTGTACAGTGGTAAACAATTATCTGGGCTAGAGGAATATGTTTTTTGAAACTGATATTAACTTTCGGAAAATGTATCAAGATTACCATACAATTTAAATTTCATTTTTCTCAGAATGGACTAAATTGGACTACCGTGGTTTTTCCCCATGACCCATCATATATGATATCCAAAACATTCAGAACAATCACTAAAGCACCATGATATGTTAGCAACATGACTTTACACACCGACCTACACATACCGACTGTCAACGAACACATACGAACCCACTACAAAAGATTCCATGACCAATTACAAATCTGGTGCGATGCGCGCAACACCCAAATTTCACTTACCTTTTTACTTACATTAGGAATTTACGTGATTTGCTAAATACCATTTCTCAAATTTACACATGTTTCCACATTCGTTAACTTATTTTTATGTGTATTTATTCTTTAAAGTACACTCAATTTTTTTATTATTAAATAAAAGTATTTACTTGTGATAATTCGGCAATGCAAGCATAATACTCCAAGTGGTCTGATTTTATGATTCGCTATATAGTTGTTGACAACTTCATATATTTACCATAAAACAAATAATTTCTATTAAATGAACAGAACATCTTTAATCATGAACAATCGCTTGTCATTAAGGCGCAATGCGCATGCGTGGGCTTAACGTGTTTTATGAGTCGACGTATTTTTTTCTCCTGTATATGTTTACTTGATTTCTTTCATATTTAGCAATTTCTTATTTTTAGGCGAAACGAGAGACAGATAATTTTTCCATATGAACAAAAACAATAAAGGCCCCTTACCCATTTAAGCCCCCTCAGAACATTTTAATAATGATAAAGCTTACCTGATATTAAAGAATACTTGATTATCATTAAACATGGCGAGTTTAATCAAAATCGTTAAAGCTATTCTTTCTGATTGTATTTCTTTATTCCAGAATAATAAATGAAACCGTATTCTATCAACAGAGACTGTAATAGATAATGAATAACGAATAAATTATAGTCGATTATGAATTTTTAGAAGACGAGACAAAAAAAAAATTTTTTTTTATGACTTAAGATCTTTTGCCCAAACATGAATGAAATAACATGGAAATACCAGTTCGGGTAACCTATGATACCACAAATAACCTAAAAACGACCGTATCCTAGTTTTTAAATAAAAAATTAAAACGTTATTAATTAGTTGAAATATTTTTTATTTAACACTCTTCAGTATTCAACAATACATATTCTAAAGTTAGATTAAATACTTTAGATTGATTCCTGGATCAGAAATCATTATTGATGTAAAACAAAATAAGGCACTGGATGAATTGAAACAATTTATCAGTAAAGAAGTCAGAAACTTTCAACATTCACAATACCAAATGGTTGTTCTACAGTATTTGAATGCCACAAAGCAGGTATGCAATCTATATTTTTGTTACATATCTTTCAACAAATGTGGTGTTAATATAATTTATTTTGTTATTAATAAAACTAATCTAAATTTATTAATTCAGGTAGTTGAAGGAATGATTATTAAAACGACTGTAAATATTGGAATCACAAATTGTCATGTGGAAACTGATTCCGCTGAAACAGAGTGCCTGTACCAATTGCAGGTAATATTATTAATAATTAAAAAATGAGATATATTATATAAATAATTCAATAAATATCAGTTTAATCATAAAATATTTCTAGGGTCACCAAGTCTGTGATGTCCAAGTGTGGTGGAAGCCATGGATCAACTTCAAGCAACTTGTTGATGTCCAGTGCCAACCTTTGAAAACCAATTACGTTGGGGTAATTTCTTATATTATTTTTTATTTAGTAGCAGGTTTAAAAAATAAATAATGATATTACTTCGGATGAGGAGCTCCAAGATGGCGGCCGGCGTGAGTAAATAACAAGGTATTTCGATCACGCCCTACCCGATATCCACGATTCAGTTCGGGTTAACCGAGAGTTCCCGAGCAGATGTAGTCCAGATAACCAACTTCCCCGCTTCAATAATGGGAACAACCAACTAAATGTACTAATGAATGTTTCTTTAATATAATTAAAGTACAACAACAGATATCAGTAGAAGTAATTTTTCAATATATGAAAATTTCCTGTGATGGTTGCTTAAAATTTTAAATTTTAAACTAAACAGACGATTTAACAAATAAATTTAATAGTTTGTATTTTAAAAATATATTATTGTACTGCTTAAATGATTAAATTGGTTCAAGTTAAATGCACCTATAAATGGAAAAAGTACAAATAAATTCATATAAGAATCCGAGTATTCCTAACCACCAGATTATTATTTTTTTGTTATTTAAAGAAAAAATTAAAACAATTTAAGAACAAACTGTACATGATTTATTAGATTGAAGAAAGGGAGTAAAAGGTTTAAGAAATTGTATCTATTAAAATAAATTCAACTATAATTATCGGCTAACTGTATTATAATCCACTAAATAGAATTAATTTAATTAAATACGTTTCAACTAGCAATAATCGCACTTCAGTAGACCTTCATTGTTTACGATATTGCCTCTGCGCAATGTTAATTTAATTAAATGTTTATATTTGTTAATGTTATTCTGCCCTAACCCAATTAAAAGTTATACATATATTTCAATCATTTTTCTATCATTACTTCCAAGTTTCGACGAGCTGTTGGAAATTCGTTATATAAATATGCCATTTGGATATAGGTACAAACTTTGCAGCTGCATCAGACCTAACCTAATAAAAGTAAGCAACGAATGAATTCCCATCCAAATGGATTAAGCCGACATCGGATCTCGGGAACTCTCGGTTAACCCGAACTGAATCGTGGATATCATGTATGGCATGATCGGAATACCTTGTTGTTTACTCACACCGGCCGCCATCTTGGAGCTCCTCATCCGAAGTAATACCTAAATAATATTTAACTATTATAATAATAGTAGAAATAATATTTCTGTAATGCATAAAAAAAAAAAATGAAAATTTATTTAAGATATGAACTAATATTTTTTTTTTTATTTCACGCATAGATGTGTGTTGGCTGCCCAGTTGAAACAGATCCTAACAGTGCCTTCGTCAAAAAATATTTAGAAAAAACATTAAACAAACTTAACGCAGAATCTCAATCTATCCAAAAATTATCTCTAGTCAAAATCAACAAAGCTACAACGCAGGTTAGTTTCATAATTTTTTATTTATTCATTAGTCCATTTTTTTTAATTTATAATCTTTAATCAAAAGTTTCCCACAACTCTTTCAGGTCATAAATGGTTTCAAACTGACTGTGTATTTCGATACACGTGAAGTAAAATCTAACAAAAACTACGCATGCAAAGCAGTAATTATTCTACCGCCATCCAAATCAGAGGAGCAGTTTGTTGAAGATTTCAATTGTACCCCAGTTTCAGAAAACTGAAAGCCAAAGGTAATGCAATAATTATTATAATAGTGCACAACGATCTTCATTAGTATTTTTGAATTTATTTTCATAAAACAATAAGAGCATACAGTTTAGTTTGATTATACTATATTTCTTATTTACTCCTTAATTTTTCTAATTTAAAAGATTAGTTTTTCTTTTCAGATCAAACAAACTTTGGCTGCATGAGAGGCTAGAGATCTTCTGTGGCCCCAACGACAATGTACCTTGATTCGGGAAAGACTGAAATTTAAGCTCATTAATTATTAAGTCTAATTATAGTTATGTAAATAAATCTTTATGTATCATAGCGTCAATAAATTACCATCGATTTTTTTTAAATTGTCTTTTTTTTTTACCTACTATAAGACCAATTCTAGAGTCAAAACCTAATAATCGTGAAAGTAAAACAAATAAATAATAATTCTTTGGTATAAGGAAATAAGAAATATAATAAATTTAGGGGGGGGGGTGTTGAGTAAAAGCTTAATAAAAAGATATGCCTAGCATGTTACAGCAATTTTTACTTTCACTTACCTATCTATGAAATATATAGTAAGGGAAAGTATTGCGATCGAGAAAAATTTCGACTTTCGGTTTTCAACGGAAATAGACGTTTTGGAGTCCTCTGAGTCCAAATAACCAAGTCCCGCAAAATGGTCTGTGTGTCTGTGTGTGAACAGACTAGCTCAAAAACTATAAATCGTGCGAATCTGATATTGGGTATTTAGTGTATATGCCCGCGGTGTAACAGTCAAAATTTGATCAAAATTGATCAATTAGAGGGGGCACTTTACTTAATAAATTTTATCTCGTTTTCAGGTGTTTTTTTTATTTACTCAAAAACGGCTGTAACGTTGTTGATCAAACTGGGTATTTGATGTATGTATATGCCAAAGACGTGACAGCCAAAATTTCATATCCCGTATTACACTGATGAAAATAAAAACTTTTAATTAACTATAAAAAAAATTAGTTTACTTACAGAGTAAATACGTGATGCTCCAATTATCTAAAGCATTTAAGGTGTGAAAAAATATGGTACAAGATAATATTTAATTAATTATAGTTTAGTTTAGAAAGTTTAGTTCCATAATAAATTTCAGAAGGCAATATAAAGTGATTTCAGAGGAACACTAATCGTTCTCGATTTCCATAAACGCATGAGAGACAAACTTTACTACGAGTCATAAATACACCTCCTATCGATTCATCATCACGATATATTTACAGAAAGCAACTCGCACCAATCATTAAATAAATGTATATGTCTGAGCATGCCAACGACGAAAGAAGATTCTTGAACTATCTTGATAGATGTATGAAGTCTACTATCAATTTTGGAAAATCTCAAATAATACTAAAGAAATTCTAGATCGATAGACATGATAAAGATAAATGTCATTCGATAATTCCAATGCGATAAAAATATTGATGTACTAATAGCAAAGTTAAAATAAAGGGCGATAGCTTTGCGAACGAACCGTGTCGCAGTTATCTACGATGTTTGCTGATTGTCATGTTGCAAGCGATCAAATGGAATTTTTAATGCATGGATTATCAGATATCGATGACTTACCAAGGGTACTATAAAAGTTTTGCAATGTAACTTAACAGGAAGACCCAGCGTTACAAGTTACAGCGTGTTCAGACCTAACCATGCCTGCATACCAGCCGCCAGTATCACATCTCTGGGCTCAGTTGTTCATTAGCAGTGACAGATTAAAGTGCGTATTATGGCATCGTGGTTACGTAGTGTAGTAAGGGCAGTTTTGCGATATAATTTTGTGCGTGGTTTAAGCATAGAAAAATGCTTAGAAGTAATGAAGATTGCATTGAATTAATAATTGCCCACATCGTACGACTATATCAAGATGGTACAGAGAATTCGATAGGGGCAATTTCACTCTGGAGGGCGCTGAGAGAGAAGAAAGGCCGCGAACGTCTGTAAGAGAGGAAAACATTTCTGCTGTGAGGAAAATGCTTGATGAGGACCGTCGAGTGACATATTAACAGATAGAGGAGACATTATGCCTTCATGCACCAGCAATTCATTCAATTCTGAGAGACCATTTAAAGGTAAAAAAAACTTTGTTCTCTTTGGGTGCCTTATGGTCTAACGGAAGAGCAAATGACTCATCGTGTGACTTGGTGCCGAAAGATGCTGAAACTATTTGATAAGGGACATTCTACGTATGTGAACAGCATCGTGACTGGTGACGAAACTTGGCTATACTATTATGATGTGCCGACCAAGGCAACTGTAAAAAAAAAAAAATTATCGCTGTATTTTTCAGATCAAGCGGAATTGTAGAGCGCGTTGTTTTGGAGACACACAAGCCAGGCACTGCTCAGTGTACCACTGAAAGTCATAGTGTCTATGAAAAACCTGAGACTAAAGTCAAGAATGGACACCTGGTACCTCCACCATGACAACGCACAAGCTCACCGTGCCAGAGCCTGCACCGAGTATTTGGCCATTACTGGGCTGAAACTCCTTGAGCAACCTCCTTACAGTCCAGACCTTGCTCCCTGTGACATTGCGCAGTTCCCACATGTGAAAATGAAGCTGAAAAGAAAACGTTTTTCAAGCGGCGAGGACCTTCTGAGGGCTTGGGACAACGAATTCTCAATCGCAGAAGAAACTTGGCAGAGCTGGTTTGATGAATGGTTTCGACGTATGGAGAAGTGTATTGAATGTGGTGGAAATTACTTTGAGAAAATTAAATAAATAAAGCTGTATTGCAAAACTTTTGTAATAGGGGAGAGCGGGGTTTGTTGGCAACAGTTTTCAATTTTTTGATTGTTGAGTCGTTCCTGTTAATATAATCCCAATAGGGCTGATACCACAATAAACTCCAAGTATTAGAGTACTTCAAGTATTTTTTACACCACATAATATTTAATACTAAGATCATAGATAATTGAAGAATTCGTCAAACCAGAGTATGCCAATTAACCCCCTATGTGGGGCAGGATGGCCTAGAAGTTGGGTTTTTTTAGCCATCTCATTCAAGTATTGCCTGACACATAATATTCTTATTAAAAGCTGCTCTATAATGGCATAATAATTTTGAATCGGTTTTAAACAGCTTTTAAGGGAAAATAGAATGACAATAGAAGAAGGCAGAAGTTTAGACTCTAGTCATTTTCTGCATAAGAAAAATTGCTTTCATCCTCCTTGCTGGAACTAAAGACAATTGGTAGTTTCACCTTTGTTTATGTTTACCTTGCTTATGTGAATTGCTACTGCGCCAACAAACCCCAGTTGAAGAGAGCCAACTAACCCCACAGGAGAGATCATATGAAAGATGGCTGCCAGGACAGCGGAGAACAATCAAACAAGAAACTGGCTAGTCAAAAGGTTAGGTTTTTCAAAAGAGTTTGGGGCTATGTGAACAGAATCGGAGTCAAATGTTTTACCATGCCTTTAAACCAAATTTACTGAAAATATAAAAATTTACTTACATGTTGTAAAATCAATCAATGAAGCACACTCTTATCTACACTGTTAGCATCGGATTGAAAACTCAGGACAAGACTCCCGAGGTCGAGCGGTCACATGGTACAATGGTGGGGCCTTCACAACAGGTGTGACGGAAACTATAAGCCGATGGCCAACCTACCCCCTTTGCCAACTAACTCCGCTCTCCCCTACCCTTTGTATTTTATCCTTAGTTTTCAGGAATAGCTGTTCAGAATTATTTGTATAAGACGAAACAACGGTAATGGCCACGGATATGTATGAATTCCCAGAATAATATTCCCTTCCTGTGGTTCCTAAATATGTTTTTTTTTTTTTTTTTTTTTTATTACAGGTAAAGTCAGCTGTGATATTGTAAAAAAGTTTCTATATTTCAAAATTTTTAATTACAAAAACGAACAAGTCCTCTGACAAGCTATGACTGAAAGTAATGAAACAGCTTAATCTACAATGAAGACAGCCCAAAACAAGCCTGAGCGGATTGAACAGACTACCTGGAATTCCAAAGGAGAGAGCATGTATTAGGTAAATCAGGGGCAGTACAATACTCAACCAAACCGAATAAAAAAAAAATAATCTCCGTGTCAAAAGCTTTTTTTTTCTTGTCAGAATGTGGAAGTTAAGAAGAACTTTGTCAGCTGTACAACATTATAGGAGGAGTCGAGGATCTGAACCAATCTCTCCGTCTTCGGACCCTCCAACTTCGGAATCATCCCAGTCACCTCTGAGCCTGTCGAGTCATTTAGCAACGTTGTGTTTTATTGTGATGATATTGTATCTGTTAGCTTATAGGAATAGCGGATAAGTCGATTTTTGATGGTAATAAATATTTATGATGCTCGAAAGTTAGCTAGTTAGTTTTTTTGAAATTTTATATGTTAACAAGTGTGAATCTATAATGAAATTTGAATTTAAAGTATGTAAAAAAAAGTCTGGTTTGATTCGCGCAACACACAACTTTCACTTACGGACTTACATAGATTAGAAGATACTATTTCCCCTATTCCCCTGCTGGCTTTGACAGCTGATAAGCACGCTGCCATCTGTTGGTTACCATGCAAACTACTAGCACCGCCATCTTTCTCCTATTGCCCCTCCTGTTTGAAAAATAACCACCTTGCTTCAGTATTGTCATTTTTACGTCACACTATCTCACCCCATCTGAAAGGAACACATCGATTTTGTGCCAGTCGATATAATTATCTAACTTTTAAAAAACCCGAGTCTCCCTACCATTTGCTCCATCAACTGAGTTTTATTTTACCCTAAAAAAACCTAATACAAATAATCAACTGAGTTATAATTCTCCCTGAAAAACCTAATACATTTATTTGACAACCTAATAACATTTTTATTTCTCACAAAGGAGACTTAGGATATTTTTGGGGTTAATATGCAGCACATTTAAAAGTTAATTAAGAGTTAACTACAACGCTATGATAGTTAACTATTATTTATGCTATTAAGATATACAGGGTGTTTCGGATTTGCACGGCACTATTTTAGGTACGTGTTCTCTAACACAAAATAAACAAAAAAGTTCATATTAACATGTATCTCAAACTCATTTATTAAACAGATATCAAAGGTTAAAGATTTATTATTACTATTTATTTATTATTATTACAACATTTAGAGTAAATGTTCAAAGGCGCCTCCGTTTTGTTGAATGCAACATTCAGCACGACGAATCCATGCTTCTCTGGCTCTTCGTATAGCATCAGGATGGTGGTTGATAGTTACTGCGGCTTCCACGATCCGATTTCTTAGCTCTTCTTGCGTGTCAACTGCCGCAGAATAAACCATAGACTTCATCCAGCCCCACACAAAATAATCTAATGGCGTTAAATCCGGAGATCGTGGTGGCCATTTAACAGGTCCGTTTCGACCAACCCATCGGTCTCCATAAGTTGCATTTAAATAATCAGTGACACTATGAGAAAAGTGAGCTGGAGCACCGTCATGCATAAACCACAGCCTTTGCCTAATGCCTAGCGGAATATCTTCTAGAATATCATGCAGATTATTTTGCAAAAAATGCAAGTAAGATATACCTGACAGCCTAGGTGGCAAAAATAAGGGGCCGATGATTTTGTCGCTTAGAAGACCACACCAGACATTTAAAGAGAATGTATATTGGTAATGTCCAACAGCAGTCGTATGAGGGTTTTCTTCGGCCCAAGTATGGGTATTTCGAAAATTAAGAATCCCGTTTCTTGTAAAGCAAGATTCATCAGTAACCAAAATGCAGTTCAGGAAGTTAGGATCTCGTGTGCATTGTCGAATTAACCACTGGGAGAAATTTCTGCGCTTGTTATAATCTTGTGGTAACAAATCTTGCCTACTTGATACTTGAAATGGATATGATTTTTGTTCGCGTAAAGTTCGCCATACGCTGGTAGAGGAAACATCGAAACGACGTGACAATCTTCTGGTACTAGTAGTAGGAGATAACTGAACAGCATCGAGTATTTCTTCTTCTACGTTTGTAGTTCGTCGAAATCGTTGTCGACCGGCGTACCATTATCCCTAAGACGTCTTTCAATGGCCTCAAACGTTTTACGATTTGGTATTCTTCGGTTAGGAAATTTTTCACGATATCTTCGAACAGCAGCAGCACCGTTTGTATGTACCTCGCCATAAGTTAAAAGCATGTCTGTTTGTTCATCAAAAGTGAATAAATTTGTGGTATCTCCCATGATAATCATAAATTGAACTGTGTCACAAGATTCACTCACACTAAAACACACAGAACTAGACAAACAGATGAGCAACTACTGTCATTGCTTATCGTTCATTTGTTTATCAGGTGATTAAAACCTTTTATTTAGTATTAAACACGTTAAACGTTGTACAGTCAGTCTTAATGCAGTAAATAAATAATAAATCTTTAACCTTTGATATCTGTTTAATAAATGAGTTTGAGATATATGTTAATATGAACTTTTTTGTTTTTAGTTAGAGAACACGTACCTAAAATAGTGCCGTGCAATTCCGAAACACCCTGTATTAAAACTTGAAAGAAATTATAAGCTGACATCCTTTCATGTATGATTTTTATTTCTTCTTTCAAATGTAAATATTACCCACATAATAGGTGGTTTCATATTGTGAAAAATAACAGTGGAATTAGATAAGCATCTTCAATGAAATAAATCCTTTCTCTTAATTTTTTTTTTTAATTTTAACTTTTTGTAAAGTATGTAAATGTCAGTTCTTCAAAAAAGTATAGGCATAATGAAAAGATAATAGGTTATAGAAAAACAAAGAATAAATTGTTAAGAATTGGATAAATTTGGTTAATTGGATAAAATTGGTTAATTGGATAAATTGTTAATAAAAAAGTGGATTGGTAAGGAACTTATACGCATAACGAATAGTTACGGAATTACTTGTATTCGGAACGGTATAAGTTCAATATTAATATTTTTCAGGGACTCTAAAATACTACTAGGTTGTTACAAAAGTCCTTGTGCATATCAAGTTGTTTACATTGAGGTCTCTAATTTAATCGTTATTTAATCTCTGACGAATACAATTGTTCTGAGAACAGGCTTATGCCATCTAGTGGCAGGCATGGTAATTATGAGCTTTTAAAAAATGCCACTAGAATGCAGCACACATTTTTTGCCAATTTATGCCAGAATTGGCAAGAAGAGATTCCTGTATAAGAAAAGCTAGGATACTGGGCCCAGACAACTTTCACCTGATGCCGCACTCCAAAATGCAGGAGTAGAACACTCAGCGGACCCATGGGGGCGAGAGGAAGAGAGAGAGATGTTGCAGGACCGAAAACCTTCACAGTGAGTCTTCTCCTATGGCAATATGACATTTAGAGCTGTCTCCCCCATATAAACTTTTAACTTTGAATCAGCGTCAAGACAATTAAGTTTTATTTTATTTTAGTGATTTCAAAATGGTTTTATTTTATTTATTTAATTTTATTTTACCAAGAGGTCTTTTATTTCACTTCACACATCAGTTGTAATTTTATTTTTAACAATACACCCTATTTTTCAGTCAGCTTAATTTCATTCATTATCCTATACAGTCCACTCATAAATTCCAAATAATAATCAATTTATGTGGGGTAGACCAGATGAAGCTGATACTCCACATAAAACAATGGTCCACCGTGCCTGATATTTAAACAAAATAGCTGAGTCTAAATTAACCCTTAATTTGATGCCTTAAGCAATTAGACAGCTATAATTGTTAATCACTTGTTGATTATTCTCTTGGTAATTTTACAATTTTACAACTGTTGTATTTAAAAGAAAGATTATACATGTGTATCCATTTTACTTTCAGTTCAAATTTCCAAGATATGTTTAAATTAAAATATTTTGATGGTCACGTAAAGAATTTATTATTCTATATTCAAAATTTGGTTAATCATTTAATGGCTAATTTCATGAATTTATTGCTTCATTACTTATTGCAAGAAAGAGCATTAGCAATTGTCCATTAGTGTTTTAATTCAGTTTGCAATTAATTGATTAAGATATTTCAACATTTCAATATTTCATTTCATTGATTACACATTTAGCATCATTAATATGTATATTTATTAATATATAATTTATTTATCATTTAAGTGAATTAGTGTACAATATAGAACCATGTAAAGGCTACATTCTCATGTCAAGATACTGAATTCAATTATGGGTTATCATTTCTCAGTTTAATAGGTAATAAAACTTTGTTCTGCCTTAAATCTGAAAACCAAATCTCACCTTATTGCATTTAATTAGCTAATAAATAAAAGAAAGGCATTAAAACTGTTTAATCTAAACAAGGAACTTGGTATGAACAATCTATTTTTTGGTAAGTTATACATCCATTTACTTATACATATATCACATAAAGGCATAATATGATCCCAATAGCTTCTTCAGTGGGTTTATCGATAACAGGTGCATCACATTAATGTAATTTTATAGAGAAAATTCACAAAAGCCCTTGCCATATTCATCACTGTAAACATATCAGATATAAATTGTGGGAAGGTTACCAGTGAGGTAGAAACCTCCGGCATTCGATTTCTATAATGTTACAAAAGATAAACCTACAGTAATGTCATTTTGGGAAATTTCGCTCAATCCATTAATCAGTCCATGTGATTATTATTTAGTGAAGTTGTTCATAATTAATATTTGTTAAGTAATTATTAATTTGAATTAATTCATTTCATATGATCATTTAAATTAAATGGGGCAATTTCAAGCATTTAACAATACATCTATGCATTCATTTATTAAATCTTATTTGTATCAGCGTTCATGTATTTTCCCAGTTCCTACTTCTTGGTTGTATATTCATTTTTACCATCATCTCATCTCTGCTATTCACCTTTTATTGCCTATCCTATCCATTCGTTCTTTGTCAATTGTTCATTTATTATTTTATTTTTATTTTTCTTTCCTTTCTTTCATCCTATGTATTTTTTCTCTTTCCTTTTTTTTTCTCTCTTGATCATCTCATATCAACGATGTCCTGCCTCATGTTACTTCTCTCTCTCTCTTACTACTTCCCCGCGGGTTAGCTTTTAGAATATCAGCATATTATCATAAATTACTTTGATATGCCTCCCAAAGAGCCTAATTACGCTGCTAAGGCAGCCTCTCTCGAGCGCCAGCTTAAATCGCTCCAGCGAGACATAATTTTTATTTCTGATAGTGACATTGAGCACTTAGAGGGTGATGCTATCTTCCTCTTTCAATCAAAGGCTGCATCTGCCAAACAGTGTTGGGCGGAATTCAAATCCAAGTGGGAAGAACGAGAGGATTTACAGCAACAACTAGGCGAAGCTCAACCATTTCCCACTGACGACTGGTTCTCGCTGCGTGATGCCCTCCGCGACGAGATTATTAAGGCCGATAGCATACTTCTGAAGCTTCAAAAGGCATCGGAGGCATCTCATGCCGATTCCTTCAGCCAGTCGTTCAACACAACCCTCGGTTGTGCCAGCAAACCTTCGCTCCCCAAGCTCCAAATCCCTACCTTTAGTGGGGATCTTCTTCAGTTTGCGCATTTTAAAGACACTTTCTGCTCCATGGTACACAACCAACCTGGACTTTCCAATGTAGAAAAATTTCACTATTTGTTGACTTCACTCAAAGGCGAGGCGGCTTCCTTGATAGCAGGCTTCCCTGTGGAGGAGCAATCGTATCTCCAGGCTTGGAGGAAGGTTCTTTCCACCTATGACAACCCGAGGGTTTTAGCCAGCCTTTTGATAAACCGGATTTTGGATTTTGACATCAGCAAATATAGAGGCGAACAGCAACTTTATGATGCGTTTCTAACCAACGTTGCCGACAGCGTCGAGGCATTTAACAGTATTAAGTTGGTGGATCCTTGCGGATTTGTCTTCGCATCGTTGGCACTTCGATCCCTCGACTCCCAGACTCGAAAAGAGTTTGAGCTGTCGCTTAAATCATCCCAAGATTTTCCAAAACCGGATGATGTCTTCGGCTTTGTAAGGCAAAGGAAAACAGCTCTCCGAATGGCGCAGGACTTACGGACACCAGAGAACCCGGGTAATGTTGGTGGCAGCAGAGGTCATCCTTCTTCCTCACGCTATCCAAACAGGGAGTCCCGACGATATAATTCGACGGTGCTGCACTCTACCGTTGCACAGAGAAACGAAGCTCCCCACTCCAACCGGAAATCCCATGCACCTACGGGTGACAGCAGAGCCAGGAAGCAAGGCAACTGTGCAGCAGCATTTGCAAAGTGTCCGCATTGTGACGGGACTCACCACCTCTTCGGCTGTGCCAGCTTCCAGTCTCGTACCTCAAGCGAGAGAGCGACTTTAGCACGCTCATGGAAAATATGCCTTAATTGTCTCAAAGCAGGGCATGCTACGCGGCAATGTCGCTCCAAATATAGGTGCAGATTCTGCAAAGGGGCTCATCATTCTCTGATCCATGATGAACAGCGGGAGGAGAGAAAGAAAGCTGAAAATCAAAACACGACTTCCCATGAAGCTTTCATTGGGTTTGGTTCAGCCAACGAGAACTTAACGTTATCCAGTCAGGTTCTGCTTGGAACAGCCGCTATCCTTGTGAGAGGGCAGCGTGGGGATTTTCATTCAGCAAGAGCCGTGCTGGACTCGGACAGCCAGCACACCTTCATAACC
This sequence comes from Aelia acuminata, assembly GCA_911387785.2. Lineage (NCBI taxonomy): Eukaryota > Metazoa > Arthropoda > Insecta > Hemiptera > Pentatomidae > Aelia > Aelia acuminata. Next base: position 221,842,451 of record OU426978.1, read on the forward strand.
CACTCCCTTGCTAGCAGAATCGGAGCCCGTATTTCGCCCTTCAGTTGCAACATAAGAGGCCTTGGCGAATCGGCATTACCGAAGGACCATCTCAAAGGGATCGCTTCTTGCATTGTGCGCGCTTCCCAATGCATTCAGGACTACCCAGTCAACGCAGTCGTCGTAGAGCGGATTGCATCGTCTTTGCCTACACGAAGTCTTTCTCCGTCCATCACTGCGCAACTCCTTCAGCATCGACTCGCCGACTACCAGTTTTCGCATTCAGGTCCCGTGGATGTTCTCCTTGGAGCCGACCTCTTTCCTCAACTTATCAAGGGGTCTCTAAAGCATTCTGGGATTGAGGATCTCTTTCTGCTCCCTACCGCCTTCGGCATGGTTGTTACAGGAAGGTTCAACCAACACTCCGCTGATCCAACCTCTACTTCGTGTCACTCCTTCTTCTTAGAATCTAAATCCGATGTCTAGTCTCAGCTCCAAAGGTTCTGGGACATAGAAGAACCCATTCCTGCCGACAAAAGTGATCCCGAAGAAGTGTATTGTGAGGAGCACTTTGTCAAAACTCACACCAGGGATCCCGAAGGCAGATACATGGTCAGGCTACCGTTCAAGCTCAGTCACAGCCCCTTAGGTACAAACAGAGGCACTGTATCACGCCGTCTTCAGGCATTAGAGGGAAAATTGAGGAAGAATCAGACGTTTTCTCTTCAGTACCAGGAATTCATGGCAGAGTACATTAACCTAGGCCACATGTCCCCTTGCCAGAACCCCGTGGACTATTTAATCCCTCATCACGGAATATGGCAGGAAGGTCCTAAGGGGACAAAGCTACGCGTCGTCTTCGACGCCTCATGCCCATCCACCGCTGGCAGTCTGAATGACGCACTGCTTGCTGGTCCCAAGCTCCAGGAGGACCTTTGTCAGATTCTAATTCGATTTAGATTGTACGCAATCGCTCTTTGCACGGACGTGGTAAAAATGTACCGCCAGATCCTGGTGCACCCTGATGATCGCGGTTACCAACACATTCTCTGGAGAAAAGATCCACTGGGCGCCGTGACCGAATATGAACTGAATACCGTGACCTACGGGGTAAAATCAAGCGCCTTCCTAGCTTTAAGAGTTATCAAGCAACTCCTTGCTGACGAGGGATCATCCTTTCCTGTGGCGGCCAGCCGAGTGTCAACTGACATGTACGTCGACGATCTCGTCAGCGGAGCTGACTCCGTAGAAGAAGCCCTTCAGCTACATAATGAGTTGTGTGCTCTCTTCAAGAAAGGCGGATTTTCCTTGAGCAAATGGGCATCTACAGTTCCCGAGCTGATTTCTTCGCCCAATGACCAGGTGGACTGCGTTTCTATAAACCCCAAGTACGATGACTTCGTTAAGATTCTCGGGCTCATTTGGAGGTCACCCAAGGATTTGCTGTCATACTCAGTCACGCAACCACCATCCGAGCATGTTACGAAGCGCTCAATGCTGTCAGCGGTTGCCAAAATTTTTGACCCGTTGGGTTTATTATCGCCTGTTACATTAATGGCCAAGTCCCTCATCCAAGAGGTATGGAAGGCAGGCCTGAATTGGGACGACCCTCTTCCGTCGCACATAGCGTTGAAATGGCGTGAGGTCACTCAAAACTGGAACTCATTGACGCATGTTTCCATTCCTCGGTATATAACATTTCTACAGGCCACACATATTATCGTGGGGTATTGTGATGCCTCCACCCAGGGGTATTCGGCTGCTGTATATCTTCGCGCAGCAAGCCCAGCTGGAGATATTAAGGTCACGCTCGTTAAGGCCAAAACCAAGGTGGCCCCACTTAAATACCTTTCCATTTCCCGCCTGGAACTTTGCGGAGCACTCCTACTGTCCCGGCTCGTGTCGTCGCTCCCACCATCGTTAGTCACCAATGTTGTATGCTTCACGGACTCACAAGTAGTACTCAGTTGGCTGCGCACACCCTGTCATCTCCTTCGCACCTTTGAGGCCAACAGAGTTGCCCAAATTGTCAGCATTCTACCAAATAATCGATGGGGTTATGTAGAGTCTGAAAAGAATCCTGCAGACCTGGCATCACGGGGATGCACTCCCGAGGCGCTTCTTGAGGACAAACTGTGGTGGAATGGACCCGACCTGTTGACATCTTCTACTGAATATTGGGCTCCGGATGCCTGGGATAGCGACCCATACGTTGCAATGAGCAGCTTCGAGACACCTCGACATCAGAAAGAGAACGCTAATTGCGGGTGGTTCTCGCGGTTTTCTTCATACAGCAGTCTGGTGCGGAATGTCGCTCGGATATTGAGGTTCATAGAAAGTAAGACTACCTCCTTCACGCGTCCAGGACCGATAACCGCTGAAGAATTCACCCATGCCGAGACACGCATAACCTTACTCGTTCAGCGATCCTATTTGCCAAAGGAACTGTTCCTTGGCGGCTCCACACCCAAAGTTTACGCCAATCTTGCCCCGTTTAAGGACGAAGTGGGCATCATCCGGGTGGGCGGACGCTTGCACAACGCCCCTCTCGGCTTCTCGTCCAAGCATCCAGCGCTACTCCCAGCTAATTCTGCGATTGCGCGCCTAATCATAGAAGACATCCACCGCAGGCACTTCCACGCAGGTGGCACCCTTACACTCTCCCTCCTACGGACTAAGTTCTGGGTACCGAGAGCTGCTAAGTTAATTAGGAGCGTAATATCACGGTGCGTTCCCTGCAGGCTGAGAAACGCAAAACCTACGAACCCTTTCATGGGAACACTCCCTCCGGATAGATTCATGCAGTTCCGTGCGTTCAGCACAACTGGCGTGGATTATGCGGGCCCCTTTCAAATCCGGGAGTCCAGTCGCAGAAAGGCAGCCACAGGCAAAGGTTACCTTTGCTTATTCGTATGCATGGCCAGCAAGGCTCTTCACCTCGAACTGGTCTCATCCTTAAGCACATCAGCATTCCTGGCTGCACTCGAAAGGTTCATTGCCAGAAGAGGTGTTCCGAATTGTATCTACTCTGATCATGGTACAAATTTCGTGGGAGCCTCGCGTTTCTTAAAGGATGTATACAAGTTCCACCAGAGCATCGAAGAGAGAGTAATCGAACACCTCACTCTTAAGGGCATCGAATGGAAATTCATCCCACCACGAGCTCCGCACTTCGGAGGCATATGGGAAGCCGGAGTAAAGCAAGTCAAGCGGCTTTTGGCCAGCAGCCTCGGAGGACATCCTCAAACATTTGAGGAACTTTATACTACGCTGGCAAGGATCGAAGGCATCTTGAATTCCAGGCCTTTATGCAGTCTTTCTGAGGACACAGAAAATTTTCAGTTCCTAACACCCGGCCATTTCCTTATCGGAGCTCCTCTGAACTCCCTTCCCGAGCCTTCCGAAGTATGTCATTCCAACCTATCCCGATGGCGCTTAGTTCAAACGCAGGTTGCCTCTGTGTGGAAGCGGTGGCGCAGGGACTATTTACACACCCTCCAGCAGAGAGCAAAGTGGACAGGTAAAGTCCCCAACATGAAGAAAGGGGAATTAGTAATATTAATAGAGCGTCGTTCGGTAGTGGGGCAATGGCCCGTGGCCAGAGTAATTGAGACCATTCCAGGCAGGGATGGAACTGTCCGCACCGTTGTTGTGCGCACCCCTTCTGGCAACACACTTACGAGAGCTGTGTCCTCTCTAGTTCCTTTGTTTTACTCTGACAATGCAGAACAATCAGAGAAAATGCAACCTTAAGTAACCTTTTCTTTTGGTAACCTTTTATTCATTTGTAAGTTCAAGCTTATTATTTGTTTGGGTTTTATTTTGTTTACCGTTTCTCTATTTTCTTTCTTTCATCTTCATTGCAGAGAATGAAGCCTAAGGTACTTATAAGATAGAAGGCTGTTTTATTATAACATTCTTTGTTCTCGGCAAGCTCATGTTCTTTTTTTTTTTCTTTCTTTCTTTAGTTCTGTTCATTTTATAAGATACATTTCCTTTACCTTGAAGACAGCTCTAAGCTATAAGCCCGTTACTTTCGTCTGCCATTTCTCGAGTAACACGAACACATCGAAGCTCCTCATGCAGCAACAGCATTTAAATTAGCCCCGTCTAATTTAGGTGGGCGGTTTGTTCTGAGAACAGGCTTATGCCATCTAGTGGCAGGCATGGTAATTATGAGCTTTTAAAAAATGCCACTAGAATGCAGCACACATTTTTTGCCAATTTATGCCAGAATTGGCAAGAAGAGATTCCTGTATAAGAAAAGCTAGGATACTGGGCCCAGACAACTTTCACCTGATGCCGCACTCCAAAATGCAGGAGTAGAACACTCAGCGGACCCATGGGGGCGAGAGGAAGAGAGAGAGATGTTGCAGGACCGAAAACCTTCACAGTGAGTCTTCTCCTATGGCCATATGACATTTAGAGCTGTCTCCCCCATATAAACTTTTAACTTTGAATCAGCGTCAAGACAATTAAGTTTTATTTTATTTTAGTGATTTCAAAATGGTTTTATTTTATTTATTTAATTTTATTTTACCAAGAGGTCTTTTATTTCACTTCACACATCAGTTGTAATTTTATTTTTAACAATACACCCTATTTTTCAGTCAGCTTAATTTCATTCATTATCCTATACAGTCCACTCATAAATTCCAAATAATAATCAATTTATGTGGGGTAGACCAGATGAAGCTGATACTCCACATAAAACAGCAATTCTTATGTCAATGTTTACATTAACTAATCCTCTAATTATCTATGTACGCCAACTGTCCCTGCCTTTCATTCAGTTTATTAAATTTCACTAGAAATGTCGGAAGAAAAATTTGTCATCCGCGGCCTTCTTAGGCATTATTGGAAAAAAGGTTTTAGTGCAAAGGCCTCAGCCGAGGAAATTTGTGCAGTGGAAGGGGAAAGTGTGGTGCATCGAAACACGGCCGCATTTTGGTTCAGGCGGTTTAATTCTGGGAATACAAGCCTTGAAGATGAACCTAGGTCAGGTCGTCCTAGATCACTTCGAGCTGGTTCCAGAGGGCAGGGCTATCAACGCTGAGCTATACTGTGAACAGCTCGATAGGGTATATGAAGTTTTAAAAGTGAAATACCCCGCTTTGATTAATAGGAAGCAAGCGTTATTTCAGCAAGACAACACCCCTGCTCATCGCTCACGATTAGCTAAAGAAAAATTTTCAGAAATGAACGGGATTAGCGTCTTGCCCCACCCTCCTTACAGCCCAGATGTCGCACCGTCTGACTATGGACTTTTCAAGTCAATGGCTCATTTTTTGAAAGGTCGGCGCTTCGAAAACTTCGATGATGTCAAATCTGGATGCGAGGAGTTCTTTGCCTCGAAAACTGCAGAGTGGTATCAACATCAAATACAACTTTTGGCTGAAAGATGGGTTAAAGTAGTTGAAAATGATGGCCTGTATTTTGAAGAATAAATTCGATTTGTAAACTTTGTACTCACATTTGAATAAAATTAATTTTGTGAACAAGGACTTTTGTAACAACCTAGTAATACCTCGAAAAATGATAACATTTCGAAGAAGAGTAATGTTCTATAGATGCGAGGATGGGGAGTCGCGGTATTAAGGGAAGTAGTACCGATTAGAAATCAACGGGTTTCAATAATATGTAAAGGCCACACTTTTACAAATTTCTATATCTCCATAAGTTATAATGTATCTATAATGCAAAACTTGAAAATTCTTAGTACGTTTCGATTTATTATTGCTTATTACTTTTATTAATAGACCTAATTTCATCAACAGTTGAGTTTTTTTGCTGCTTGCTTGTTTTGTTTTTTTTTCGTTTTTTTACGAGTTGCTTTCTGTATATATTTCGAGAAGATAAATCGATTGGAGGTATATTTACTACTCGTAGTTATATTTGTCTCCTATGCCTTTCTGGAAATCGAGAACGATTAGTGATCCTTTAAAATCACTTTATATTGCCTACAGAAATTTATTATGGTACTGAAATATAACCTAACTTTCTAAACTAAAATATAATCGCGATAGGTTAAATAATAATCTGGATTTTCAGTTTGAAAATGTTTTTAAACTGAAAATCCTGATTACCATATAAACTATCGTAAAGAATAACAGTTGACTATCTCTCACCTCTAAAATATAATTACTTAAAGATTATCTTATACCATATTTTTTCACACCTTAAATGCTTTGAATAATTTGAGCATCACGTATTTACTCTGTAAATTGAAATAATTTTTTTTATTGTTAAATAAAAGTTTTTATTTTCATCAGTTTGTTTGTTTAACGTCCATTTTTATGTAACTAAGGCTAATCGGACGATGCTACAGTTTAAGCCATAAATTTTGTCTATCCAGGTATAATTAGGATAGGGATCTTTAACGAGTACCTGACATCGTACATGCTCAGGACCTCCATTTTACGTCCTATCCGAGGGATGGCATAGGTAAGGATTTTTTACCCCCTTTAAAAAATCCTAGGGCCACCGCTGGGCGCGAATCCGCGACCTTTAGTATTGTAGGTTGCCATACTAACCACTACACCACAGGTGGCCCTATTTTCATCAGTGATAATACGGGATATGAAATTTTGGCTGTCACATTCTTTGGCATATACATACATCAAATACCCAGTTTGATCAACATAGAGTAAATAAAAAAAAAAACCTGAAAATGAGAAAAAAAATTTATTAAGTAAAGTGCCCCTTCTAATTAATCAATTTTGATGAAATTTTGACTGTCACATCGCAGGCATTTAAATACACTAAATACCGAGTTTAATCAAAATCTTTAAAGCATTTTTTGAGTAAATAAAAAAAAAACACGTAAAAATGATACAAAATTCATTAAGTAAAGTCCCCCCTCAGGTTGATCAATTTTGATGAAATTTTTACAGTCATATCTAGGGCATATTAATACTTCAAATACTCAGTTTAATCAAAATCGTTGGAGCTGTTTTTGAGAAAATCGAAAAAAAACGTAAAAAGTTATTAAATAAAGTTCCCCCTCTAATTGATCAATTTTGATAAAATTTTGACTGTTACACCGCGGGCATATATATCAAATACCCAATTTCTGGTTCGTACGGTTTATAGTTTTTGAGCTAGTATGTTCACACACACACACACACACAAACACACAGACTATTTCGGACTTGGTTATTTGGACTCAGAGGACCCCGGAAAGTGTATTTCCGTTGAAAACCGGAAGTCGATATTTTTCACGATCGAAATACTCCCTTACTATATAGTTTATTTATAGGTAAGTGAAATTAAAAACTTGTGTCCCGATATTTGTCGGGGGTAATATCAGAAACTACTCAACCGATTTTGATGAAATTCGGCCCATTGTGTGTTGTCTTGTCCAACTTAAAAAACAGGATACTTTTTTTTTTCGATTATTGGCTTCAATATTTCTTTTATTGCATATTAATTGCTTATCATACAACGATTGAGTGCGATTATTTGTAAGTTCATTAAATTTCCAACAGATGTGGGAGGGGGATGAGTTGATTTATTGACACAACACTTCATTTTTTTTTTATATTTATATTCGAACTCGCAATCGACTATAGTGGATCTAGTAGTTTTGCAAAATGTCGGAAGAAACGGGGGTAGACATAGTCGATATGATAGACATAATTGGTAATTTCACAAGATTAATAATTGAAGGGCATACATTTGACCCACAATTGTTGCTTATTGAATTTAATCAAACAAAATTTTATTTTTAAAATTAACTGGTTATGTCCTTTTGTATTTTCTGTTAAAGTTCATTAAAATTGGTAGAGGTAACATTTCGTTTATATTATTACTAACCATAGTAGAATAGACTAATAATGTCACCGCTAGAAAAACATTTTGAGACATTTTTTCATCTTCAATTATTTGGGAAGTTGGTTAATGTAGAACTAAAAAATCTAATTTAATTTGAATTTATTAAAAAAAAATTTAAGTTTGTTTTTGGATTCTTTTATTCGTCAAAATACAAAATAGGGAGCATAATACGAACACTGTATGTATAAACAATTTAAATTTATACAACTGTAATTATAAAATATGAAATGAGAACAATTTCAATGATGAAGCGCAAAAGGAAACAAATTGTTGTAAGAGAAAACATTTTTATTTATTTTATTTGTGCGCCGCGGCGCACAATGGGGCAAACTATGAAAAAAACCAAAATCCAATGTTCATATCTGGAGTTCATTTTTATTGTATTTCATTCTTGAATAGTCAGCAAATAAAAAACGATTTGTTCCTGTCTTATCAATTAAAACTTCTAGGCAGAAATTTTAAGTTTTGTCGTGTTTGTAAAAGTGTCATTTTTTGTTATACAAATATTTTGAGCTAGTTAAAGCATATTTTAGTGATAGTTGTTTTACAGCCTTTATGTGCATATACAGACGTACCACTTTATAGCAGTAGTCATCCTATATAAACAACTAGCTGGGGTGCCCGGCTTCGCTCCGGTAGTTGTGTGGTAGTTTTAATACCAGAAAAACTTTAAAATTAAAGGAAATGTAGAACAAAATTAGCACCGTCTTGTAAATTCGGTTTTAACTTGGTATCAATATTCTGCAGACTTGAGATCTGCAGAGTCCGTCCGAATAAGGAACCGTGTATAATTTACTGGGTGTTGAAAATGGTAAATGAACAATTAATTTTGCTGCAACTTTGTCGAGTTATGCATCGTTTTTATGGTTTCTGTGATTCTGAATCCTACAAGCCCATTCAAAGTAGTCAGAAGATAATAAGTTATTATTATCATCATACGTAGTAACCAAACCAACTTCTTTTTCATAAATACAATAAGAATATTTCAAACTTTTTATTTTTATATATTTATTTTTTTCGATTTATACTTAGTCAATTCATCTCTTTTTTATGTCTAATTTTATTCGCTCACTGTACTATTAAGAAATGTTCACTCATATTGCATTAAATTTACTTTAGTATATATTATATATATATATATATATATTAAATGTACCGTGCTGATCATATATTAGCCTTCTCATGAGAAAACTAATTTTGTAAGGAATCCAGTTGGTTTTCTAATCGATTGATGAGATATAAAGTACTTATTTTATTTTTAAATGCAAACTAATTATTTTCTCTTAATTTTTTAGTAATTTAAAAAGAACAGCTGAAAAAATATAGAACGATTACATACTGAATGAATGGACAATAAACATTGAGTGAAACGCACCCTAGCGCTTCCTGGTAGCCTGGAGCTCGAACTAAATTTTTCATTCATAAACTCGTATCTCAATCTCAGAGAGGCTTAAAATTCCAGCCCTTCTCTCTTCAATTTTACATTATTAAGACAAAAAAGGAAACCTTCTTATCCATTAGGGGTTATATGGCTAAATTATGACATAACTTCCTTAATGCTATGTGTAGTCGTTTTTAAGCCTTTTCGGCACGCACATTTTACACTTTGCTTTATAATATATATTGATTAAATAAGCGAAAATCTTTCACACAAAATAATTAATTTGAAGCTAGGGGTTTATCCTGACTTAAGATGGCAACGATTGATCTAAGACCGGGATGTATCAGAAAATATTTTCCTCTTGTATCATTTCCTATTTTTGCATGTTCGGTAATTATTGTCATTTAAGTGAACATTTTCGTGGCGCGCCGCACAGTTTGGCTAATGTGGGAAAAACAACCAAAGTCCAATGTTCATTTTTGGAGTTAATTTTTATTGTTTTTAATTCATTAATAGTCAACAAATAAAAAAACTAATTGTTCCTTTCTTATCAAAAATGTCTTTTAAACAGAAATTATGTTTTGTTGTGGTTGTAATATTGTCATTTTTTTTGCGGCGCACCCCCGTAAATCCGCCCATGCATCCTAGACGAAATATTTTATCATTATTTTATAGTTGTAATTTACTGCAATATATCCTTTTCAAATTTATTTGTAATGAAATTTCCGAACAATTCAAAATAAAGAGTTAGAACCCAAAAAAAAAAGTCTTTGTAAGCAAATATTTTGTTGTTGTTTGTTTTGATATCTGTTCCTGTACTTAACAACTTAGTATACACAGTTCCACTTTATACAAAGTTTCACAACGGGTGTGTCGATTTTAACGTAAAAAATCTGGTGCGTGCGCGCAACACACAACTTTCACTTACCAACTTACTTAGATTAGAAATTAATGCGTTTTGTTAATTGCCACTTCTCAAATGAACAGAACAGTTTAATTATAACGCATTGGTTTGTCATTAAAGGCGTACGGCGAATGCGTGAGCTCAAGGTGTTTTATGAGTTGACGGAATATTTTTCTTTTTTTCTCCTGTATACGTTTACTTGATTTTCTTCATATATCATATTTAGCCGTTTCTTATTTTTAAGCGTGATGAGAGACAGATAATTTTCCAATATAAACTAAAACAAAGGTACTTTATAGAAAAACAAAAAAAGCCCCTTCCCCATTTAAGCCCCCTCAGAACATTTTAATAATGACTAAGCTAACCTGATATTAAATAACAACTAATTTTCATTAAACATAACGAATTGGATAAAAATCGTTAAAGCCGTTTTTGAGATAATCGATCAAAAAGGTAAAAATTGGACAACATTTATTAAGTAAAGTCCCCCCTCCTGTTGATCAATTTTGATGAAATTTTTACAGTCATATCTCGGGCATATAAATACATCAAATACCAAGTTTGATCAAAATCGTTAAAACCGTTATTGAGTAAATAAAAAAAACACGTGAAAATGATACAAAATTTATTAAGTAAAGTCCCCCCTCCGGTTGATCAAATTTGATGAACTTTTTACAGTCATATCTCGGGCATATCAATAGATCAAATACTCAGTTTAATCAAAATCGTTTGAGCCGTTTTTGGGAAAATCGAAAAAAAATTAAAAAGTTATTAAATAAAGTACCCCCTCCCTTTGAGCAAATTAGATGAAATTTTCGCTGTCACATCGCGGGCATATACATACTCTAAATACCCAATTTCAGGTTCGCACGGTTTATAGTTTTTGAGCTAGTCTGTTCACACACACACACACACACACAGACACACACACAGACACACAGACACACACACACAGACCATTTCGCGGGACTTGGTTATTTTGACTCAGGGGACCCCAAAACGTGTATTTCCGTTGAAAACCGGAAGTCGAAAATTTTCACGATCGCAATACTTCCACTTACTATATATTTCATATATAGGTAAGTGAAAGTAAAAATTGCTGTAACATGCTAGGGCCCTAAATTTATGATATTTCTTATTTCTTTATACCGAAGAATTATTTTTTATTTGTTCACTTTCATTATTATTAGGTATTGACTCTAGAATTGGTCTTATAGCAGGTAAAAAAAAAAGGACAATTTAAAAAAAATCGATGGTAATTTATTGACGCTATAATACATAAAGATTTATTTACATAACTATAATTAGACTTAATAATTAATTAGCTAAAATGTCAGTCTTTCCCAAATTAAGGTACATAGTCGTCGGGGCCACAAGATATCTATCCTCTCATGCTGCAAATGTTTGATCTGAAAAGAAAAACAAATCTTTTAAATTTAAAAAATAAAGGAGTAAATATGAAATATAGTTTAATCAAACTAAATTTTATGCTGTTAAAATTTTTTGAAAATTAATTCAAAAATACTAAGGAAGATCGTAGATACCCCCTTTTATGTCTCCAATAAGACCTTACACACAGCCTTAGACCGTTGCCGTACCTGCGTACCACGAACTATTTAACGAACACTGAAAAGTTGTGCGAACAGTGATGTCTGACCGCACCTATGCACCATACTAAAACAATTTTCATTACAAAGACGAATAACCTGGAATTAGCCCTTGTTGTGACTTTTGCTCCAGCTTATTAAGGATAAAAATTACGTCAGAAAAATGCTAAATGGAGGTTTAGATGCTCATATTAACTAACTCAAAAGCGGCACTAGCGCTATCCCCGAACACACAGGGAACAGATACACTACCTGTTCGAGATCGTGTCTTATTTACAATAAACGAACACTGAACCGAACAGGCCGTTCAAGGGTGAGCTTCGCACAGTTTAAAGTCACGTTCAACAATTGGTTACTTATCAGTTGAAAACGAGTCCTATAGGCGGGCGCAAACGACGGTGCTGCTTCTGCGACGGCGCTGCAGGAACTAGAGAAATGGGGATAAAAGCCGGGCCATTACCTGGGATTCATAGGGCTTTTTGGCGTTTTTAATTTATTTTTCCATAATTGAAACCCGATTGAGCAAAAATTTATTTGAAAAATGTCTAATAGGTATTGCACAGTCCCTCAGTGTTCAATTAGAAAATAAAAAGACGTGTCATTCCTTTTATTTCCAAAAAGTAAAAAGCTGCTTAAAGAGTGGATTGTAAAATTAAGAATAGATAAGCCTGTTTCGAAACATATGACGATATGTAGTCTTCATTTTAAAGAAAGTGACTATATTTATCCAGGTAAATATTAGTATTTGACATTTTATTATTCCAAAATGCTAGTTTTATGCAAATAACATTGAGACCATAGTGTCATAGATTTGTTTTTCTGTTTTAATTTTCCCCATTTTTCTATTACATCCGTTGTGCTTAATTGTTCCATGTTTTCAATGCGAAGCCTGAAAGTTTTGAGAAATAAATAAATAACATGACAAAGAATCTAAGCTGTCATAACAATGATTGTGTGAATAGGTTATTAATGTTATTACTAACCGAAAAACGTCGAGTAAAGTTACAATGATGTGTTTGCATTTACCAGAACTACCAGCTTGACACGTACAATGACAAGAAAATTGCTTATTATTATTAATAAATTTGATTTCCACTTTTATTTGATGGGGCAGTCCTTTAAGATTGCTAGTTTAAAGGCACGAGGCTTGTAAAATAACTGTTTTTTTTATTTTTAGATATTATTCCAAAGGTAAATATGTGGTTTGCATCAAGAATAGCCTGCCCTTCAATTAATGGTCTTTTAAAATTACCAATTATCTCTATCACATCAACTATGTCTAACACCGTTCTTTCCGACATTTTGCAAAACTACTACCTTATATTCGATTACGCCCGCCTATATAGCGCCATATTGGTCACAGAAGTTACACAGCAATAAGAAATTCGATACAAATAAAGTCTTATGTAGTTAAATTTATGTTTTGATAAAAATTATTGCATTACCTTTGGCTTTCAGTTTTCTGAATCTGGGGTGCAATTGAAATCTTCAACAAATTGCTCGTCTGATTTGGATGGCGGTAGGATGATTACTGCTTTGCATGCGTAGTTTTTGTTAGATTTCACTTCTCGTGTATCGAAATACACAGTGAGTTTGAAACCATTTATCACCTGGAAGAGTTATGGAAAAATTTTATTAAAAACTATAAAAAAAAAAAATGCAATAATAAATAAAAAAAAAGAGGTATTACTTCCGATAAGCAACTCCAAGATGGCGGCCAGCGTGGGTAAACAACAAGGTATTCCGAGAGTTCCCGAGCATATGTAGTAGATTATTTGTTTGTTTTATAAAAATATATTTTTGTCCTGTTTAAATGGGTTCAAGTTAAATACACATAAAGTTAAATGTAAAAGGTACAAATCAATTTATAATATAAGAATGCAAGTGTTCCTAACAACCAGGTTATCATATTTTTGTTATTTCAAGAAAAATGTATTTAAATAACCAAGAAGGATATTTTATAAAATGATTTGATGATGATTTTAAATGATATCACTTCATAGGAAAAAGAACATATTGTACGTGTCTTATTAGAATGAAGAAAGGGAATAAAAGGTTTGAAAATTTGTACCTATTAAAATCAATCTAACTATAATTATCGGCTAACTTTATTATAATTCACTGATGAGTAATTAAATAGAATCAATTTAATTAAATAAGTTTCAAATAGCAATAATCCCACTTCAGTAGACCTTCATTGGTTACGATATTGCCTCTGTGCAAGGTTAATTTAATTAAATGTTTATATTTTATATTGTTATTAAATCTTTATATTTTATATTGTTATTTCAAGAAAAATGTATTTAAATAAGCAAAAAGAATATTTCTTAAAATGATTTGATGATGATTTCGTTTAGATCGGATCTAACCTAATAAAGTAAACAACGAATGAATTCTCTTACAAAAATGTGGATAAAGCCGACATCTGCTCGGGAACTCTCGGTAACCCGAACTGAATCGTGGTTATCGGGTAGGGCGTGATCGGAATACCTTGTTTCCTCACGCCGGCCGCCATCTTGGAGTTTCTTATCCGAAGTAATACCAAAAAGAAGTTATGAAACTTACCTGCGTTGTAGCTTTGTTGATTTTGACTAGAGACAATTTTTGGCTGGATTGAGATTCTGCGTTAAGTTTGTATAAAGTTTTTTCTAAATATTTTTTGACGAAGGCACTGTTAGGATCTGTTTTAACAGGGCAGCCAACACACATCTATACATGAAATAAAAAGAAAATATTAGCTGAAATCTTAAACAAATTTTCTTTCACTTTGTTTTAAAGGATTACAGAAATATTATGATAATTATTAAATATTATTTGTTATTTAAACCTTCTACTAAATAAAAAATAATATAACAAATTACCCCAACGTAATTGGTTTTCAAAGGTTGGCACTGGACATCAACAAGTTGCTTGAAGTTCATCCAAGGCTTCCACCACACTTGGACTTCACAGACTTGATTGCCCTAAAAATATTTAATGATTAAACTGATTTTTATTGAATTATATATATAATATATTTCATGCTTAATCATTAATAATAATACCTGCAATTGGTATAGGCACTCTGTATCAGCGGAATCAGTTTCCACATGACAATTTGTGATTCCAATATTTACAGTCGTTTTAATCATCATTCCTTCAACTACCTAAATTCAGAAATATATATCAGTTTTATTAATCACAAAATAAATTATATTAGCACCACATTTGTTGGAAGATATGTAACAAAAATATAGATTGCATACCTGCTTTGTGGCATTCAAATACTGTAGAACAACCATTTGGTATTGTGAATGTTGAAACTTTCTGACTTCTTTACTGATAAATTGTTTCAATTCATCGAGTGCCTTACTTTGTTTTACATCAATAATGATTTCTGATCCAGGAATCGATCTAAAGCATTTATTTTAACTATCAGAATATATATATTTTTAGATAATGAAGATAGTTTAATTAAAATTTTATCAACTAATTTATAACGTTTTAATTTTTTACTTTTGCGGAGACGGTGCAACAAATTTGTAATACAATAAATTATGAAAATTTTGAAATATTCTAAATGGATCTTCTCTTCCCATCTATTGATTTCAATGTCTACCGTTTTCAAATGAAATCTTAAGCAGTAACATGTCATTAGAAGATTTTTTATCTTGCGCCACCTCCGAAAAGATTGATTGTATTGTATTGAACATGGTATTTAATATTTCAATTTAAAAATTTTTATTAACATTTAGTGTGTATTCGAACAAATCAAAATAAAGTTATTCGTTATATTGCATTTTCCCGTTTTTTATACCATTTTTACTTTCACTTACTTATATATGAAATATATAGTAAGTGGAAGTATTGCGATCGTGAAAAATTTCGACTTCCGGTTTTCAACGGAAATACACGTTTTGGGGTCCACTGAGTCCAAATAACCAAGTTCCGCGAAATGGTCTGTGTGTGTGCGTGCGTGTGTGTGTGTGTGTGTGTGTGTGTGTGTGTGTGTGAACAGACTATCTCAAAAACTATAAACCGTGCGAACCTGAAATTGGGTATTTAGTGTATGTATATGCCCGCGATGTAACAGCAAAAATTTCATCAAAATTGCTCAAAGGGAGGGGGTACTTTATTTAATAACTTTTTACGTTTCTTTTCGATTTTCTCAAAAACGGCTGTAACGATTTTGATAAAACTGAATATTTAATGTATTAATATACCCAAGAGATGAATGTAAAAATTTCATCAAAATTGATCAACCGGAGGGGGGACATTACTTAATAAATTTTGTATCAATTTCACGTGTTTTTTTTATTTACTCAAAAACGGCTTTAACGATTTAACGATGTATGTATATGCCAAAGATGTGATAGCCAACATTTCATTAAAATTGGTTAAACAGAGGGGGCACTTTATTGCATAACTTTTCAACCAATTTTTACCTTTTTTTCGATTATCTCAAAAACGGCTTTAACGGTTTTCATCAAATTCGTGGTGTTTAATGAAAATTAGGTGTTCTTTAATATCAGGTAAGCTTTTTTATTATTTAAATGTTCTGAGGGGCTTAAATGGGGAAGGTGCCTTTTTTGTTTTCCTATAAAGTACCTTTGTATTTGTTTATATGGAGAAATTATCTGTCTCTCGTTTTGCCTAAAAATAAGAAATGGCTAAATATGAGATATGATAAAAATCAAGTAAACATATAGAGGAGAAAAAAAGAAAAATATTCAGTCAACTCATAAAACACGTTGAGCCCACGCATGCGGAGTACGCCTTTAATGACAGACCATTGTTCATAATTAAAACAGTGTTCATTGAATGGAAATTATTTGTTTCCAATATAAATGAAATATTCAACAAGTACGTAGAGAATTATAAAATCAGACGACATGGAGTAGTATGCTTGCATTGCCGAATTATCACAAGTAAATGCTTTTATTTACTAATGAAAGAAATTTGTGTTTTTTTTGTTTGTTTTTTTTTTTGAGAAAATGAAAACAAAAATAAGAAATGAATGAGGAAAAATGTGCAACTTTGAGTAGTGGCAAATAACAAAACACATTAATTTCTAATCTAAGTAAGTTGGTAAGTGAAAGTTGTATGTTGCGCGCACGCACCAGATTTTTAATTTTGCTTTGTATTCATAAAAATCTGTTGCGATGCGCGCAACACACAACTTTCACTTACTGACATACTTCTTACTTAGAAATTGACGTGTTTTGATCATTTGTAAACGCCGCACTTTCCCACATTTATATGCTTATATTTGTATATCTCCATAAGTTATAATCTATCTGTAATGCAAAACTTATAAGTTCTCAGTACTTTTTGATTCATTATTGCTTGTTTCTTTTTTAAGGGACCTAATTTCATAAGCAATCGAGTTTTTTTTTACTGCTTGGTTGTTTTTTTTTTTTTGCTTTTCGTAAATATATCGTGAAGGTGAAGCCACAGGAAGTGTGTTTACGTCTCGTAGTAAAGTTTGTCTCTTATGCCTTTGTGGAAACCGTGAAAGATTACTGTTCCTCTAAAACCATTTTATATTGCATTCAGACATTTATTATGGAACAAAAGTATCTAAACTAAAATATAATTAATTACAAATTATCTTATACCATATTCTTTCACACCTTAGGTAAATGCTTTAAATATTTTGAGTGTGTAGGCGGGCGCAAGCGACGGTGCTGCTTCTGCGACGGTGCTACAGGAACTAGAGAAACGGGGATAAAAGCCTTTGAATCCCATTACCTGGGATTCATAGGGTTTTTTGGCGTTTTTAATTTATTTTTCCATAATTAAAACCCGATAGAGCAAAATATCATTTGAAAAATATCTAATAGGCATTGCTCGGTCCCTCAGTGTACAATTAGAAAATCAAAAGACGTATCATTCCCTTTTATTTCCAAAAAATAAAAAGCTTCTTAAAGAGTGGATTGTAAAATTAAGAATAGATAAGCCAGTTTCGAAACATATGACGATATGTAGTCTTTATTTTAAAGAAAGAGACTATATTTATCCAGGTAAATATTAGTATTTGACATTTTATTATTCCAAAATGCTAGTTTTATGCAAATAACATTGAGACCATAGTTTCATAGATTTGTTTTTCTCTTTTAATTTTCCCCATTTTTCTATTACATTCGTTGTGCTTAATTGTTCCATGTTTTCAATGCGAAGCCTGAAAGTTTTGACAAATAAATAAATAATATGACAAAGAATCTAAGCTGTCATAACAATGATTGTGTGAATAGGTAATTACTAACCGAAAAACGTCGAGTAAAGTTACAATGATGTGTTTGCAGGCTTGTAAAATAACTGTTTATTTATTTTTAGATATTATTCCACATGTAATTATGTGGTTTGCATCAAGGATAGCCTGCCCTTCCATTAATGGTCTTTTAAAATTACCAATTATCTCTATCACATCAACTATGTCTAACACAGTTCTTTCCGACATTTTGCAAAACTACTAGCGCACCCTATATTCGATTGCGCCCGCCTATTTACTCTCTAAAGTAAAATCATTTTTTTTATTTTTAAGGGCCCCCTCCGTTTAACCTATTATAAAGAAATTTTGGCTGTCACATCTTTGGCATATACATACATCAAATACCCAGTTTGATCAATATCGTTAAAGCCGTTTTTAATAACGATAATTCATCTTTAAATTTATAGAAAATATTATTTTCAGTGATTTTATTGTAATTACATGAAAACAGAAACATTCTTAGAGTACATAAATCCCTATTCGTTATGGTTCTCGTTAGAATAATTTTGTAATAATTATTTACCCTGTCATTTCAAACTTACCTTGTGTTTCCATTAGATGGAATTGCAATGGGAAGAGGACTGCAAGAGAATTGAGTAACCCTGTCTGGCCCTAACCAAGGTTGGCTCAGCACTTTCAGGTTGCAGTCGTATATTTGTTTGGTCTTCAGTCCTTGGGCTTCGAATCGATAAGAGTATTCAACTCCAGAAACAACCTTCAAGTATAAATATTTTCTTTTAATGTAGCTATTTGATCAAATATTTAATATATTATAAATTTATACAATGTTACCTGTTTTTGTGCATTCTTTACCCGAACCAACTCCAATTCCTTGTCATAAATTGTTCCAGTAACAACATTATTCTTGAGATCTTGAAGTTTCTTACTCAGATACCAGTGAACTTCTTTATCGTTTATATCCATCTTCATAGGGCAGCCGACGCATTTCTATAAAAAAGGTTTAAATTATTATTTAGAGAACACATTTTCAAGATTTATTTAAACTCGCAGGCCAATATTTACCTCTCCCAGAGAGAACTGGACAAATCCTAGTAAAAATAAAACGGTGAAATGATTTAAGCCCATTTTGGAATGTTCTGACCGAATGATTACTTACTAGCGATCAGTAATCAAAGCTTTCAGAATGGCTGCAGATGTAAGTGACGATTTGCAGAAGCCAGATTGGATATTTATACTGCTCTCTCAAGTATTTCGTGCTGATAAGCTTTCCACTCTCACTTTAAGCATCCAATTAATTTATGTTTATTTCCTGAATATATTTAATAATATCTTATTTTTATTTTATTTACTATAAAAAAAAAATTGAAATAATCATTTATGAACTGTTTGTTTGTTTAACGTCACTTTATGCCACTAAGGCTAATCGGACGATACCACAGTGAGAGTCCTAAATTTTGCCTATCCAGGTATAATTAGGATAGGGATCTTTAACGAGTACCTGACATCGTACAGGCTCGGGATCACCATTTTACGTCCTATCTGAGAGACGGCATGGCCATGGATTTTTTACTCCCATTATTCATTTATTTATTTATTAAACACCCTTCCCAGCCTTTCGGCAAATTAACATATAACGCTCATGCGTATTTTAATGTTGCGCAATTCTTACTCTTATTCTTATTTATTCTTTTATTCTATTCTTCTCTCGCAGTTCCTCAATCCGGTGGCCTTCCAAGAGTAGGATTCCATCTACCTAGATTAAAAACTTCTGGACACAGTGCTGATTTCCACCCGTACAGAAACTCCTTGTAGTACGGGTACTAATTCTCAGAGACTAGTTGAGGAAAATCAGCCTCCGAGAGGACATAGAGTCCAGTTTTCCTCAACAACCTGGCCCTTTGTGTCTCAATGGCAGCGCAGTTTATAACGATTTGCTCAGCAGATTCTAAGACACCGCAGCTAAGGCACAGGGGATCGATATCCTTCCTAAACCCATGAAGCTTAGCTCGAAAGGCCCCATGCCCTGTAAGAAACTGTGATACCCAATAATCCGGGAGGACTCATTTCGCTTCAATACGAGACCGGACGGTGGGGAAGTACTTCCTTAAGGTAGCTCCTTTCGGAGTTGTCCAATTATTAGGCTCCCGTTCGACCTTTACTTTAATGTTGGTCGGGAGTCCTGCTGTTAGGGGAAGTGGCGGTGTATTGTATTAACCGCAAACCTTCTTACCTTGTAAGGGCTGATTCTTGTTTCATTCTATTATATGAAGAAAAATTAAAATAAGAAAATAAATTGAAGTTAAAATTATAATTAAAAATAAACGGACAGCGGAAATCATTAAGAAAAATAAATTAAGTTTACAAAATTTTTATTTTTATTGTTGCACACTCGAAACATATTTATAATGAAACAAAAAAAAATTGAATTATTATTAAAATTATTAAAAAAAAATAAATAAATCCTTTCTTACTGTTAACACAATTAATAAAAAAAAATAAAATAAATTGAAAGAAAAAAAAACCTTTTAATTCTAACTTTTAAATTATACAAAAAAAAAATTATCTTTTAATTCTAAATTATAGCAATAAAAAAAATTCTACCAAAATATTATGCAATAAAAATCTTAAATTAATATAAATAACATTAATTTCAGTTATTATCAATTAAGTTTTCAATCATTATGGTTAAACCTAATAAATTTATTGTAAATTATTATTTCAAATAAACAATTATATTTTGGTGTAATGGCGGATGGAGCTTTCACACATAATTAAAATTAAACAATGTTGTTGTACGAACTTATGATGATGAGGTCTGGGTGCCTTGGTCGTCAATGTTCAAATTTTGAAGTCCTTAACGGTTGACCGGGCTCGGGAATTTTGTAACCAAGTTGGTGAATGACCGTTGATAGATACTTCATGTGAGTTTAATGTAGGGTGATCACTAAATTAATTTGTTATTTGACGATAGCACACAGATAGAGAAAAAAATGGCACAGTCTTTGTTCACATCTAGACGTGTACTGATTGTTTATAATAGTCCAGCCTAGCGGTAGTATAAACAAAGCTCCTGAATCCTAGGACCTTTTAATGTAAACAGAGCTATATTCTGGTTACAATTCTAGTCGATCAATTTAAAACATCGTAAAATAAATACAACTTCGAATTTGTTATACATTTTTTTTTTTCATTAAATAAAAAAATTAATTTAAATGTTAGATTGTAATAAAAATGATTTTTGAACAAAATTCATTCTTGCTCCAACACCTGCGGTGCCTTCTTTCTTTAATCTATATCGATAATCAGTACCAGTCAAAAGTTTAGACTCACTTGTATTTAATTCACAATCTTCAAGTTTAAAAAAATAATTGTAACTCAAGCGATAACATTTCTAAAATTATATGATTGTTTCGAAAACAATCTATATCTATATAAATAAAGATGGATTTCTGTTTGTTTGTTTGTTCTTTATAGAAATCCACACCGTTTGTCCTAAATTCTCCAAATTTCGCTCAGTGGTTCTTTGATACCTGGTGCGAACACCTGTCCATATTAAAATTGCTTTTAACTTTACCCAATCTTTGGGTATATTCTTCATTGTTATAAAAATCGTTTTGATCTCGCTTAACATTGGTTTTTATGAAATCGACCGTCGATTTCTATAAAGTCTCACTTTATAGATTTAAAAAATGAAATTCTCCGGGTGAAACCGGGATATACAGTTAGTATTATTATAAGCATAATCCGTATTGAGCACCACGATATGTTAGTTGCAAGTACTTAAATAAAAATGAAATTCTGTTTTTTTTTTTTTTTTTGTTTGTTCTTTATAGAAATACATACCGTTTGTCCTAAATTCTCCAAATTTCGCTTAGTCGTTCTTTCATACCAGGTGCGAACACCTGTCCATATTAAAACTGCATAACTTCGGCCAATCTCTGGGTATATTATTTATTATTATAAAAATCGTTATGATCTCGCTTTACATTAGATTTTTACGAAATCAACCGTTGGAGTAAAAAAAAAATCTCATTTCTGTCCTAACGAACTTTTCTGGACCCACGGCTTTTCTAATTGTTTTCCAAGTTCCCTGGGTGAAACCGGGATATAAAGCTAGTTATAAATAAATTAAATATAAAATTATAGTTGTTACGTTGTCCAATAAATAAAATATTTTTTTTTTTTTTTGGGGGGGGGTCCTCACCTTCCTCGCCTTGTGCTATACGGGGTTTCCCGGGCCAGGGGAGAGGGTGGGGGATTGATGCCGAGTATTATTAAATTTCCCCTGGCTCCGGGTTTCGAACTTGAAATTTTTCTGGTTCTCAATGTTATGTCCGGTTGTCCATGGCAACGCGTATTTTTTAACGCGTTTGCTCACTCGGCCATCCCGCCACCCATAAATAAAATATTGTTACTTATTTAGACTCACCCTTACAGACCAGACTTACTAGACTACTAGACAGATTACAGATCCCTTACTAGATAAATCTAAGGGTGAGTCTAAACTTTTGACTGGTACTGTAAGTCTCCCATTAAAAAAAATGTATTCCCATTAAAAAATCCTAGGGCCACCTCTGAGCGCGAACCTGCGACCTTTGTATTGTAGGCTGTCATGCTAACCACTATACCACAGGTTACCTCCTAATCATTTATGGACTGTTAGCAAGTCATTGATCTTGTCATATCGCGTACCTAACTAACAAACATGGGCGGATCCAGTGTAAGGGGTTATAACCTCCCCCCTCCCCCGAAATATATTGGTTCTACAATGTATTTGTATTTTTAATCGAATAATGCAATTAGATAGTTACTATGCCCTAAACATAACAGTTAAGGTTGTTTACATCGCATTCCTTATTAATACAAGGTAACAATTCCAAAAAAAAAAGGTACTGTCAGCCACGTTATTATGAGACAGGAGGGTCGTGAACTCCCCCCCCCCCCAATTTGGTGATAAATCCTCCCCCTAAACGCCCCTACTAGTGGGTTATTGTGTGCATCGTGATAGGTTATAACACAGTGCGAACAAACAGTTAATCCTTCCAAACTTGGCGCACTGGCGTACCACGAACCATGTATATTTACACTTAAACGTTAAGTCGGGCGAACAAAGATGTCTGACCGCACAGGAATCATGCAGTTATGTCGAAGTAACAGAGATTTGTCGTGACCCAATTTTATTGACGAGTTTTATTTTGTGCTTCCAAGGTTTTCGTCGAGTGCCCGTAATGAGGCCATCATGTCGCGTGTGTTGTTTGGTGAACTAGCGAATCTGCAAAAACCCTTTTTATCATGTGAGCTCAAAACTGTTTCTTGCCTTGAATGTGCGATTCGGTGCCTGCTTTTGTTTTTGTTTAGATATTGTTTTATACGATTTTTTTGTTGAGAAATACATTGGTAATAGTCGTAATACTATCAGGGTTTTGAATTTGAGATTACCAAGATCGCAGTAAAATAAAAAGTAATATAAGATGATAAATTATCAGGATTTTCAGTCAAAAGTTTTTTATTTGGAGATTCTACGTTTCGATCCAAACTTGTGGATCTTCATCACGACTAAAATGAAGAGAAAGATACGAGTAATGTTTGTTACCTTGTGTACACTCTCAATTTTATCTTATTATTGAGCCCAAATATAAACATTGTACTATACTATCTAGTACAACTGGATGGCGGTCGGTGGATAAAAGTGTGCAGGGAGCGAGTTTTTTTTCAGATTCGCCAGTATATCATACATCAACGATATGGTCTGTGCGTGTGTAGTGGTATTTTTGTATCTGCTCTCATACAAATTATTAAAAATCAAACTAACATTTTAAAGGTTCATTAATTAGAATAAATTTAACAACAAAATATTAGTTTCATTTATTTATAATCTAAAAACCGAATTCCGACTCGTTGGTTTATAGTTCACCGACTCGCTAGCATGCATCGCAGGTGTCGGCACTAGTATAGCGGCGGGAGTCAACCAATGCCACATCAAGCAACCCACCATCCCCCGGGTATGTGAGGCCCGTCAGCATACACCTTAAAGTTATAAACCTTCCTCGTGTGTCTTATCGAGAATCACGGTGTGGTTTTCATGGATGTCAGCAACCGCCTGGAGGCACAAGGACTGTATGCATCAGGGAAAGAAATATTGGTCCTCGGAGCCTGCTGACCCTGAGCTGCCATAAAGCTTGGAACTAGACCAGTTTGTCACCCTTTGTAGCCGGAACAGCTAACACCATCGATGGGAAGGATATTGCCAAAGGAAACAATAGGATTGGTTTTGGAGCTATTGGCAGTCTACCGCTGCACCGCGGCTTGCAGCAACGTGAGGTTTGGGCTACCCCCTCCAGGCTGTCTCTGTTCCCGTAAGCAACACCAAGAAGAAGACCAAACTGCGCGGCCAATGTTCTCTGAAGGTCTCCTAGTGCCGACCAAAAAAAACATCTCTTGAAATCGACCACGCACGGAAGTAACATAGGGGCTTTACCATTTTTTGTACAATGAAAACTCCTTTAATATGTTAACCTAGTCTTATATGTGTATATGTACATTGGCCTTAGTTGTAAATTTATATGCTTTCAACCCTTATCACATGGTTAATTAGATTGTTTTGAGCCAGTAGGAAAGAGAAAGAAGTAGAAATGAATCCCTGAATTCGATCTTTCTAGACGGCAGTAATCCAGGAGCAATTAAACTCTAAAATCTGATTAAAAAAATTTATCATTTGAAAACACTTGACACAAACCTCATTTCCATTTGTGTAAATAATTCAAGTGTTACATATTCCAAGTGATTGAAATTAAAAAGTTCCTCTTATGTACTGGGCACTTCAGGTGTTGACAATCCTGTAAGTAAATTAAAGCAGCCGTTGGACTTCGTTTAGCTTTCGGAAAGTATTATTTTATAATAATTTAACGATTAAGAAGTTAACTTTTAAAGTTATGAATATTGTATATCTTATTCATGATCATAAATCTCTATATAGATAAGAGGCTTTGTCCTGACTGACAGAATCAACGCAGAGCAAAAACTACTAATGATAGAAACTTGAAGTTCGGAATTTAGACTTTAAACGCGATGTAGGTAACCACTAAGAAAGGAATTTCAAAAATGTAACCCCTAAGGGGCTTAAATGGCGAAATTGTCGTTTAACTCTAACGGAAATCTATTGTTGAGATTTTAAACCATATGTTTTTTATTTGAATATCGATTTAACGTTACAATAGTATTAAAATAGACATTCACATAAAATATGGCTACTGATTATTTAAATATTAGTGGTAATCAAATTATGCACACTGTGATTCCCATGATTGGGGATGGTGCGTGTTTATTTCGATCTCTTCTCCATATATTTCTCCATATATGTATATATACTTCTCCATATATATACTACTCCATATATATATATACTTCTCCATATATGTATAAGAGGCTTTGTCCTGACTGAGAGAATCAACGCAGAGCAAAAACTACTTATGATTAGAAACTTCGGAATTTAGATTTTAAAAGCGATGTAGGTAACCACTAAGAAAGGAATATCAAAAATGTAACCCCTAAGAATATCTAAAATGTAAATGGCGAAATTGTCGTTTAACTCTAACGGACATCTATTTTCGAACTTCGAGAAAATCTACTTAATTAGGACTCATTTTAAAGAATTTGATACGACGAGTTTAACTCGAAAGGCGTCGAAAACCATGTTTTACAGCCGAAAAATGAAGCGTTCACGACGAGTAAGTCATTTTTTGTTCCGGCGGTTTTAGTGAACTCTCTCCATTGCGCGTCTCCGTCTCTTCTACCGAGCCGGCAGCTTCCCCCTCCAACATTCCACCTACCGGAAGCTCAAATTCTACTAAATCTCCTTAACATCAGTTAAGATATTATATTAGATCAATAACAAGATAATGGTCACAGAATTGATTTTAAAGGCTAGCGGGCGAAGCCGCAAAGGGGAATGCTAGTTTTTAATATAATAGAATTATGCTTTGAAAGAAAAATTACCAAAAACTAAAGCTTGAAGTTCACATTTGTAGGTCTAAAAAAGACTCTCAGAATGTCCTAATGTATTCTTAGGAAACATGTTCTTAACGAAACCATTATCAGAACAGGAAAAATTGGTGAACAACAAAAACATTCAGCGATACTAATTATCCGTTAACTAAACAAAGAAAAATAAAATTGTTCATTTGACTACAGGCGTTCTCCTTTTCATCATAGCTAGCTGTAGTGCCCGTCAGTAAGTATATGCCCACGATGTCACTGCAAAAATGTCATCAAAATTGATCGAACGGAGGGGGCACTTTATTTCATAAATTTTTTTCCAATTTTTACGTCTTGTTTCGATTTTTTCAAAAACGGCTTTAACGACTTTATAATTTATCAAATTCGTCATGCTCAATGAAAATCAAGTCTTCATTAATATCAGCTAAGCTTTATCATTATTGAACTGTTCTGAGGAGCCTTTTTTGTTTTCCTATAATTTACCTTTGTTTTTGTTTATATGGAAAAATTAACTGTCTCTCGTTACGCCTAAAAATAATATTTGGCTAAATATGAAATATGAAAAAAATCAAGTAAACACAAAAAGGAGAGGAAGAGAAAAATATTCCGTCAACTCATAAAACACGTTGTGCCCACGCATGCGCAGACCATTGTTTATAATCAAAACAATCCTGTTGATGTAATAGAAATTATTTATATTATGGTAACTAAATGAAGTTTTCAACAACTACATTGAAAACTTTTATTTTCATTTATTTATTAAATTGAAAACAACAACAAATACATTATACTTTCTATAAATAAAAAAAAAAAAAAAAACATAACTAAAAGCATAAAAATTAGCAGGCAGATACTGCTATGTCCTTCTAACAAGACTTCTATAATTTATTATTCTATTTATAAGTTGACATGCAGGAATCGCTGGTATATTACAGTGGAAAGAATAGTAACAACACAAACCAAGAATGAACATTTTTTAAATTTTAATGTATTTTAGTAGTAGGGATTTGTATTTAATTCATTTAAGAATATGTAATGGAAGAAGTATGAATTTTCTTCTATAATAACTTCCAAAAATAAATTTATACCTACTTGAGACAGATGGCTGACTATTTCGAATTGTAACATGTAACAAGATATGTTAATGATATGCCTTACAGTACGATTTTCTTAAAGTAAAATTTTGTTAAAAATTGGCATTATTAGAGGAATAAAGTTCAATGTAATAAAATCATAATTTATTAAAAATCGTTGCAATAAACAGATTTAAACCACCATCCAATGACCGCAGACCAAACCGAATTTCGACGGATATGCCCTTTTTTTTTTTTTCACACATTAGGCCTAATGTGAACTTTGGCGGCGCAGTTTGGTCTTCTTACATACATTCGTTTTGTTTGCGGGAGCACAGACAGCCTGGAGGGGGGAGCACAAACCTCACGTTGCTGTGAGCCATGATCCCCAAGGTGTAGCGACAGACTACCCTCAGCTCCATAACCAACCCATTCGGGCCACTTTGGAAGTGCCCTTCCCATGGAAGACATCAGCTTTCTCGGGTTTAAGGACAGTGACAAACTGGTCTAGGTCCAAGGATTATGGCAGCTCAGGCTCAGCAGGCCCCGAGGACCTACATTTCTTTCCCTGAAGCATATCTACATTATATCAAACCTCAGGGCGGTTACTGAAAACCTGGAAAACCACATCGTGATTCTTGATAAGACTTTCTTTTTTTTAAGATTCCATAATTTTATATCTCTATAACTATATGCTATAAAAAAAAAAAAAAAAAAAAAAAAAAAAAAAAAAAAAAAAAAAAAAAAAAAAAAAAAAAAAACTATATGCCCAAAAAATCTTATATTTTGTATTTTTCTTTAGATTGATGCATGCAACAAATAACCGAAAAATGATTAAAATTCAAGTCCTGAAGGTTCAGACCCTCGCAACTAGGGGGAGCATGCTGGTAAAATTGTTATGCCTGTGGGAGGGAATGTGTTGAGGTATTCTGTCCTTGTAATGCTGAATTAATTGTTCAAATAAGACCTATTGATATTGAAGAAAAAAATGTGTGTTTATACAAATAATGCTTAATAAATATAGTAAATGAATAAAAGTTATTTAATTTGTAGTTCTTTCTTAAAATTTGAAGGAGGCCAGCTACCCTTCCCTGCACCTGTGGACGCCCAGGAACCCTCATAGATTTGACATGGAATGAACCTAATGATATTTTGAATGGTGCATAACTTAAAGAAATAAAAAAACAAAAAAACAAATTATGGGTGAATAAAGTCTACTTTTCATGTTTTAATATATATCTATGTTCAAAATATAAGTTTTACATTTTTGAATTGTATTATTATGCTTAGATTGGTGAAGCTATTAAGTTGTAGCCAATTCTGAATCACAAAATTAGAAGATTTAGCTCTATTGTTATCTTTAATGTAGTATTTATATGTGTGAATGTATGTGCTTCAATTATTATCAGATTATGAAATGTTCAAAATAAACTTTAAAATATATTGGAAACCTTAGCATCCTTACTTATATTCTATGGAAATCAAATTTACTGAGATACAGAGAACATAAAACACATCTGAAAATATATTTCATTTATTTATTATACACATTTTAAGAAATTGTTAAATATAGATGAAATTTACAAGTTTCTTATTGTACTCATCAAAATGTATGTTTTTGTTTGTTAAACTTATTTACAAATCATTCTCTTATTATGAATATACTATAGTCTTTTATTTCAAAACCGTTTCCTTTAAAACCAATTACAATTTTAGATTATTTGGTGATTTTTAGATTGGAGATTAGACACTATTGTTATCTGTAACGCAGTACATATATATATGTGCGAGCGTGTGTGTTTAAATAATTTTGGATTATGAAATGTTCAAAATAAACTTTAAAATATAAGTAAACCATGGCAACTTAACTTCTATTCTATGGAAATGTACCAAGATAAGATAACATAAAACACATCTTAAAATATATTTTATTTATTATGCTCATTTAAATAAATTATTAAATACAGATGAAATTTACAAGTTTCTTATTGTATTCATCAAAATGTATGTTTTAGTTTGTTAAACTTATTTACAAATCATTCTCTTATTATGAATATATTATAGTCTTTTACTTCAAAAACGTTTCCTTTAAAACCAATTACAATAACATAAATTACTATTGTAAATACATATTTTTTAATATTAATTAGATTATTTGAAGATTTTACAAGTTAATAAGTTATAAAGATAGTTATATGTTTGTAAACTTGATATTTATGCTTCTTAGTAAAAAAATTCGCTCACATGATTACATGAGATTCGCTCACAGAGTTCAACAAACAAATAGTGGAGTACTAAGGATATTGCTTAAGACCATCTCTTGATATAATCCTCGAATATAAACCTGCATATATTAACCTATCAGTTGAGTAAGTCAAGTTAGAAGACTTTTTATCAAAATTGAAATTTAACTTAGAAACATCTGGTGCGGATCCGAAAGCCTTAGGGCTAGGACTTTTAGACGAATCTAGTATGTTTGGGAAAGTAAAATCTGGTGCTTCTTTTGTAGCAGACTTAATAAAAATTTCATTAAATGTAGTCGAGTGCAAATAAATATCCCCATACGATTGAGAATGAATTATAAGAGGTTTGGCATATGCTGTTTTCTTCCAACAGCTCGGCAAGGAATGGTCTAAACAAGGAACGATAGCACAAACCTGAATACCTTTAGAAACATCATCTGGAAAACTTTTTAAACCATCGAACGCTGCGAATCTATACTGGTAATGGTAATAAGAGTCATTTTTCATGTAAGATATGTCTGACATATTTAAATGATCTAAGGGCTTAAATTTAAATGTCACATTAGTATAGAATTCACAGCAGAGAGAACCATGGCAAATCTTCGACTCTAAAAATTTGTTTAAATATTTAGATCCATCTGCACTAGGCAACAAATCATTTTTTACTTTTGGTGTTAAAAGGTGTGTTGTGTAGTTCTGGAAATCCTCAGCTTCCATTTCATGAATGCTGTTGACACCTGGTGTTAGAGGTTCCAAAATATGACCTTCTGAGATTCCTGATTGAACAAAAAATTCTTAAATTATTTTCTAAATAGGTTCAATTAATTTTAAAAATATTAAATAAAGTATCTATGTACATTAGTTATAAGAGTACAATTTTACTGTCAAGAGTGTTCTACAGGCAATAAGAAGTAAAAGACAAGAACACACCACTATATTCAAAATACTAAACCTTATTTATAACATCCAGAGGGGAGGAAAAATAATAGTTTTTATTTGGGCTACATCCCATTGTGGTATAGGAGGGAATGAAAAGGCAGATGATGCATGGAGACTTGCTTGTACAAGCGATATAGTCTTGAATCTATAATTTGTATTGAATCTATAACTGTAATGGCTAACTCTTAATGTGTAACCAGCCCTATGAAAAATCTGACCCATGAAGGGAGTTGGGTTCAGTACTATATAAGGATGTGCTGTTTCACGGGCAGAATTCGCGCAAGGAGGTGATTTTACCGCCATCACGCTCAACCACCAGGATTTCAACCCTCAATTTTTCAATTATGGGTACCCACTTTATAGAGGCTGGGTTTAAGAGTGTCTCTCAGCCACTGACATGATCTTTGAGAGGATATTAAAGATATTCTGCCAAGCCAGATTTGAAATCTGGACCTCAATCACACCAGCTCAATACCTTACCAATGAACTATCCAGGACTTAACTAGCCCTATGGGTTTAGTTAAATATAATTGGCTAACTTACTACTTGGTCAAAAGTTGTGAAGGAAGAGACTGATATGTCCAAAACCATGCTTAAACAAGGGCGGATCCAGCTGGCTG
This sequence comes from Aelia acuminata, assembly GCA_911387785.2. NCBI lineage: Eukaryota > Metazoa > Arthropoda > Insecta > Hemiptera > Pentatomidae > Aelia > Aelia acuminata. The sequence continues at coordinate 221,873,236 of OU426978.1, forward strand.
CAAAGGGGGGCGTTGCGATACCAAAGGGGGGCTATACCCCCACAGCCCTCCCCCTCGATCTGCCAATCAGCTCTTTTACCTTTATGATCCTCACCCACAACTAGCATTCTACTTGTTCTGCATATTATTTGTTCTTTACCTTGCTTTCTTACTTATAGTAAAGTTAATTTCTCTCTTTAAATAACCAACAAATTAGCCAAATGGGGAGGGGTGCTGAAGAGTACCAATAACTCTAAATTAATTTCTTCATCAATAAAAGGATATACGTTAATGCTTACCATTTCTTCCTTTTTTGAATAACTTGGCTGTCAATAATCTAGTCTCGTTCTTTTCGCTGATGATATTTATCACAGGTCCTTTTCTTCCTGCGAATATACCACTTCCTGTGCTTCCTTGTTGTAAAGAATTCACTCCTGCTGAAAGTAAGGTACTATCTGTCATGTAGGCCCAACCGAACTGAATCTGGACAGCTTAAACAGAAAATATTTAAGAATTAGAATTAGGTAATTTAATTGTTCAAAAGGAATATTAATTAGTTATATTAGAAAAGAAAAGGTAGACCACAGCACGGAATCGAACCCAGATCCTCTGCATCTTCGTCGTAACCATCTTACCACCCATTTGTACTGCACTCTCGTAATTCTCTGCAATGTGGAGAGACCTGGCGAGTGGGATCGCTGAAGAGAAAAGATCGACACGGCCAGTATTGACACCACAGTTAGCTCAGTCGTAAGAGCGCTGCGACGGAGTTGCAGAGGATCTAGGTTCGAAATAAAGGCCGAATAGGCCGAAACTCTATTTATAATTCTCCTATTTCCTTGATTTATTTTTTATTTTTTAGCGAAAACGAAAATTATCATTTTACAATAAAATAATGGGCAAAAAACGAAAAAAAATTCTATTTTTTACGACATATTTTCTGTTGGATATATTAATATAAAAAATAAATAGAGCCGCTACCTGGCCAAACAGCAATATTTCCTATAAGTTAGATTTATCCATCCGCTAGTACTTACATAAGCCAACTTTCAGCTCAGCGAAAAACCAATGCGGGTAAACGAAGTCCGTGATGTTCTTTTCATAAACCAAGGTTAAAGCAGGTTCTTTGTGAATTATATCCGCACATATGAATACACCGAAGCGGACGCCGAAGTCTGTTTCGAAGATGGCGATCTCTGGGACTTTGGTCGTGTTCAGAGCCTCGTAATACAAGTTGAACTTCCGGTACCTGCGAACAGAATGCGATAGAAAGAACTAAGTATAGTTAGTTGCTAGTAAAATGAGTTCATGCATTAAAAAGAACAGTTTACATGGTTATGTTTTTGGAATCAAAGTTCGCTTTTTGACCGCCATAGGCCATTACAATGAAGGAAGTAGATCGCTTTACATGGTCAAGTTTTTTAATCAGTCTTGGAATGATAATGTTTTTGTTGACCACTTATTAACCCGTTAATAAGAATAAGTATCCCAAGATTGAATAACATCCAGATAGTCGTGTAAACAGGATATGAGGCATGGTCGATGAATACCCGCTTTGGACTAATGGAGAAGATATCTCCTAATATCAACGCTGGAGCGAATCGGAAATAAAGGCAGTACCACTCAGGATTGGTGTTGTGGAGACCGTCTCGGAAATAATCGGGAAACGGCGGTTGAGGTGGTAAGGGCACTGCAGGAGGATGCCGGAAGAGCAATGGCCGTTCAGAGTACTGGACTGGTAGCCGATTTAAAAGAGGACGACCGAGAACAACTTCGTTGGAAGGAGTCCATGAACAGATGACGGGCAGAGGTCTACTGGAGGGAGACTGGGCTGATAGAGAGGTGTGGAGCTCAGATCTGATCTAAAACGGTATCCCTTTCGTTGGAACACCAAGAAAAGTAAAAGTGAGTAAACGAAAGACAGGAAGTTTCATTACTTTTTTTTTTTTTTTTGCAGGAAATTTAATTCCGGGATGTTTTCAGTTTATTTTTTTCGATATATGTACCAAACGCAGTTTCCACAAACGTTGTAATTTATGCATATAGAACTTAAAGATGCTAAGAATAGCTGATTGAGAAGAACATACCTGGAAATAACAACGCCATTCCTATCGAAGACAACATTGGTATTGTACTTCAGTTCCTCGCCGGTGCTCAAGTCTTTTTCAAGAAGGCAGATGGAGACGTAGATCTGGTTGTCTCTTGCTGCTTTTGACAACATTCTAACGACCTGAAAACCACAAAAGAAATGATTAAAAAAATGTTAAAATCATTCCATCCTTTAATAGTAATAGTCATATTCATTCCATTATTGTTTATTTATTTATCTTTGAGTTCAAAGATTTGATATAATTTCTAGCCAAATATAATTAGAGGCAGGGGTGGTATTTTGGGTACCCATTAAATTTTTTTATTTTAAAAAGTTCAATAACTCTTCAATGAATCTGAAGGTTTACAGAAAACTTACCCTAGCATCTGGTACACATATAATAAGGTAAGGATGTTAGGAACAAAAAACCAAAAAAAAATATGATTGAAAACAGTTCTAGAATTGTTGGAACAAATTGTTCTAGTTCATCTACGCTTGTCTGGAACCTTCTAGCACTAGAGTATTGGTAATAGACGCCGTGATAAAAAAAAAAAAAAAAAAAAAAATCAATTCAATTTCATGTTATAAAACAAGGCATTTGTGTTAAAAGAAAAAACTTGAGATGAATTAAATATAATTATTTTTACAATTAGAGTGAAATTAATGTTTACGAAATAAAAACATATTCTTCCGAGGAAAAATAATCATTTGAGGCACAAATGTCCCCTGCGCTCATCTATGGATCAAACATAGTGATGAGGAAAATTTAGTTGTTTTCGAGGTAATCTGTAAAAAAAAAAAAAAAAAAAAAAATAATGATAAAAAAACATTTTAAGGGTATCCTAAAAGGCAGCCTGTAATACCATTACAAAGAAAGCCTAATTTAGCATCCTCGTCATGTTGCAAGAAAAAGCGGCCAACGACTGGTAAATTCACTTTAATTAAATTCAATTTAATCTTAATAATGTGCACAACGAAGCTGTATCGTACGATAATACCCTCAAATGGTTGTAAAATCAGATCAGATATTTACATTTAAAAGTATTTGTACCGGTATAAACTTAAAACACATGAAAACTCACTACAAATGAGTTCGACGCCAGTTCTCTAAGACGCCTTCTTAGGCCAAGTCCAGACTGTAAACAACTGTAACTTGTTGAACATGTTCCCAAAAAGTTTATAAACAGTTCGGAAACAATGTTCCGCGTCCAGACTTGAGTAAGTGTTTCTCCAGTTTTGAACATGTCGAGTGAGGCTATTGCAGGAATCTCTGCTGCCAATTTATTTATTTTACTTAACAGGCAAAGGAATCGAATAAAGAAAAGAAGGTGGTTGATACGTAAAGCACTAATGGAAGGCATAAGGTTATGGCAATGACCTTATGAGGGACCTACACTACAATTTGAAGATGGGTCAGGTTTCAGAAATTTTACTAGGATGTCCCCAATTGATTTTGAAGAATTGTTAGTTATGATTAGAGGGAAAATATTCAGAAAAAATACTACATTTAGCTAGTGCGTGTCCCATCGATGCAAATAGGTGGTAATCGGATGGGGCCAAATCTGGTGAATAAGCCGCATGCGGAAGAATCTACCAACCAAACACTTGGATCGTTTCCTTGGTCCGTTTAGCCAAATGTGATGGGGCATTGTCATGGAGCAAGATCACTTTGTGTGTCCTTTCTTGATATTTGGGACTTTTTGGCGCAAATCTTTATTCAAATTTATCATCTGTTGTAGGTAGCGTTCCGTATAAACAGTTTCTCCAGGTTTCAGCAGCTCATAGTAGGTAACACCATCTGTTGAACCATCTGATCACACCAGACACAGAGCATTTTCTTCCTCCCCAAGCGATGCCGATGGTTCACCAGGAGTTACCCAGGATTTTTTACGCTTAGGATTCTCGAAGTAAATTCACTTTTCATCACCAGTCACAATTTGATGAAGAAATGACTTTTTTTCTGTACCTGGCGAGCAGCATTTGCCATGAGGTTTTTCGAGCTTCCTGCTGCCTGTCATTCAGTTGGTGAGGTACCCATTTTCCGACCTTCTGGATCTTTTCCATGCCTTTCAAACAAATGAAGACGGTGTCACATGTAATAATTGTCCAACAAACGCTTCCGAATCAGCGTTTTCAAAGTTTTTTTTTGTGGTTTTCCACGGTCTTTGTTTCTTTTATCGAAATCCATCTTTAAATTTTTTGAACCAATCGAAACATTGAGATTTGCCTAGGGCATGTACAGCCTCCCCGTAAGCTTCAACAAGCATCCTATGAGATAATGCTCCAATTTTTTTCAGAAGGAAACGGAAAATAAATGCTGTCCGCAAATCTTGATTTGTTGGCACAGAAGTCGACATGTTCAACGCCACTAAAAACACGGTTATAGAATGAAACTGATGTTGGTATCAATTGGATCTCTTTATTACATGTAGGCAAAAGAAGATAACACCACTGACGGATTAGTTAGAAGATTATATTGACTGCTAACTCCTATCATTGGCGAATTCCGGTTTCATATTTACACACCTGGTACATCAAGTTGAGGCTGTTTTTACTATTATATATGTGCATATTTTTTTTAATGTTAAGGGTACCCATATTAGCACCTTTGCCACTTTATACTTATTAAATGGAAAGCCTTAAAATTAAAAATATATATAAATACTTAAAGGGTGCAGTTTTGGGTTGTCGGCCGGTGCTGGCTCATTTGGTCCGAATGGGATCTCCACAAATAGTGTTTCAAATTCGTAGGTCAAAGCATACTCCGGGAACACGACGATATCTGCCTGGAAACAGTAATTCATAGTGTATAGTATATATATATATATATATATAAAATATAATTAATAATTATACCAAAAATTGATTCCAAATAGGTTTTGGAATGTCTCATTTCAATAATAAATGAATTGTTCAATTATGAAATTGATATAAATTCATAGTATCTATTTTGTTAGTTTTTAATATTTTATTTTCACTCAGTTGTCATGTAGCCTTTCACTTCAAAAGCGTTGGGTTTCCCCGTCATAAACCTTTGAAGTCGGCATACTAACCCCCTACCACTACCTCTTACCTTATTTTACCTTCAGTCTTTGTATCTACCTTGACTCTATCGACTACCTTGAAGGTAAATATCAGATTCTATTTTATCTTGCTAACCAGCTACTCATTTAAATATTCATGTATAATGCTTACCATCTTCTAGATTATTATCAGTTCTGTAAAATATTCATTTATTGTCATCCTCTAGCGTAGATACTCATATATTTGTTTTGTTTTAGCCCTGATGAAGATCCACAAGTTGGATCGAAACGTTGGCTTTAGAAAATAAAAAAAATTTCAAACTGAAAACCCTGATCATCATTTAACCTATCGTAAAGATTATCTCTCACCTCTACAAAAGTTAAAAATGTATACAATCCCTACTCTAACATATCACTCAGTTTCCTTTTATTCATTTCAAAACTTTTCGAAAAATTAATTTATAAGAGGCTGGTTGACATACTGACTAACCAAAAATATTATAACTAAGGATCAACTCGGTTTTTATGCCTCATTTCAAGAGATACCCGATTAGCCCAGCTGATCTAACGGCTTTTATAGACCATTCAAATAATCATTGTCAGCAGAAGTTTGACAAATTCAGAAAATTGGAAAATTTCTTGTAACCGAAACAGTAAGTACGTTTTGGAGTAACATTTTCCTTGGCCTGTTACTGTCAAAGAACCTATAGAAGATTTGAATGAAGAACCATAAATTTGAATCTTGCCCATTTCAACCTTATATATTTATACTTTTTTTTTTTTTTTTTTTGTAGGTATTTAGTAGACAATATATTTAAACTTTTGAGTTTGTTATGTATAGTAATTTCCAAAATATATGGTTTATAGAAATAGTTTGATCCATCCAATCAGGAAAAATCGTACATGTACAAAAAAACAATTACTTTTCAGATTTATTGAATCAACATAGATTTATCAAATCATGAAAAATGTATTCTAAGTAGGAATTCGTGTCGGCTAAGTTCATTTAAGTTAAGGAAACCATTTAATGTAAAAGTAGAAACGTTTTTTTTACTTTTCCAATAATTTGAATTGGTTTACATTATGTGTTTCTCAAACGACCGATTTAATTGTGGTCAAAATAAAATCTGGATTTTTTTTTTATGTTTTATTTTTCTTCCATTGAAACATGCCAGGCACCCGACTATATTTGTAAATTTTTGGCATGCGTACACAAAAAGGTCCCACTACTGGAATAGAGTTCTATTTAATAATTGGGGTTTTGAACTTTTTTGGAAGTAATCTCTACGCCTAAAGTAATTGAACAACAAATATGCAAAAAATATTCAAAAACTTACTGTTTCCGCTGCCTTCTGGATCAGACGAACGTATTCTACGCCATTTTTCATCATAGTATCGTTTCCGTCTTTCCCTGCATGAGGGCAATACTCGACCACAGCTGCATGGTAAAAATCTTCTTCAGGACCAGTCTTACGAGTAAAAATATTGAAGCAATGTATAAATCCATAAGTTAATATTTTATCCTTAATACTACTGTAAAAATATATATTATTTCTTCCTTATCTTAAATTCCATACCTATTTCATCAAAAGTTAGAAAATTCGTTATTTCACTAGTTTTACTCTTAAGGTGCGTTACATGCTCAAGCCGTTAGCACAAATTGGCTTGCGCAAGCCGATTTGCACAAATAGATTGTCGCGTGTAAACGTTGGCATGAAGTTTGTGAAAGCCAAAAAAATTGGCTTGTGCTAATTCGGTCCGGACAGAAAATTGGCTTGAGGTTGGTGCATTGGCTTGAGCGTGTAAACGATCCTCAAGCCATAGTTCCAATTTCAGGCATGTGCATTGAATGAAACCCGTAAACACCTGTAACTACGACCGCTATCAACTCGTTTATTATCATAGTGGTAAATGAAAAACAATGGATTGCAGAATTCATTGAAGCATGCAAGCATACGTTCCCGTGTTTGTGAAAATTAAAGAGCACAGATTGAAGCGACCGTAAAGCAAAATCTCGTGCTTGGCAGGCTTTCGCAGACAAATCTGGTGCGATGCGCGCCACACACAACTTTCGCTTACCAACTTACTTTGAATAGAAATGTATGTGTTTTGTTGAATGCCATTTCTCAAAGTCACACAATTTTCCACATTCATTTACTTATTTCCATTAAATGAACAGAACGTCTTTAATTATAAACAAATTTCCGTCATTAATCATTCGTGGGCTCAACATTGCCGGAATATTTTTCTTTTTTTCTACTGTATGTGTTTGCTTGTTTTTTACTTTCACTTACCTATATATGAAATATATAGTAAGTGGAAGTATTGCGATCGTGAAAAATTTCGACTTCCGGTTTTCAACGGAAATACACGTTTTTTCATATTTCATATTTAACCATTTCTTATTTGTAGGCGTAACGAGAGACAGTTATTTTCTTCATATAAACAGATTCAAAGGTACTTTATAGGAAAACAAATAAAGCATCTTACCCATTTAAGCCCCCTCAAAACATTTTAATGATGACAAAGCTCACCTGATATTAAAGAATGCTTGATTCTCATTAAACTAGACAGTTCGATCAAAATCGTTAAAGCCGTTTTTGAGAAAATTGGTAAAAATGGGAAAAAAAGTTATGAAATAAAGTGTCCTCTCCGTTTGATCAATTTTGAGGAAATTTTTGTTGTCACATCGCGGGCATATACGAGTACATACACCTAGTATCCAATTTCAGGTTCGCACGATTTATAGTTTTTGAGCTAGTCTGTTCACACACACACAGACCATTTCACGGGACTTGGTTATTTGGACTACTTGGAGTACCCCAAAACGTGTATTTCTGTTGAAAACCTCAAGTCGAAATTTTTTCCAAAATACTTTCCCTTACTATATATTTCATATATAGGTAAGTGAAAGTAAAAATGCTACCCGGAGGCCAACAAGGCGTTGATAAAAAAAATCAACTCTCTATGAACTGCCAACCGAAAATAGTTGAAGAATTAGTTCATCCTCCGCGTTCTCCTTTTATAAACCTATACACTAATCACCAACGGTTGCGAAAATCGAATTAGCACGCTCTTCAAATGATCGACTCTCACAAAACTACACTTTTTAAGGTTCCTCACATGAATTTGTGTAAAATTCAACTGAACGTGTAAACGGAAATAATTCATTGCTGCTGGCTAACGCAAGCCAGTTTGTGCTAATGGCTTGAGCGTGTAAAAGCTCCTTTAAAGAAGATATTCTGTGAAGCATGGTACGTTGGTAATACTTTTACGCTATATAGCATGCTACCATCGTTTGCTAGATGAAATTTAAGAAAAAAATGGATATTTCCTAATCGGATCTCGTGAAAAAAAAAAATAAAACAATAAAATTTTAAAAATAATTGTATGAATAACGGTATTACCTTGACAGCTAAGACGGTACTGATTAAGAAGAAAAAGAGAAATATTTCCATGAATTCGATAGAAGAGATCTTGAACTAAATCACATTAAGTTAACTCCACCACTGTCCGGAATAAAGGCTGCTGTGATATTATGTGGATAATCTTAAATTGGTTACATAATTTTAGATAATACTCCCCAAATCAATTCAAAAACTATTTATATCAAAATTCCTTAAGATTGTAGAGTTCATAAAGAAAAAAGAAATTCATATCTTGACCCGGTCACAATTAAGACAATCAACACTATGCATGTGATAATAACCATTAAAGTACAAACGAACTGTTATTTAAAAAAATCTGCTTGGGTGCCTTCAACACACAACTTTCACTTAGCACCCTACTTGGAGTAGAAATCGACGTGTTTTGATAATTGTGTAAACGCAATTTAAAAAAATTGACGGAAAATAGTTATATCCATTCTTATCTTCTTATTTTTGTTTTTTATTCTTCATAATTCATATCTTTATAAATATCGATAAAAATATCGTGTCCCGATATTAGTCGGAGGTAAAATCAGAAAATTCTCAACCGATTTTGATGAAATTCGGCTCATTGTGTGTAGTCTTGTCCAACTTAGAAGATAGGATTGTTTTTATTTCGATTATTGGCCTCAATATTTCTTTTATTGCTTATTATACTACGATTGAGTATGATTATTTATAAATTCATTAAATTTCCAACAGATGGCCGGGTAAGTTGATTTATTGACAAAACACTTCATTTTCTTTCAATATTTATATTGGGAAGCATCCAGAGCCAAATCTATTTTTTCCGGCTTGAACTTGGAAAATCCGTGTTTTTGCCATGGGCAATTATGTGTCGCCTTTTCACGTGTGGGGAAAATATCGAATCTATTAATAATAATAATAATAATAATAATGTGCATTTATTAAAATATTTTATACATACAAAATAACTAAATTATCACAAATATACACATAAGCTTGGACTAGGTCCTTCAGCTAAGCTCAGCCTAAGAGAACAAAAGTTGAAATAAAATGAAAATGTTGACTAAAATATGATAAAATAAAAACATACATTATTATACATTATGATTTCCATTATCTATTGAAATTATTATCTGTAGATCATAGACTGTAGATAATTTTAACCATAAATATACACAAAAACAAAACTACCTAAACATTCTCACTAAAAATATTATTCATATTTATCTATTTAGCTTTAATGATTAAATTCCGTTATCAGTTCATTCCTATAACGGTTTGCCTGTACTACGTAAACATATAGTTTATTCCAATTGAGTCCATTCAAATAATTTAAAAATAACTCATAATCTAAATGACCACAGCCAAAACTCTTTATCCTAATTTCCCTTAAAACAGGACAAACCCCAACAAAGTGATATACGTCCTCAATCTCATTCATATTACAGAGTGAACATATCAGCTGTTGTTCTTGTCGGTTTATTGCATAATTTAAATTTAATAACTCGGAGCGTACTTTCATTATAACACGCATCAGGTTTAAATTATTAACATCATTCAAATAGTGTTTTTTATCTAATTCGAACTCTAATTGTTTGTATATTAAATGGAATTTAGCATTTGCAACTTTTTTCATGAGATTTTTCCTAAAATCATTTTTTAAATTATCTATTATAAATTTAACCCTTGTTTTTATGTTTCCCTCTTTAATCCAGTTTATGTTTTCATAATTAGCGTCCCTTGTAATTTCTTGTAGTTTCTCGTACCAACTCAGTCTCTCTTTTATAATACATGAAGCTAATATACGCGGTAACCTACTAGCCTGCATTTTGAAAATTTTATTTAAATACTTTAAAAACAAAGAGAGAGTATAGAAATATAATGGGTCTCTATTTGTTTCAAGATATACCACATAGTCCGGACAATTGGACGGAAGTGTAAACAATTTTTTAATGAAGAACTTTATCGAATCTATTTGTTTTAGCAAATGACAGATTAAACAAAATCTCTGTGCACTTATTAGCACTACAATACTTTGAAATTGTGAATTCTAATAAATAAATAAAATAATAAAATGTAAATTGTTGTTTTAGGCTTCCATAGTCTGAATCCATTGTACCCATTTCTTCTTCAGGGTTTGACCACGTAACAGGTTTTTCAACTGCCAAGCTTCTAACCATCTTGCTGTGGGCTTCTTCAAGGCCAATACAAGAATGAGAGTAGAGAAGGGGATCAGTAACTTATAATCTTCCGTTGGGGGCGAAGTCTGTGTTCCTATTGGCTAGCACCCGAGGGGGCGTGGTCAGGTGGAGGGGGTAGGGGAGGGGGTCGTCAGCTCTCTGAGATTGTTGATGAAACAACTAGTTTCAACTGAAACTATACCGTTACTACAGAAGATACTTACAGCGGAGGAATTGGACCTGGCCAAGATATGCCTGAAGACAGCATACTTCCTCTTCAACTGGAAAGCAAAAAGAAGGAGCAAGCATGGGCAACCCACTAAGTCCTGTCATAGCAGATTTATGACCCCACAGCAAGATGGGCGAATGCTTGGCAGTAGAAAAACCTGTTATATGGTCAAACCCTGAAGAAGAATTGCGTACAAAATGTAAATTATTTTTATAAAATGGTGTAAACTAATGTAATTTCACACGTAAAATTAAATTTTTATGTTTTGATTAGTACTTTTAGAACATGCAGCATAGCATGGTTTGAGGTTCATCATGCTCGCTTTTCATAACCTGTTTCCGGTAGAACTTACTGATTCGATATCTCATATCATCATGTGTTATATTCTGAATTCTGAATCTGAACCAAACAATTTTAAATTTGGGGAAAAGTTCTATTTTAAATCCCTTTGGTTTTTAGATTAGCTGAATCGCTTTTATCTTCATCAGTGAATTTTGATTTGACTCTATTAAAAATTATAGAATATAATTAATTCCACGCATTATAGCTACTGAGCCACAGCAACGTGTTGCCGGGTCTGCTTGTAGTATTATAATTATTGCAAAACTTGATAGTCGTGTATACATGGGTCATCCCAGCGGGGTGCAGGGGGGGGGCAGCTACCCCCCTCCCTGGAAGGCTGGAAGCTATAATTTTTTAGGCTTTTAAGACTGGAAGCAATAATATAATACATTTTTTTCAAGCAAATAATTGTAATAACTTAGTTGATAAAGCACTGCTATAAGTATACATAATTTTTGTTTCATTCACCTTTTCCGCGGTAAGGTGTTACAACCTGAACGACCATAGCTGGCCCCCCCCTAGTTTTTAGCTTGCCCCCCCCCCCCCTAGTTTTTAGCTTGTCCCCACTAGCTTTGATCCTGGGTACGCCCTTGCGTGTATATATTCCATACATGCATAGCATATGTAGGTAGAAGTGAAAATCACAAGTTTTTTTATAGTGAATTTGATTTAGAATGGTTGTTATATTTTTCTAAGTTGTCTGTACTTATAGGGCATTAAATCTAGCAAACTAAATATATTAGTGTTTTTGTCTCTTTACTAAAAAAGCGATTATAAAATCACGACTAAAATTCGCCGTCACTAACGGATTTCCCTTTAATTAATATTTTAATTATATCAACTTTAACTACTCGAAGACGAGCATCTAATGATAACAACTATTTTGATACATCGGCTTTTCCAATCAAACAAACAACTATGATATCGAAGAAATCGATATTTGTTATCGAATTAGTACTGTCCGTAACTGAGGTAAATAATTTACTCCTTCTAAAGAAATATTTACCTTCAATGCCGATAAACACTCCAATGTGTTTTCTACCGGGATCTTTTTAAATTTTTTAATATACTAATTCGGTCAGCTGTTCAAATGTGGCTTTAATCAAGAGTCCATAAGTTCAAGGTATGGTCAATTGAAGATACTAACTTGAAAAAGTAATTTTTGTTACAGATTTAAATGTCAGCCACAAATGCCAATCTTTTTGGTTGGTCCGAAACACAATTTGGTATATACTGTTTTAATGTAAATTCTTTAGAATAAGGTAATACTATTGCCAAAAGTCCCTTTATATGTACAACCAAGGCTAATCGGACGATGGTGCAGTGGGATATATTGTAATTTGCTATGCTAGCCACTACACCATAGGTGACCTCCTCGTGTTTTGGAACAAAATGGAAATTATTTGTTTCTATGGTGACTAAATAATTTTTTCAACAACTAAATAGGAATTATAAAATCAGACGTGATAGTGAATCATGCTTGCATTGCCTAATTATCTTTTATTTAACAATAAAAATTTTAAGTACACATTAGAGAGCAAATACAAACAAAAATAAATAAATAAATGTGGGGAATTCAGGTGGTAATATATTTATCAAAACGTGTAAATTTTTATCTAAGTACGTTGGTAAATGTGTAGTACGTGTAAGTATGTGTAGTATGTGTAAGTAGTAGTAAATGTGTAGTATGTGTAAGTACGTTGTTATGTGTTGCGCTATCGCACCAGATTTCTTTTCTTTTTTTTATGATATAGTAACTTCTGCGATTTATTAGTCTTTGTTACTTTCTTTTTTTTTGGAATGATTCGCGATAATCTTACTTCTGCGCGTGGCCTATTTCGACTGGTTTTGTTAGGGCCACTTTCTCCAAGTTAGTTTAAACCAAGTTTAAATTTAATCCGGATTATCTCTTGGTTTAAACCAGATGTGATTTTCTTCAAGTCGGTTTAACCACTAAACTTGGTTTAAACTTAGATTAAGTTAATCCTTCATTTTGCCCGGTTTAAACTCTGAATTAGGTTTAAACTGCAAACTACATATAAACAAACATTTTGTGTGATAACATACTCGCTCTTGTTACTCAAGAATTATTGTTTTGCACTTGACAGAATACAAAAATGGAAAATATACGTAATTGAAATTTTAAATGACATGGAAGAAGAAGATTATGATGTGTTTTTGTTGCTAAAGAGACGTATCAATAGACGCAATCAGTTAATCCAAGAATATTTTCAGAATATGTTAAATCAGTGAAGTAGAATTGAGATGAGAAAAAAATGTTTCTTAACGTGCATTATTACTTTCACTTACCTATATATGAAATATATAGTAAGTGGAAGTATTGCGATCGTGAAAAATTTCGACTTCGGGTTTTCAACGGAAATACACGTTTTGGGGTCCCCTGAGTCGAAATGACCAAGTCCCGCGAAATGGTCTGTGTGTGTGTGTGTGTGTGTGTGTGTCTGTGTGTGTGTGTGTGTGTGTGTGAACAGACTAGCTCAAAATCTATAAACCGTGCGATCATGAAATTGGGTATTTAGTGTAGGCATATGCCCGCGATGTGACAGCATAAATTTCATCAAAATTACTTAAAGGGAGGGGGTACTTTACTTAATAACTTTTTAGGTTTTTTTCGATTTTCTCAAAAACGGCTCTAACGATTTTGATTAAACTGAGTATTTGATCTATTTATATGCCTGAAATATGACTGTAAAAATTTCATCAAAATTGATCAACCGGAGGGGGGACTTTACTTAATAAATTTTGTATCATTTTCACATGTTTTTTTTATTTACTCAAAAACGGTTTTAACGATTTTTATCAAACTTGGTATTTGATGTATTTATATGCCAAGGATGTGATAACCAACATTTCATCACAATTGATCAACCGGAGGGGGGACTTTACTTAATAAATTTTGTATCATTTTCACGTGTTTTTTTTATTTACTCAAAAACGGTTTTAACGATTTTGATCAAACTTGGTATTTGATGTATTTACATGCCCGAGATATGACTGTTAAAATTTCATCAAAATTGATCTACGGGAGGGGGGACTTTACTTAATAAATTTTGTATCATTTTCACGTGTTTTTTTTTATTTACTCAAAAACGGTTTTGACGATTTTGATCAAACTTGGTATTTGATGTATTTATATGCCCGAGATATGACTGTTAAAATTTCATCAAAATTGATCTACGGCAGGGGGGATTTTACTTAATAAATTTTGTATCATTTTCACGTGTTTTTTTTATTTACTCAAAAACGGCTTTAACGATTAACAAAAATAAGATATGAATGTAGAAAAATGTGTGACTTTGGGAAATGATATTTAGCAAAACACGTCAATTTCTAATCTAAGTAAGTTGGTAAGTGAAAGTTGTGTGTTGCGCGCACGCACCAGATTTTTTTTATTGTAATTGGTTCGGAATTAACATCAAGGTTATGTTTCACTTGAATATCTCATAATGATGTAATTTTATTATTATTAAGCCATAATAATTAAATATCGCTTAACTTAGATCATTTTTTATTTAAACAAAATGATAATAATAATAAAAAGATTCAACATTATTTGAAAAACATTTATGGAATGTAACAGAGGTTATTATTATTCTTGGCATAATAATATCATATCATAAAAAACATTTTATTAACATACAAATTAAATCTCTGAAAACAGCACCGCTCGTTTCATTGAATTTATTCGCCATTTTCTTCCATTCGTCCTCCTTCTCTTTGACAGTGACGAAATCTGTTTTTTGGTTTCAAAAATGTCTCTCTTATCTTCCACAAGAGCCAGAAGAACATTAATTTCACACTGAGAAAAGTTTTTATTTGTTTTTGATTCTTTTTGCTCCATTTTTTTAGAACACTTTCACCTTATTTACTTTTTTGGTAAAAACAAAATAACATGTTTAAATAATCTTTCCATAACCCTTACATTACCTTCTCTTTCCATAGAAGTTTTAACAATGAAATGTAAACAAATATGTACCAACCTTTTAAAAAACATAATCTTCACATGATTAGGTATAAACCGAGCTTAAACTAAACCAAGGCTGTAGAAAGTGAATCAGAGTTTAAACCTCCGATTAAAGATAATCCGGTTTAAGTTAATCTAAGTTTAAACTATATTGGAGAAAGCGGGCCTTACTGTAATATAAGCGAACTCTCATCGCGTCATTTTCATGTTTAAAGGGCCTGGATTTTCATTATTAGATCCCAGCTTGCATAGCGAAATATATTTAATGCCACAAAAATTATAAAAACACTAATAAGTAAACAGATTACAAAAATTATCACTTTGTAACACAAAAATAACCATATGACTTGAGCTTCAGAACAAGAATAACTCTCCAGTCCATCTCTCGTTATATTTACTCGTCAAGAGAACATCCTCGAAGGTTCTAGGCCAGCGTAGATGGTACTCGAACATCGTGGTCACAAATATGTACTAACGCAGTTTGTTCCAACTGCCAATTCATTTTAACATCAAGTCCAGAACTATTCCAAACCATACGTTTTGTTTTATGCAGCAAATATTTTAGCCTTTTCTGAAGCATTTCGAATTAAACAATTCTGACGACACAGCAATCCTAACAAGGCACGAAAATCCAACCCATGCATCACAGAACCTTCAACATTATTTGACAAAATTACATGACTGGTTTAAACTTTGGAAAATCCGACTAAATCACGACAAATCATAGCACATAACCTTTACTCACGACGTGAAGTGTCCTCCTGTTTTCCTTGACAATACACAGATACCACAGACAGACACAGTACACTACCTAGGTTTGACATTTGATCGAAGGATGACATGGGGTCCACATATTAAGAAAAAAAGAAAAACTCTAAACCAAAGGTTAAAAGTTCTTTACTCACTTCTTTCAAAACTAAAACTAAGACAGAAATTAAACACTTACACTTACTTACTGAAACCTATTTGGACCTATGCATCACAAATATATGGGACGGCAAAAAAGACACATATTAACAAACTACAAATCTTTCAAGCAAAAACATTTAGAACAATCACTAAAGCAACATAACTTTACACACCGACCTACACATACCGACTGTCAAGGAACACATACGAACCCACTACAAAAGATTCCAAGACAAATTACAAGGACACCCCAACTCACTCATTAATGACATGGCCACAACAGTGATGCCAGGTACCGCCCGTAGAAGGCTAAAGAGGAGCTGGATGAGGGACCTCCTCGTCTAGTGATCAAACCTAGTAACTTTCAAGCCAGGAGGAGATGCCGCTGGGTAATGCTCCCCCTCATGCCTCTCATGCCATTATTATAAATTTATTGTCAACAAATTCACTGGTTGTTACTATTATATTAATTAACAGGTGTTAATAAAGATTAAAAGTTAAAAAAAAATTCAAATGATAAAATTCGTTTGTATTTTATAGTGATTTTATTCCTCACAAATAGTGAGGAAGATATATTTAGCGCAATTTTTTAGGGCAGAAAAAAATCCCAATGTCAATTAAAATTAATTTAAAAACTTTATTAAAAAAAAAGATACAAAAAAATATACTGGAGTGTTTATCGACATTGAGAACAAATGGAGGTTTCATCAGAAAATAAAATTATTTACATCCAACGTTTATCTACCAACTTGTTTTTTTTAATTTTTTTTTTTAATGTAGTATCTTATTTTTATTATTGTTTTTTTAATTTAGAGATTTATAAATATTTATAATGACATGAGAACATCAGTGAATGTCACCTTTAACTATTTGTTTGTTTATTCGTTTTTTCATTCCAAAACGAATGAACTTCTTCAAAATTAAAGTGAAATCATCTTGTTTACGAGCATTATATAATATTTTTTAAGTTATTACATCCCTATGATAATAAAAAAATCTTAATTCGGGGGCACCCGTGGTGTGGTGGTTAGCATAGCAATGGGAGTAAAAAATCCTTGGCTATCTATACTCGGATAGGTCCCAAGCCTGTACGATGTCAGGTACTCGTTACAGATGCCTATCCCAATCATACCCGGATAGACAAAATTTAAGATTCCCAATGTAGCATCGTCCGATTATTCTTAGTGGCATAAAGTGACATTAATTAAACAAACAAACCTTCTACGTTTGAATAAACATAAATGTAGGAACTGAACATTTATTAACAAAAAAACCTACAGGAAATTAAATACCGTACTTCTATAATAGAATATATATATATACACATAATATGGAAATATATATGATAATAATTTTTTGAAAGCAGATACATCATTACTATAAGCAATGAGAGTCACCATCAGTGTTCGAAAAGTGTATTTAGGCATTCTTAATCACTCAAATTGGAATGTTCTATCAAAGTCTAACCCTACCTCCCCTTGCTGCAGTAACCCCCCCCCCCTTTGTGATTGCAACCGCCGATTAACAACCGGCTGGATCCGTCCATGATTAATTATTAGAAAAGTACAAAGCAATTATTATGATAAAGTAATTAGAAAAATTATTAGAACAATTAATTAGAACGATCTTCCAGCCAGTAAATGTAGTTATTTAAAACAGTCACATTTTTTAAAAAACCTTTTCCCTACGTTTCAGACCTTTCGTCCATCTTCGGGGCATTTCCCTTTATTATTTATATTCTTTTCATATTTTGTTGTATTTGTGTATCTGTTGTTTTTTTTTTCCCCAACATCAAACATATTTCCTTTATAGTGGGTAAACCATACAGTTATTGGCACTCAGTACAGATATTGGCACCCCAACTTTAACTTAAAGAAATGGGTAAACAAGTCCTAATTTTATTACAAAATATACATGAGTCTAATGTTTAAAGGGTCCTCTAAGTCATCTATGAAGTAAGACTTTAACAAACTAACCATAGGGAAGATTTCACAATTAAATCCACCTCTTGAGTCTTTATGAGGATAGATAATGAGGAGCTATAGGAAGTTTCTATGTGATCGTTTGATTTATAAAAAGTTTTTTTTTTAATTTAACCACAGAGATGTAGTCTTAAGGGTGCCAATAACTGTACGGTTTACCCTATATATAAAATAGTTCAATAGTTATTTTTCCTTTATTTTACAATTTTTTTTATATAAAACTAATAAAACTTTTTATGGAAAAGTATAAACTGAATTCAAATATCCTCGTCACATCCACCAGCATGTATGATTATTTTAAATAACTAAATTTACTGGAAGATAGTTCTAATTCACCAATTATTTTATCAGATGCATCAGTAATGTTCCTTATAAAATAAATAGACTATTTCACAAATATAGGGCAATTATTATTATTTTTTACTTTCACTTACCTATATATGAAATATATAGTAAGTGGAAGTATTGCGATCGTGAAAATTTTCGACTTCCGGTTTTCAACGGAAATACACGTTTTGGGACCCCCTGAGTCGAAATAACCAAGTCCCGCGAAATGGTCTGTGTGTGTGTCTGTGTGTGTGTGTGTGTGTGTGTATGTGAACAGATTAGCTCAAAAACTATAAACCGTGGGAACCTGAAATTGGGTATTTAGTGTAGGTATATGCCCGCGATGTGACAGCAAAAATTTCATCAAAATTGCTCAAAGGGAGGGGGTACTTTATTTAATAACTTTTTACGTTTTTTTCGATTTTCTCAAAAACGGCTCTAACGATTTTGATTAAACTGAGTATTTGATCGATTTATATGCCCGAAATATGACTGTAAAAATTTCATCAAAATTGATTAACCGGAGGGGGGACTTTACTTAATAAATTTTGTATCATATTCACGTGTTTTTTTATTTACTCAAAAACGGTTTTAACGATTTAGATCAAACTTGGTATTTGATGTATTTATATGCCCGAGATGTGACTGTAAAAATTTCATCAAAATTGATCTACGGGAGGGGGGACTTTACTTAATAAATTTTGTACCATTTTCACATGTTTTTTTTTATTTACTCAAAAACGGTTATAACGATTTTGATCAAACTTGGTATTTGATGTATTTATATGCCCGAGATATGACTGTAAAAATTTCATCAAAATTGATCTACGGGAGGGGGGACTTTACTTAATAAATTTTGTATCATTTTCACGGGTTTTTTTATTTACTCAAAAACGGCTTTAACGATTAACAAAAATAAGATATGAATGTAGAAAAATGTGTGACTTTGGGAAATGATAACTAGCAAAACACGTCAATTTCTAATCTAAGTAAGTTGGTAAGTGAAAGTTGTGTGTTGCGCGCACGCACCAGATTTTTTAAACAAAGAAGTGTGCATGCAGTTCTTCGATTCATCTGTGTTTTTTTAAAATAACAACCTCCACTACCATTAAAAAATTCTGGTTCCACTTTCTAGACTGTTCTCCAGACGCCATCTAGACACCAAGGTCGGTCCATTGCTACTGTATAAGGGGGTCTGTTTGCGAGGACCAAATCCAGTTACTTTCATGACGCGACATCCAGTTACTTTTATTAAACAGTTACTTCTTTTAAACACTTATTTTGGCACTAGTACTGAAGTGCGGCTTCAAATTAAGGCCCGATATCCACTGAAAAGGACCCTTTTGGGGGTTTATTTATCTCTGAAGAGCGAGCGCAGCGAGCGGTAGTCGAAAGCTAGAATCTATTAAAGCCAATCAAGGCACTTTTTAACTGAAATAAAGGCGATGGGAGTTCGATAACATGACGGTCACATAACCTCTCAAACCAGACCAAGCCCATCAGCCGCTTTTCAGTACCTTTACCCTTATTTTGATAACAATATTTATAACCTGTATTTGCAAATAATGGCCTAGATGAGAATAAAAAGAATATATTTCAGCTATGAATATTTATTTATAATAGAACACACCCTTCTTCTATGCAATATTTCATTTTCGTGCAAAAACTGAAATGTCTTGTTTTTGTCAGAAATTTTGTTGAGCTAATTTTAAAAGACCCATTTTTATTATCACTGAAATTAAAAATTAAGGTTATCACTGTTTAAAGGCGGGCGCAAGCGACGGTGCTGCTTCTGCGACGGCGCTGCAGGAACTAGAGAAACGGGGATAAAAGCCGGGCCATTACATTGGATTCATAGGGTTTTTTGGCGTTTTTAATTTATTTTTCCATAATTAAAACCCGATTGATCAAAAAATCATTTGAAAAATATCTAATAGGTATTGCTCGGTCCCTCAGTGTTCAATTAGAAAATCAAAAGACGTGTCATTCCCTTTTACTTCCAAAAAATAAAAAGCTTCTTAAAGAGTGGATTGTAAAATTAATAATAGATAAGCCTGTTTCGAAACATATGACGATATGTAGTCTTTATTTTAAAGAAAGAGACTATATTTATTCAGGTAAATATTAGTATTTGACATTTTATTATTCCAAAAGGCTAGTTTTATGCAAATAACATTGAGACCATAGTGTCATAGATTTGTTTTTCTTTTTTAATTTTCCCCATTTTTCTATTACACCCGTTGTGCTTAATTATTCCATGTTTTCAATGCGAAGCCTGAAAGTTTTGACAAATAAATAAATAATATGACAAAGAATCTAAGCTGTCATAACAATGATTGTGTGAAAAGGTAATTAATGTTATTACTAACCGAAAAACGTCGAGTAAAGTTACAATGATGTGTTTGCATTTACCAGAACTACCAGCTTTACACGTACAATGACAAGAAAGTTGCTTATTATTATTAATAAATTTGATTTCCACTTTTATTTGATGGGGCAGTCCTTTAAGATTGCTAGTTTAAAGGCACGAGACTTGTAAAATAACTGTTTTTTTATTTTTAGATATTATTCCACATGTAAATATGTGGTTTGCATCAAGAATAGCCTGCCCTTCAATTAATGGTCTTTTAAAATTACCAATTATCTCTATCACATCAACTATGTCTAACACCGTTCTTTCCGACATTTTGCAAAACTACTAGCGCACCCTATATTCGATTGCGCCCGCCTATAACCACTACAGATTGTAGAAAGAAACCGGATGTTGCGTCGTGAAAGTAACTGGATGTGGTCTTCACAAACAGACCCCCTATTTCTATAATCCTATAGAATCTATAATCCAAATAATCTATCCAATCTATTAAAGCATTGATCTATTGATTTAATAGATTCTAGCTTTCGACTACCGCTCACTCGCTCTTTAGAGATATACCCCCAAAAGGGTCCTTTTCATTGGATATCGGGCCGCACTTCAGTACTAGTGCCAAAATAAGAGTTTAAAAGAATTAACTGTTTACTAAAAGTAACTGGATGTGGTCTTCGCAAAACAGGCCCCTTATTTCTTTATTATTAGCTGCAATAATGATGTACTACTCGACAGATTTCAACTCACTAAATTGAGTTCAATAAACTGTTGTGTAACTGCACCTCTCAAGAACCGTGACCTATGACGGCTGATAAATCCAACGTGTTTCGGATAAGTGCAGACAATTCTAAATCATTCATCACATTTCCTGCCAAAAACTTCCAAAGAAAAGTCTGTTTCCCTATACTTTCCATCATGGGCGGATCCTGCCGATTGTAAAGGGGGGCTGAAGTCCTAAAGGGGGGGGGCTGCAGCCCCACAGCCCTTCATTTGGATCTGCCAATCAGCTTTTTTACCTTTATCTTCCTTTCCCACAACTAAAATTCTACTTGTTTTGCACATTATTTGTTCTTTAACTTGCTTCCTTGGTTTAAGGAAAGTCTTTATATGACGAAAAAAATTCGAAAGGGAGGGGCTGCAGCCCCAACAGTACCCCCCCCCCGCCCCCCCCCCGGATACGCCAATGCTTTCCATTAAGGGTCAATCCATCTGAATGGTTCAGAAAAAAATAATATGGTTGCTCAACCATTTTAGAAAAAAATTATAATTTTACCACTAATTATGTATGTTTAGAGTTTTTATTGAAGATGAACAAAAAGATAAACAACAAATGAACATATGGGTAATTCCACGTCAATTCAACACAGGCTTGAGCCTCATCATTTCAGATTTTCTTGAAATTTGGTATATATGTATTACTTGTATTTACTAGAACAATTGTGAAATATTACTGAAATATGTCTACCCGTTTTTGAATTATTGGTCTGTAAAACCCTCAAAAATAGGCCCAGAAACAGAAAAAATCATGATTAAAAATAGCTGTAGATGTTTTCCAAATTTTACTAGGACTATGAGATTGGTGTCGTTTAACAGCGCATTCCACGTCGTTTCATATGATATACAGCAATGCATAGGTTGGTACTAAAGAAATTTTCTTAAAACTAAATATTCTTCTTCTTCTTCCTCCGTAGTGCCTCTCAGCGTGGAGGTGCCTCGGTCCATGCATGCCAAGCCTCTCGGTCTCGTGCCATAGCCTTCATTGCATTTAGTGGCTTGTTTCGCTTTTGGCCAATTCTACTAATGTGGTCTATTCACTGCCTTCTTGGTCGACCTCTTGGTAAAACTAAATATAAAATTTTAACTTCAATTTTCTCAAAAAGGGCATTTTTTAAAAAAAAATTATATATTTTTTTGACAAATAGGTAGTATTATTTCTATTCATGGAGCAAAATATAAAAGTGGGATGAAAATTTCTTCATTACTAAAAAAATTGAAAACTAGTAATAAAATTTCATAAATCTAGCATTTCATGGTTAAAAATAGTTGCAGGTGTTTTCCAAATTGGACTAGGACTATGAGATTGGTGTTTTTTAACAGTGCATCCCATGCCATTGGAGTGCCCTTGACTTGAAGAAAATTTTTGATATCATAGGCTGAAAGTACTCATTTCATAGAAAACAAATGTGAACATCTGCCACCTCAGATCTGTTGCCATCATATTTTATAGGCGAACAAAATCGACATTTTCGAACTTTTTTTCAATTTTTCGCTAATAACTCGAAAAGGATTTATCGCAGAAGAAATTTTTGGCCCTCAACCCCCGGACTAACCTCGAAGGCGGTGGCCAAGAGACCAACTAAGTTAATTATTACTCCTGTACTGGAACGCTTTCGAAGCAGACCACAAAATTTGCTCGTAGTAAAACAATTAGCAGATTTAAGGCCGCTTTCTCCTAGTTAGTTTAAACCGAGTTTAAATTTAATCCGGATTATCTCTTGGTTTAAACCAGATGTGAGTTTCTTCAAGTCGGTTTAACCTCTAAACTTGGTTTAAACTTAGATTAAGTTAATCCTTCATTTTTCCCGGTTTAAACTCTGAATTAGGTTTAAACTGCAAAATATAAACAAACATTTTGTGTGATAACATACTCGCTCTTGTTACTCAAGAATTATTATTTTGCACTTGACTGAATACAAAAATGGAAAATATACATAATTGAAATTTTAAATGACATGGAAGAATAAGATTATGATGTGTTTTTGTTGCCAAAGAGACGCATCAATAGAGGCAATCAGTTAATCCAAGAATATTTTCAGGATATGTTAAATCAGTGAAGTAGAATTGAGATGAGAAAAAAATGTTTCTTAATGTGCATTATTTTTATTGTAATTGGTTCATAATTAATATCAAGGTTATGTTGTAAATTATGTTTCACTTGAATATCTCATAATGATGTAATTTTATTATTATTAAGCTACAGTGAGTAAAAAAAGTATTGGCAATTGATGTTTTTGTTATGTTACATTATAATACTTATTAAAATTTCAATGGTTCCTGAATTTTTATAAACCTTTCTCATTAAGAAGTAAAAAAATAGAAATAGAAGTGGAGGGCATTTGTTTTTAAGCAGAGCTGGAAGCAGAAGATGTAATCTTTAATGCCAAAAAAGTATTAGCAATTGTTAATCCTCTCAATTGTAACTCTAAACATTAAACTTATCTCATACCAGTCAGTGCCTTGCATCATTGTGTGTCTTTCTTTCGAGCGTGAAGTAGTTTTTTACTTTCACTTACCTATATATGAAATATATAGTAAGTGGAAGTATTGCGATCGTGAAAAAATTCGACTTCCGGTTTTCAACGGAAATACACGTTTTGGGGTCCCCTGAGTCGAAATGACCAAGTCCCGCGAAATGGTCTGTGAGTGTGTGTGTGAACAGATTAGCTCAAAAACTATAAACCGTGCGATCCTGAAATTGGGTATTTAGTGTAGGTATATGCCCGCGATGTGACAGCATAAATTTCATCAAAATTACTTAAAGGGAGGGGGTACTTTACTTTATAACTTTTTAGGTTTTTTTCGATTTTCTCAAAAACGGCTCTAACGATTTTGATTAAACTGAGTATTTCATCTATTTATATGCCCGAGATATGACTGTAAAAATTTCATCAAAATTGATTAACCGGAGGGGGGACTTTACTTAATAAATTTTGTAACATTTTCACGTGTTTTTTTATTTACTCTAAATCGGCTTTAACGATTTTGATCAAACTGGGTATTTGATGTATTTATATGCCCGAGATATGACTGTAAAAAATTCATCAAAATTGATTAACCGGAGGGGGGACTTTACTTAATAAATTTTGTAACATTTTCACGTGTTTTTTTGATTTTCTCAAAAAAGGTTTTAACGATTTTGATTAAACTTAGTATTTGATCTATTTATATGCCCGAGATATGTCTGTACAAATTTCATCAAAATTGATCAACCGGGGGGGCACTTTACTTAACAAATTTTGTATCATTTTTACGTGCTTTTTTTATTTACTCAAAAACGGCTTTCACGATTGTGACCAAACTGGGTATTTGATGTATGTATATGCCAAATATGTGATAGCCAACATTTCATCAAAATTGATCAACCGAAGGGGGGACTTTACTTAATAAATTTTGTATCATTTTCACGGGTTTTTTTATTTACTCAAAAACGGCTTTAACGATTAATAAAAATAAGATATGTATGTAGAAAAATGTGTGACTTTGGGAAATGATATTTAACAAAACAGGTCAATTTCTTATCTAAGTAAGTTGGTAAGTGAAAGTTGTGTGTTGCGCGCACGCACCAGATTTTTTTACATTACAAACTATGTCCCGCAAATCCAAGGAACTTTCTTTAGTGATTAAAGATAGAATAATTTCTTTGAGAAATAGTGGCCTAACATACAAGAAAATAGGGCAGCTGCTAGGAATTAGCCTTTTCACAGCTCTAAGTGTGGTGAAGAAGTATGAAAATACGGGTAGAATAGAAAATTTACCAAGAAAAGGCAGGCCAAGGGTTCTTACTGAGCATGAAAAGAGAGACATTATTAGGAAAGTTAAGATATCGCCAAAAACCAGTGCACAGGCCATTGCCAGAGACCTTGCAACAACAAGTGGTAAGTATGTACATGCCCAAACCATAAGAAATGTGTTGCATGAGGGACAATTTTATGGCAGAGCTGCACGTAAGAAGCCTTTCATATCTGAAGTAAACCGTAAAAAAAGGTTAAATTTTGCTCAAGAATACCTAGCTAAAACTCCAGATTTTTGGAATAATGTAATTTTCTCGGATGAATCAAAGTTTAATATTTTTGGTTCAGACGGTAGGAAGTTTGTATGGCGTCGGAAAAATTCTGAGTACCAGGAACAAAATACTATTCCGACAGTAAAACATGGGGGAGGTTTAGTTATGGTTTGGGGATGCATGGCAGCCAATGGTGTGTGGAACTTACATTTTATTGATGACAGAATGACTGCGGATATTTATATAGATATTTTGCGCCGTAATTTAAGGGAAAGTGCACAAACATTGGGTCTAGAACGCACCTTCATTTTCCAGCAGGACAACGACCCGAAGCACACTGCTCACAAAACCCGGCAATGGCTTCTTTATAATGCGCCCCGGCAGCTCAAAACCCCGCCCCAGAGTCCTGACCTTAACCCAATAGAAAATCTATGGAGAATATTACATTTAAAAGTAAGAAAAAGAAAAATTTCCTCCAAGACAGACCTAAAAAGAATTTTGCAAGAAGAATGGCAAAACATTTCACCTGATAGTACAAAAATTTTAGTACGAGCCCGAGGATGACACACCAAGTACTAGAAATACTTTCGAATTGACATATTTGTTTCTATTTCCGATTATAATGTGTTTATGTTAAATTGCCAATACTTTTTTGGGTGTGATTTTTCACTTTTTTAATATTCGTTTATAATTTGTTGATGTTAAAAAAAATTACACTGTGTTTTCTATATTCTTTATAAATTGTTATTAATAAAATTGTGAAATTTTTTGATAACATTTGATTTATTAATTTTTATAAAGAAAAATGTGTTATTGCCAATAATTTTTTTACCCACTGTACAATAATTATATATCGCTCAACTTAGATCATTTTTTATTTAAACAAAATGATAATAATAATAAAAAGGTTCAAAATTATTTTTAAAAAAAATATGAAATGTAATAGAGGTTATTATTATTCATGGCATAATAATATCATATCATAAAAAACATTTTATTAACATACAAATTAAATCTCTGAATACAGCACTGCTCGTTTCATTGAATTTATTCGCCTATTTCTTCCATTCACCCTTCTTCTCTTTGACAGTGACGAAATCTGTATTTTCGGTTTTAAAAATGTCTCTCTTATCTTCCACAAGAGCCAGAAGAACATTAATTTCACAATGAAAAAATGTATTACTTCTTTTTGCTCCATTTTTATAGAACACTTTCACCTTATTAACTTTTTTGGTAAAAACAAAATAATATGTATAAATAATCTTTCCGTAACCCTTAAATTACCTTCTCTTTCCATAGAAGTTTCAACAAGGAAATGTAAACAAATATGTACCAACCTTTTAAAAAACATAATAACCTTCACATGATCAGGTTTAAACCGAGCTTAAACTAAACTAAGGCTGTAGAAAGTGAATCAGAGTTTAAACCTCGGATTAAAGAAAATCCGGTTTAAGATAATCTAAGTTTAAACTATATTGGAGAAAGCGGGCGTAAAAGTTTTAAATTGTGCCGTAGTCATTCGATGTTAACAAACAATTTCCTGTATAGCTACATGCACACATTTTATCATCTGATATATGGTTGTTAAATTCAGTATTTCAACAATTCGTTTCGAAATAAGAAAAAAAAAAATCAACAACACTGCATTAAGTATTCTGAAATCTATTAATAGAATTTACTTAACACTTTCCTGGCAGATAGTCAGATATGAACATGTGCAACAGCTGTTTTTTTTATTTCAATTTTTTTTTTTGTTTTTTTTTAAGATATTTAAAAGATAAGATTTATTTCTATCACGTCAATTGCTTCTTATTAAAAATTTAATTAAATATTGGCATTGGATAACTGATAAATATTACTTAATATACTTCTTGATATTATATATTGAGTATATTGAATATTATGACGAGTTAAAACACGGACCAGACTAAACACTATCTTTATTTAAAATCTCAATAAATCTTTCTAGTCCGATGTAGAAAGTCAGATTATTTCCCTTTCTATTCATCCTGAAAATAAAAAAATAAAAAATATTATACAGACTTATATAAGTATATAAATCAAAAGGTTTATTGCACATAGTTTACATTAAAACAAACGTGATGATGCCTGATCTAAAGCAGATCACTCCTGGCAGGTCAATCCAAAATTATGGGTTATTTTGATCTCTATTTTCTTTAAATAAAATAAGTATCACGATATGGGTCCCTTAACAAGTCCTAAAAGTATGCACACAATGTAGTGGATATTTTGGGAAATATCGATTTTAGAAAATTTAATCGTTTGTTGGGATTGAGAAAGAACAGGTAAAATGAAACTTCAAACTTCTATTTAAGTATAAAACGAAGTATGTAATAAAGATCTATATTTTAAAAGATCTGTTTAAAAAAGAAAGACAATTATTTAAAAAAAAAAATTAATAATCTCCAATGATGAGCAAGGTAAACAAAATTGAGGAATCTTCACTAAACGGAGTTTACAGCAGACTCTATTGATCGATTATATCCATTTCTCCATCTGATTCTTTATTTTCACAAACGATGCTTTTTAACATGAGTCACCGACACTGGCTGATTAAGGGGGAAGGCTGTGGGGGCTGCAGCCCCCTTGGGAATTTTTTTTTATCATTTAAATATAGAATATAACTAACTGGAAGTAAGATAATGAACAAAAAGTATGCCATTTAGTTGTGGGAAAAGAATATAAAGATAAAAAAGCTGATTTTGCAGATCCAGGGGAGCCTGTGGGGCTAGAAACTTTGGGACTGCACCCACCCCTTTACAACCTGCTGGATCCGCCCATGGTCACTGAAATGTGGCATATGGACATTGAATTAGAAATCGTAGTTTATAAGCATTATCATCGAATGGTGTAGGGGTCACCTGTGGTGCAGTGGTTAGCATGGCAACCTACAATACTAATGGGGGGGGGTTTAAAGGGAGTAAAAAATCCTTAGCTATGCCGTAAATGATAAGACGGAAAATAGAAGCCCAGAGCCTGTGCGATGTCAGAGACTCGTTAAAGACGCCTATCCTAATTATACCTGGCTAGGCAAAATTTAGGACTCCCACTGTAGCATCGTCCGATTAGCCTTAGTTGCATAAAGATAAACAAACAAACGAACATCGAATGGTGTATAAAAGGACCAATAACAAACAACAGTCGTGACCTAGGAATCCACTCATGAGATTAAATTGCAAGACCTCAGAACTATTTATACAACAGTGGTGAATGTCATAGCAATGATACTAGATTAGCTTATCAAGAAATTAGCGATTCCTTTAAAGGCAATAAATAGCAAACATTCGCTCACAACATCCAGGAGTCAAACGAATTTTAGTTATTGAAAAAACAATGATAATAACAAAAAAAAAACCAACGAAAAAGTATAATACTCAATGCTTAGGACATGTAGGTATATGTTAAGGGTACCGAATGGCTGATAAAGCTGCAAATGAGACACTCTCTCTTTCAGATCGTTGCAGGGGCGAATACAGTACAAATTGGGGGGGCAAGTCCCCCCTGGTCTCACACTCACTTGTTGCCTTTCGCCTGAGAAAACTATCGTTTTCTAATTTATTTAATGGATTATTTCCTTGCAGCAAGAAGTACTGTGATCTAAAATACAGGGTGGAGCAGAGGAAACGCATGTTTTTCACTATTGAATAACATAGTGGATAAAAATAATAAAAACAAGCATTGAGCGATTGATTTTTTAATGCAGTTTTGAAATATACATTAATTAGGTTCGAAAAATAATGCTTGGAAATGACGTCCTTCTTGCTGGATACAAATATGGATTCCCTCCTGAAAGTTATGCACGATTCGCACCAACATTCAAGTTAGGCACGGCTTCAATTTCCTGACGAGTGGAATTCTTCAGGTTGTCAATTGTGCGAAGCTTGTTAATTTAGACTCTTGATTTTAAATATCCACGCAAAAAGAAGTCGCATATCGACAAATCGGGTGAGCGAGGAGGCCAGCTTTAGCATTTCAACGTAGCGCGCTGATGTCACAGTAACTGCAGTTCCTTTCACTTCAAAAAAGTAGGGTCCAGGGTTCAAAAAAAAAGAGAAAAAAAAAAAAGTCCCAGGGTTCAAAACTGCATTAAAAAATCTATCGCTCAATGCTTGTTTTTATGATTTTTATCAAACCGGGTCCCAGTTATTCAATAGTGAAAAACATCCTCTGCTTTACCCTGTATTACGTATGGTTTAGCAGCTATTTAATCGCGTTATACGTTTATTAAAAAAACATGAATAGCTACAATACTTGGGAATGAACCCTGTGACTCCCCCCTTGGGTCGTAGAAGTATCGTACTGACACCACCAGAGCTCTTTTTACAATGACTTAAGCGTTTCGACAAATCATATAAAGACGAATGGCAAATGGTTTCACTGTAAACTACATGGACGTAACATCAACATTGTACAAGATATGGCAAAAAGTGATATCCCTGACGTGCCTCCGCGAAGAGAAGTTGGATGAGGGACTTCCTAGCCTGAAAATGCTATTTATATGAATGTCAGGAGGATGCGCCACTGAGTGCTGTCACCCTCATGCCTAATTAAGCCATATGTACCTTATTTGTCTATTCTTATTTTACAGGTGCAACTAAAATAGTTTTGTAAAAAAAAAAAAAAAAAGATTAGTGTTGGAAAAAAAAAAAAAAAAACAGAATCAAGAGTTATCATAAACGGTTGCACTCCAGGATATGTCTCGATAACCCTTCAATTATCCGATATCGAAAATATACTCGATTAGCCTAAATTAGGATCGCATCATATCATATGAGATTTACCGAGCATAATTGAATCGATAATATCTCGAGAGCTGATTGCTCCAATTAACGCTCCTTCCGATCAACAATCTCAAGTGTTTACTCGTTGGCAGATCTATTTCTGGCATGGTGGAATATTCTAGTACCAACTGTATTTCCTAAGTTTTTGTTCTACTTCTATAAACGTTTTCTAGACAGAAAAATGTTTTTATATTACTACTCTCTTGTACTTATTATGTTACTACTCTCTTACCTGACAAACAGACACCTCACGGTTAAAATAGAAAACGAACTACCTAGTATAAAAATTTTTAGAGCTGGAGTTCCACAGGGTAGTGCACTTGGACCACTACTCCAATATTTTACGGCATACTTACCCGAACACAGAAAGACTCTACTGGCTACATTCGCTTGCGATAATCCACTACATACATCACACAGAAACCCTTCTTTAGTGTCTTCTGTTCTGCAAAACCACTTAGATGATTTAGTTTGGCTACCAGGTGGAACATAAAAATAAGCGTAAGAAAAGTGAATTTATTATCTTCACCGTCAATCATGGTTTCTTCCCACAATTATATTTGCTCGACAAACGTTAGAAATTATCTATAACTAACATACTTTCCATTTACAAAGTTCTAATACGACCATTAAGGACGTATGGGATAGAACTATGGGGTTCTGCAAAACCATCAAACATCCAAAGAAATTGAATCGTCACAGCCCAAGGTATTAAAGGAAAATAGTAGACGCTCCATACTATATGACAAATGGCTGCATGCACAAGGACCTGAATATCCCTACAGCCACACAATAATACGAAAACTTCCACCAAAGACTAACTTTTAACACGAACCCTTTAGCACAGACACTCACCATCTAACATAAACCCCTACATTCCACTTAGTTAAGTTAGCGATTTATCCAGTAGGATTTTCAGGAATTGCTAATATGGAGATAGCTAATCACACAAACTGGCATTTTGTATTAATAATAATTTAAAAAATCTGGTGCGTGCGCGCAACACACAACTTTCACTTACAACTTACTTAGATTAGAAATTAATGCGTTTTGTTAATTGCCGCTTCTCAAAGTCACACATTTTTCCACATTCATTTATTATTTTTGCTTTTATTGGCTCTATAAAAACACTGATTTTTTAATGTTAAATAAAAGTTTTTACTTATGGTACTCAGGGAATGCAAGCATATTTTTCTTCTTTTTTCCGCAATATATTTACTTATTTTTTTTCATATTTCAAATATAGCCATTTTTTATTTTTAGGAGTTACGAGAGACAGTTAATTTCTCCACATAAACAAAAACAAAGGTACTTTATAGGAAGACCAAAAAGGCCCCTTCCCCATTTAAGCCCCCTCAGAACATTTTAATGATGATGAAGCTTACCTGATATTAAAGAACACTTAATTTTCATTAAACATGACGAATTTAATCAAAATCGTTAGTTTTTGAGCTAGTCTGTTCACACAACACACACAGACCATTTCGCGGGAGGGACTTGGTTATTTGGACTCAGGGGACCCCAAAACGTGTATTTCCGTTGAAAACCGGAAGTCGAAATTTTTCACGATCGCAATACTTTCCCTTACTATATAGGGTAGGTGTGGGCAAAGACACGCAGTAGGGCTTTGGAGGGAAACTTCGCAGTTCTCATTTTGTCCACTATGCACCTGGTTTTTCTTGGTATCCCCCAATAGCACACCAAAATTGGCGGCAATAGCTTCAATGTTGACCGAGAAAATGCGGTAAGTTTATTTTTCTCTGTTCTCATGTAATATTTCTTCTTTTTTTAAGAAAATTATTTTAAAGATGGTTCGAGGTATTTCTAAAGACAAACTTACAGTTATTAGCCTGTTAGGTAAGCTTCATGTCCGTGTTTCAAATAACTTCTTAACAGTTGTTTACATTGTTGGAGGAGTCGTGATTTTGGAAGTGTGAAAATGGGGCAAAGCCCCGCGCTCTAAAAGGGTCAAGTCCACGCAGTCCTACAAGTGCGGGGACTTGCCCCTAGTGTTCAATGGTAAATTCCTTGTTCATTAAGAGGCAATAATCAGTTTAAAGGTCTAAACAGATTGTATATCACTACTCTTAGTTAGCCTTCCATTGTTTAAAGTAGCTACCTACCAACTTATGGGGGGTTTTGTCACGATGGTTTGGTTTACATTTAGGTTCTAACCAAGAAATGTTATTTCATTACATGGCTCAAGAAGTACACTATGCCCTGTAAAACTCATCCACTTCTACTGATTCTCGACAACCACGTGTCTCACACATCAGTCTCGAGGCTATCACATTTGCCAAAGAGAACCATACTCACCTTCTCATACTGCCCCCTCCCCCCACAGGGCCCCTCCACTTGACTGGACTTTTTTTAGGCCATCAAAAGCACATTACGACGGTGCAGTTGATGCTTGGAATGTTTCAAACCCAGGTGAAATATGACTACTTACTACTACTATTTAATGTATACAATGTAGCAGAAACGTTCAAGGTGGCCTTCGAAAAGGCGGGTACCCCATTGAGAATGCATTAAATGGTTTTGAAGCGACTTGTTCCACACCCAACAAACCGAAGGTGTACAAGAAGTAAATGAAATACAGAAACTATCTGCGGAGAAGGTTAAACGTCTGTCAAAGAGAAAATCACTTAAAACAAAAAAATAAAATAAAAAGAACAGGGTTAAATCTAGCTCTTCTGAGTCAGAAGGTGCAAAATCCCTACATAACAGTAGTTCGGATTTCGACTCATTTCTTTCAGATTCAGAAAAGGAAACCACAGAAGATGGGCAACTTCACTACTTGCAGTAAAGTTGTTAAAGTCGACGTTAAAACCAAAAATTCGTTCCATTGTTACGTTGGTATGAACTTGTGTTTTATAAACGACTTCGGGATAATTTAAAATTTTCTGAAAGAGGAAAAGGAAAGAAGAAGCTTTTGTTGATAATAAAGATGTTGTAATGAAATTATCTATTAAACCGACAGAAAGCAACAGCGCTAGGTTTCACAAAATACCTTTCTCAGAAGACCTGTCCCACTTCATTATCCACTGATATTTATATAGAATTACTCTGTATTCAGTAAAAGTATTTTTGTACTGTTATTTCATAAAATATATTTTTAATACAAAAGTTCACAGATGCTTTTCGTTGTATTTTCCCCACAAAACCTTTTATGAGGGCAAAGCCACACACTGCGGGTCTTTGCCCCAAAAAATGGGGCAAAGACCCGCACTTTTTTTGTGCGTTTCAACAAAAAGTTGAATTTCCGGTGACGTATTGGTGCAATCTGGTTTTTATTATCATGGGCATTTAGCTAAATCCGAGATCTAACTAACCTATGCTTAAACTAAGCAAACTAATCTTCCCCTTTCCTTGAAAAATGAAAAACTGAAAAATGCGGGTCTTTGCCCCCACCCACCCTTTTCATATATAGGTAAGTGAAAGTAAAAAAGGCACATGTATATTTCTAATCTGAGGATATAAATGTAAATAAAAAGTGCAACTGTTCCATTCCAATTGCACCATACAGCCTTAGAGAAATTATGTCAGAACAGTAAAATTCCTCAACCTTTTCAAGTAGATTTTTAAAATAAACCGATTGTTTCATTTCTGCGACCATTGGTAGATAGCAACAGCGTGGCTTAATTTTTCGTACTGGGGAGACCTTAGTTTTAAAAAGGTAATATAGTTTGGGCGGTGATACCTTGCGATAGTCGTAGATTTTGCGAACCCACTATTTTTCCATTGTAGAGAGAGATTTGTCTTTTGGGCATTTTCACCCCATTTGGTACTAATAGAATCTGGTTAGACAAAAGAAATTTTATTAGAGAAATACTTTAATGGAACGAAGTGTGCATATTACAATAGTTCTTTTTTTTTTAACAAAATTATATACAGAAAAAAAAAAAAAAACAGTTTCAGAAGAAGTTAAAACTCCCTTCATTTCATGTGTATTTGTAGGAATTGCTTTAATAACAATGTTCTGGCTTTGGACAGTAGCCTCGCCTGTCCTATCAGGAAATTTCGACTTCCGTTTTTCAACGAAAATACACGTTTTGGGGTCCCCTGAGTCCAAACAACCAAGTACCGCGAAATGGTCTGTGTGTGTCTTTGTGAGAACAGACTAGCTCAAAAACTATAAACCGTGCGAACCTGAAATTGGGTATTTAGGGTATGTATATTCTCGTGATGCGACAGCAAAAATTTCATCAAAATTGGTCAAACGGAGGATTTCACTTTAATAAGTCAGTTTCAGGCCAGAAACGTGGAAAATTATGTAAATAAGTCGAAAAAATGGGCCATGAGATTTCTAGGATTTCCTCTTCGGTTAGTCGAGCTCTCGAGTTCACCTCAAATGCCAACAACAGAGATTATCCTGAACGATTTGATTTACTTACAATGCTCACATTTACAATCATATTTTACTTGTTAGTTATTCAGTTGATTGTTTGATAGCAATGGCTCCGGTAAAGTTGAAAATTATTATTTTCATAAGTATTTGACAATCAGTGAAGTTAAAACTGTTTCCCGTAGTAGAGGAAGGAGAAAGAAGTCGATGGATTATTAGCGACTTATCGCAGCTTGACACAGCCATTGACGGATCAAAGGGGGAGGGCTGTGGGGCTGAAGCCCCCATTTCGGACTGCACCCTCTTTTTGCAACCGGCTGGATGCGCCCATGGACACAGCACATGAGAGTCAAGTCCAATCAAGTTACATACAAGAAGCATAGTTATACATTATGGAATTCCTAATATATATTAATTGAACGTGAAAGATGTGAATATTGAATCCCGAAACCGGTATGAACAACGTGACTTCATATCTTCCCTCTTATTAATTGCACACTCACCCGCACGTACAAATTAACCCAATTACATCTGATGATTCAATTAAGATAATTTCATTACGTTATTAATAACGATTCGGTAGTCTCGTCTGAAGGACGATTTAAACGAGTATCAGGCTCAGCAGATTGATTTGGATTCGTCAAACAATTTTTTTTTTTTTTAGATTCTCTTACCGATATGAAATATTATAGTAAGGGAAAGTATTGCGATCGTGGAGGATTTGGACTTCCGGTTTTCAACGGAAATACATTGGAGTCCCCTGTGTCCAAATAACCAATTCCCGCGAATGACTTCGTCTAATAATAAACTTACAAACTATAAAATGTACTTCAAATATTATTAAACTAGTTGACTCGGGTGAAGCATTCGCACTAAATCCAACTGAAATCCTACTTAATTGAAGTACACACCGTATATTTAGTAGTAGTGCGCATTTACTATGCTTCATGGGCATAGTTGAAGGTTAAAGTAAAGAATAGATGTGTTTAAATTGTAGATTATTTATTTTTGGAACATAAGTTTAAGGTATTTACATAGCATTTGCTTGTTTACAGGACCAATACTACTTTTGAAGTTACGATATGATTATCTGTGATTGTTTGTTGTAGGGTTTGTTTTACACAAACATAGATTTCATGAAAAGAGCGCACCTTGGCACAAAGAGCGCCACGTAATTACTTCACGTAATTAAATACACGTATTGGTTTCGCAGGAAGCGAGTGCGCTGATTCTATTGACTGAAATCCCATGTTTTTGCCAGGACTCTCATCGTTGATTGGGGTATACCCCGGCGGATAACCATGCGTGGATTGGGATTAAAACAATGCCCGAACAAACTAAAAAATTCTACTATCTCGATGAAAATCCATTATTACCCTACGAGGACACAAACCCCTACGGAGCTTCTAAATATCTCGGACTTTTACCCGGACACCCCTGACGAATCATATGTTGGACCATTACTGGAAGCACTGACAGACAAAGTTCAAGGACTTGGGGTCAACAAACAGGAGCATGCAGCTCTTGTAGCTGCTTCACAGACTCCAATGGCAACTAAAACCTGTACAGAACCTAGCCTTACACGTCACTATGTGGACCAGTCGGTGCCTCGGCCACGACGGGGTCCACCAAGAACATAAAATGGCGTGAAAGAACAGGAGGAAGACGAAAGCCTTAAGCTGCTGAGGATGCAAGGGCCCAACCAGGCCCGGCAGACAAAGCTGCCCTGACCAAGGGGAACTCCCACGTTACTAAAATAAACAGAAGGGCAGCCAACCAGACCAGCAGCTTACACTGCGAGGCCTCAGAGAAAGCCCCGAGGATCCCACACTACTGGCAAAAGACCTAGGTCTTCTCCGGGAACCTCAGCACGAGCGGCTAAGAAAACCAGAGAAATCACAGGCCAAACAGGGAAAAATGCCGTTGCTGCATCGCAAATAATTACAAACATCAGTATTGCTATGTTTTGTGGGTGCTACCAGACAATTAAATTAATAATTTAAATTCAAAATTAAATTTTGAATAGATAATTTACTATAACAAAGTATACACAGTAAGTATAACAAAGTACTGTATATGTTCAAACCCGGTGGTCAGTTTTACCTGCAGGCGCAGATAACGCTTAAGAAGATAAACGCGACCCTGGAAATACCGGCTTTGAAACTATGGGGGTCATAAACCTTTTGTTAAAAATTCAAAATAAGTAAAACCGAAGAATGACAATGCTGTCGACAAACACCCAAGGAAATACCTAAGAAGATTGTTGGAGAAACTTTGGGCCATAAACCCGGGTTTTACCCCGGCAAAATTGCCGACGAAGAGCGCGAGAAATATAACATGGAATGGGAATTTTAGGATGGCCAACAATCAGAACAAGTCTAAAGAGAGTGGGGGAAAGAAGACTTGTATGGAGAGATTGGAGGGAAAAAGGGACGAGAGGTGGACAGAGGTCGGGGAGAGTGCCAAGAGGGCGAGAGTGGAGACGTGCGCAGGACCAAATAGAGAGGAGTGGCAGAGTCCAGATTTCCAGACAGGCTGAGAGGGGATGCTGTGCTGAGTCTAAGAGAGCGTCAGAGATGGCAGAGTCTGATCCAGCAGAGAGGTCAGAGACAACACCAAAGTGACCCAGAGAGTGCCCACCAGATAAGGTTAATAACAGTACTAATTGTAATATTGTGTGGTCTGCATTTATTAAATTATGTTAACTTGCCAGTCAGCATCCATTAACTAAGTTTTATTAGTAAAATATCTTTATATCATTTATTAATGATTTCTTAGTCAATAAAATTAAACATGGTTCAATTTAGGTTTGTTTCTTCTTTTTTTTCATTCACCCTATGCCATAGGTTTCTTAATATAATTGATATTTGTAAAATCGTCACCTTTGGAAAAGTATCCAATATTTATTAATACCTATTTAATATATTATTTTCATATATGAATTTGATATATCCTGTTTCTGGTAACCCCCACCCCCTTAGAAAAGCGGGAAGCCAGAAACGTTGCAGTACATTACAGGTAAGAATATACATATTATCTTCATACAAGAACCTTACCTATTAAAGGGCGAGCTAATGGGACTGAAACTACCTGGATACAGTATAGTATCCACATAGACAGTCCCTGAGCCTGCATGCTATATAAAAATGAACTTAAACTTACCAAATAGAGAGGAGTGGCAGAGTCCAGATTTCCAGACAGGCTGAGAGGGGATGCTGTGCTGAGTCTAAGAGAGCGTCAGAGATGGCAGAGACTGATCCAGCAGAGAGGCCAGAGACAACACCAAAGTGACCCAGAGAGTGCCCACCAGATAAGGTTAAAACAGTACTAATTGTAATATTGTGTGGTTTGCCTCTTTGACAAATTTGTTCCAGAGACTCAGCAGCAGTGAAACATACCCCGAAAGAGGGCAACCCCACCATCTTGATAGCGGGATACCTCCCATACGAGGATAAGGATCCCACCTTAATGATGGAGAAAATACTGGGGGACATCAAGGAAAATAACATAATTACAGCCCTACATAGCAATTCCCATGATGAAATCTGGGGAAGCAGCAATACTAATCAAACAGGTGAGCAATTGCTTGAATTCATTATAAAATACGATCTTGAAATATTGAATAGTGAAATTTCACAAATTAGCGCCGTGTCGTTTTTTATAGTCAGGCGTATTGTTCATTTGATGAGCTATATATTTTTATTTCAGCTTGAACTGTTTTGTTTTATAAATTTTGTAACAAAGTTGTATCCCCGAAAAAGGTCTCCATTTCTTTTTTAAACCAAGCAGGTTGATCCTACTTTCCATCAACTCGATGAAACTTATAGAAGTTGATTAAAAGCGAGGAAATTAGTAGCATCAGGATCAGAAGGAGAACTTGGACAAATTTAATCAAGAAATTTTGGCCCACACCCCTTAGCAACTTCCTATATTCTAACTGAAACATACATTGTCAAGTTTTAAGAAACTTAATGAGCGGGCACAATCGACTATAGGGTGCGCTAGTAGTTTTGCAAAATGTCGGAAGGAACAGGGATAAACATCGTTGATGTGATAGAGATAATTGGTAATTTTAAAAGACCATTAATTGAAGGGCAGGCTATCCTTGATGCAAACCACATAATTACATATGGATAATATCTAGAAGTAAAAAAACAGTTATTTTACAAGCCTTGTGCCTTCAAACAAGCGATCTTAAAGAACTGCCCCATCAAATAAAAGTGGAAATCAAATTTTTTAATAATAATAAGCAATTTTCTTGAAATTGTACGAGTAAAGCTGGTAGTTCTGGTAAATGCAAACACATCAATATAACTTTACTCAGCGTTTTTCGGTTAGTAATAACGTTAATTAACTATTCATACAATCAATGTTATGACAGCTTAGTTTCTTTGTCATATTATTTATTTATTTGTCAAAACTTTCAGGCATCACATTGAAAACTGGAAACAATTAAACACAACGGATGTAAGATAAAAATGGGGAAAATTAAAAAAGAAAAACAAATCTATGACATTATGGTCCCAATGATATTTGCATAAAACTAGCATTTTGGAATAATTAAAATTCAAATACTAATATATACTTGGATAAATACAGTCACTTTCTTCAAAATGAAGACTACATATCGTCATATGTTTCGAAACAGGCTTATCTATTCTTAATTTTACAATCCACTCTTTAGGAAGCTTTTTATTTTTTGGAATAAATGGAATAACACGTCTTTTGATTTTCTGATCGAACACTGAGGGACCGAGCAACACCTATTACACATTTTTCAAATAATATTTTGATCAATCAGGTTTTAATTATGGAAAAATAAAATAAAAACGCCAAAAAACCCTATGAATCCCAGGTACAAGCCCGGCTTCTATCCCTGTTTCTCTAGTTCCAGTCAAGAAGCAGCACCGTTGCTTGCGCCCGCGAATAGGTACCTTCAAAATACATCGTTGGAGAATGAATTAGATGTCCCCATTGGCGGACCCAGGGGAGGGGCTGTGGGGGCTGCAGCCCCTCCCTTTGGAAAATTTTTCGTCATTTAAAGATAGAATTTTACTTTCCTTTAAGTAAGGAAGCAAGTTAAAGAACAAATAATGTGCAGAACAAGTAGAATTTTAGTTGTGGGAAAGGAACATAAAGGTAAAAAAGCTAATTAGCAAATCCAAATGAAGGGCTCCGGGGCTGCAGCCCCCCCTTTCCGATCGGCTGGATCCGCCAATGATGTCCCCACAGTTGTTTGCAGGCTTTATTATTTTAACTTTTGCCTCTAAAATTTCTACCTATCCTATCTAGAAAAATATTGAGCCCCAATAATAAAAAATAATTAAATGTTTTTATAACTGATTAATAGTAGTAATAGTAATGTTTATTGGGCGAAAAATATAATAAAATATAATCCAAATTGTAAAAATAACAAAACATAACTGAGTAATATAGTATTAATATAATTGTGAGCAATAAATTAAATAAATTGACTAATTTATAGATGATGTCACATTTACTGTTACAGCTTATCAATCGTAACCACTCGAGGAAGCGGTATATAAGGTGAAAACTGTAGTTCAGGTCCACTCTCTTGTATCTTGTGACTGATTACTGTGAGGTACCAAGTAATCGTTCAGAGTTCTCTAAAAATGGGTTTTTTACTAGGTCTTGAGCGTGCTAATTTGGCGATGGTAACTATATTAATAATAATAACATATTTGCATTGACTGCATTTTTTTTTCAATGGCATTGATACAATTGTTTATTATTGATCGGCAGATGTCCTCAAACACTTCCAGAAACGGAAGTCAGGCGTCATCACGAAAGAGCAGTGTAGGGGTTGGTGACGTTCCGTGCGGAACTGTCCTGGAGAAGGTCATCTGTAATGGACCAGCCATTGCACATGGACAGGTAATATTACAGTTTCTGAAAGTTAAGGATGTTTTATTTATTTAATAACAGATTTTCTTAAATAACGAATGCATGGTGCTGCTACATCGGATTAGGTGCTTTAATATGCCGGCCAGCTTCAGAAAACAACAAGATATTTCGATCACGCCATACACGATACCCAGAGTTCAGTTCGGGTGTAACGAGAGTTGCCGAGTAGTAATTATGCAAGAATCCGAATATCCCTATACTTTTTTGGTATCTCAAGAAAAAAATAATTAAATAACCATAGGGGGATTTTTTTAATTATTCCAATCATCAATGGAAACATGATTTACTAGATTGAAGAAAGTGAATAAATAGATTGAAGAATAGTTATTTATTATACAAGTGACGAAAGTAGATAATTTTACAACTCGAGCGAAACGTTTACCCATACGAGCGAAGCGAGTGTGGTAATTTCACGAGAGTTGTAAATTCTACTTTTTTCACAAGTGTAATATTAAATTTTTTCTGTAATCGTGTAATACATGATCAGATCTAACCAGAATATGAACAAAATTAGGATGTTGTGAACATTATGGTATGTTGTTGGTAGGTTATAAGCATGGTTATAAACAAGTTATAAAGTTATAAACAAGTGCAGGTTATAAACAAGGAACTTTTTTCGCTTGTGAAGAAAGTAATCACTTTCTTCACTCTATTGCAAAATGTTTTACTTTCTTCACTCATTTCAGTTTAGTAATGTTACCATTATTCAACGATTACAGAAAAATATATTTATTAAATTCGATGTAACTATAATTACCGGCGGGGTCACCTGTGGTATAGGACATAGTTAGCACGGCAACCTACAATACTAAAGGTCGCAAGTTCGCGTCCCGCGGTGCCCCTAGAATTTTTTAAATGGGAGTAAAAAATCCTTGGCTATGCCGTCCCTCGGATAGGACATAAAGTGGAGGTCCCGAGCCTGTACGATGTTAGGTACTCGTTAAACATTCCTATTCTAATTCTACCTGGATAAGCAAAATTTAGGACTCCCACTGTAGCATCGTCCGATTAGCCTTAATGGCATAAAGTGACGTTAAAACAAAACAAACAAACAAGATATAATTACCGGCTAACATTATTAGAATTAATTATATTGTATTTGTTTAGAGGGGACACATGTGGTATAGTGGTTAGCATAACAACCTACAATAATGAAGGTCGCGGGTTAGCTTCCCGCGGTCGCCCTAGGATTTTTTAATGGGAGTTAAAAATCCTTGGCTATGCCGTCCCTCGGATAGGACGTAAAGTGGAAGTCTCGAGCCTGAAGAACGTCAGGTATTAGTTAAAGACCCCTATTTTAATTATACCTGGATAGACAAAATTTAGGACTCCAACTGAAGCATCGTCCGATTAGCCTTAGTGACATAAAGTGACGTTAAACAAACAAACAACTTACTTTAAATGGTTATTTTATAAAATATGTAATTATTACT
Organism: Aelia acuminata; assembly: GCA_911387785.2. Classification (NCBI taxonomy): domain Eukaryota; kingdom Metazoa; phylum Arthropoda; class Insecta; order Hemiptera; family Pentatomidae; genus Aelia; species Aelia acuminata. Next base: position 221,915,329 of record OU426978.1, read on the forward strand.
TACTGATTTTAGAACTCACATATGAACGTCGCCCACAATTCGTCGGATGTCTGGATGAAGGAGAAGGAAGTAACTGACATTCAGTCCCGGCTTCAGCCTCAGGTAGGTTTCTGTCTTGACATAACTTCGAAAAGTCTAACAAACATGCTTTTACACTGTGCGAACGTCAACCTCGAACAGAATGTTCGGAGAAGTGTTCGGCTGTTCTAAATGAGACACGAATTCAAATAAATTATTTAAGATAAGCTTTTAGACAAGGGCGTACTCAGGATCAAAACTAGGGAGGGGGGGGGGTTCGTTCCTATGTTCGTTCAGGTTGTAACATCTTACCATCGTTGTAATTGAAACCTCTGCGGAAAAGGCGAATCAAACCAAAGTTGTGTATAATTGTAGCAGTGCTTAATCAACTAAGTTATGACAATGTTTGCTTGAAAAAAAAATCTGGTGCGTGCGCGCAACACACAACTTTCATTTACTAACATACTTAATTAGATTAGAAATTAATGCGTTTTGTTAATTGTCACTTCTCAAATAAACAGAACGGCTTTAATTATGAACAATGGTCTGTCATTAAAGGCGTTCGGCGCATGCGTGAGCTCAAGGTGTTTTATGAGTTGACGGAATATTTTTCTTTTTTTCTCCTGTATATGTTTACTTGATTTTCTTCATATATCATATTTAGCGTTTCTAATTTGTAGGCGTGATGAGAGACAGTTAATTTCTCAATATAAACTAAAACAAAGGTACTTTATAGGAAAACAAAAAAGGCCCCTTCCCCAACTAAGCCCCTAAGAACATTTTAATAATGATAAAGCTTACCTGATATTAAATAGCAACTAATTTTCATTAAACATAACGAATTTGATAAAAATCGTTAAAGCCATTTTTGAGATAATCGATCAAAAAGGTAAAAATTGGAAAAAAATTATGAAATAAAGTGCCCCCTCCGTTTGACCAATTTTGATGACATTTTTATAGTCATATCTCGGGCATATACATAGGTACATCAAACACCAAGTTTTATCAAAATCGTTAAAACCGTTTTTGAGTAAATAAAAAAAAAACGTGAAAATGGTATAAGATTTATCAAGTAAAGTCCCCCCTCCAGTTGATAAATTTTGATGAAATTTTTACAGTCATATCTCGGGCATATGCATACATAAAATACCCAGTTTGATCAAAATCGTTAAGACCGTTTTTGAGTAAATAAAAAAAAACACGTGAAAATGATACAAAATTTATCAAGTAAAGTTCCCCCTCCGGTTGATCAATTTTGATGAAATTTTTACAGTCATATCTCGGGCATGTAAATAGATTAAATACTCAGTTTAATCAAAATCGTTAGAACCGTTTTTGAGAAAATCGAAAAAAACTTAAAAAGTTATTAAATAAAGTACCCCCTCCCTTTGAGCAAATTTGATGAAATTTTTGCTGTCACATCGCGGGCATATACATACTCTAAATACCCAATTTCAGGTTCGCACGGTTTATAGTTTTTGAGCTAGTCTGTTCACACACACACACACAGACCATTTCGCGGGACTTGGTTATTTTGACTCAGGGGACCCCAAAACGTGTATTTCCGTTGAAAACAGGAAGTCGAAAATTTTCACGATCGCAATACTTCCACTTACTATATATTTCATATATAGGTAAGTGAAAGTAAAAAATTATTCTATTATTGTTTCCAGCCTTAAAATCCTAAAAAATTATTGCTTCCAGACTTCCAGGGGGGCAGCTGCCCTCCCTTGCCCCTAGCTGGGTACGCCCATGCTTTTAGACCTTCTTTTAGCATTTTTCTGATGTTACTTTTATCAATAATAAGTTGAAAGCAAAAGTCAGAACAGCCGCAAGTTCCAAGCCAGCCGTCTTTGTAATGAAAATTATTGTATTAAGGTGCATAGGTGCTGTCAGACATTGTTCGTTCGACTTCACGTTTAAGTTCAATATACTGTTCGTGGTACGCCGGTACGGCAATGTTCGAGGGTGAGGTTCATTCAGTGTAAAGGCATCTTTGGAAAAGTGTGGCATTTACAAATGATCGAAACATGTCGATTTCTAATTTAACACGTTCACGCCGGCGTGTACCACCGGTGGCTCACAATTAAATGCCGCCTCTGCCAAATAATTAGATCTTTAGCACTTTGACTGCCGAAAAAGAATACCTGAGAATCACACTCTCGTTTCGAAACAATTTTAATATTTAATTATCTGACAAGAGAACAGTTACTCGATTTCAGGTGATATAGCAGCCAAAGTGTTAAGAAAGCATTGGCGGATCCAGAGGGGGGGGGGGGGGCTGCAGCCCCTCCCTTTGGAAAATTTTTCGTCACTAAAAGATAGAATTTGACTTTTCTTAATGTAAGGAAGCAAGTTAAAGAACAAATAATGTGCAGAACAAGTATAATTTTAGTTGTTGGAAAGGAACATAAAGGTAAAAAAGCTAATTCGCAGATCCAAATGAAGGGCAGTGGGGCTGCAGCCCCCCCATTAGGAATGCAGCCCCCCCTTTACGATCGGCTGGATCCGCCCATGTAAGAAAGTAGAAATAATTTCTTTATAACTGAAAATTAACATAATGAAAATTTAACGTAAGTTCATTTTTTTTTATATTTATTTGTATTTATTTATATGTTTATATTCATTTACTTATTAACGTATAAACAGTGGCGGTCCCAGGGGGGGGGGATATTGGGGATCAACCCCCCCCCCCCCCCCCCGAAATTGCGACGAAAAAAAGTTAGTGGGATGAATTAAAAAAATTAATTACGCATCTAACTTTTAGTTTTTTAGGGATGTTTAGTTTAATTTTGACTAGAATTTTTTATACAGAATTTTGTATATGAACTTAATGTATAAGCATAAGCAAATAAAGTGTGTTATTTTTACGCTGTTTTTTTTTTTTTTTCATTCCGACCAATCCCCCCCCGAAATTTTTTTCTGGAACCGCGCCTGCGTATAAACATTTTTTTTAAAATAACAATTACAATTAATACCGTATTATAAACATAACTAGTAGGATAGTATTTTTTTATTGTTTACTTGATTATTGTTGGATTGCTAATACTGCATAATGCCCTGGAATAACTCCAGCCCGATAGAGCGAAAAGCATTAAACAGTCCCGGCGTGAACGTGTTAAGTAAGTTCGTAAGTGAAAGTTGTGTGTTGCGCGCATCGCACCAGATTTTTATCAATGTTGAAATATTCTTGTTAGCCTGTTAATTAATGAATGAACTATATTTCAAAATTCCAAGATTGATCAAAAAAAAATTAAGCATGTAAATAATTCCATCAGTTAACCGCCCCTTGCGGTGAAAAATCGAAGCAATATTTGGATCAATAAACAAACCTATAAACAGGCATTAGTATAAATTACAAAAATTGAAATAATCCATATCAAGACATAATTAATTGTAATAAACTTTATTTCAGATTTGCGTTGATTGCCACGAATGTTCATCAAACTCGCACGATTCTGAAATCAGGCAATGTTTGAAAAGGACATTCAGCAAACTCAACGCCAAATTGCATTCAAGCGAAAAAATCTCCCTCGTTAAAGTCAACAAAGCAACTTCCGAAGTAAGAGAAACATGATCTCATAATTATCCAATAAAATAACAACTAAGAACATACATGTGTAATCAGTGAAGGTCAGAGAAATAGATTCAGAGGGGGGGGGGGCGTTCAGTGTAAAACACTTACATAAATCTAAAAAACAAAACACATAATTTAAACCCGGAATAAGAACTAAATTAAATTCTTAAGACCTGTTTACAGGGTTATGTTTTTTGGAACGAAGTTTGGAACCTTCTTCCTTATCCTTCAATCTTTATTGCTCCATAATTTTTTTTTAATATTCCTCCGCTTAAAGGCTTACCTCAAGGAAACGTTTTAACGTTGAAGCCGCGTCAGTACAGAGGATTCATGGGTTTTTTGGAGTTTTTTATTTATTTGTCCATAATTAAATCCCGATAGAGCAAAAAAATATTTGAATAATGTCTATACGTATTGCTCGGTCCCTCAGTGTTCAATCAGAAAATCAAAAGATGCGTAATACCGTTTGTTTCCAAAAAATAAAAAGCTACTTAAAGAGTGGATTGTAGAATTAAGAATAGATAAGCCCGTTTCGAAACATATGTCGATATGTAGTCTTCATTTTAAAGAAAGTGACCATATTTATCCAAGTAAATATTAGTATTTGACATTTTATCGATTTGATGATTGGGACTTTTTTTTATTTGATTTTTTTTTTTTTAATTTCATCCATTTTTGTCATACATCTGTTGTGCTTAATTGTTCCAAGTTTTCAATGGGATGCCTGAAAGCATTAACCTGGTGTAATTAATGTAACTACGTGTAATTACAAACAATTGTATAAATAGGTAATTAATATTATTACTAACCGAAGAACGTAGTGTAAAGTTACAATGATGTGTTTGCATTTACCAGAACTACCAGCTTTATAAGTACAACTACAAGAAAATTGCTTATTGCTATTAATAAATTTAATTTCCATTTTTATTTATTGGGGCAGTCCTTTAAGATCGCTTGTTTGAAGGCACAAGGCTTTGTAAAGTAAATACTTTTTCACATCTAGATTCTATTCTATATAATTCAATTAATGGTCGTTTGAAATTACCAATTATACTTATCACTATGTCTATTTCTATCCCCGTTCCTTCTGACATTTTGCAAAACTACTAGCGCATCCTATAGTCGATTGCGACTGCGAATCTTTTCTTCTCACAAAGATCCCACTATAGCATCGATTACCAATCAGAATCACTTATTCGACCTCGAAAATCTGTTCCTCGAGTGGAAAATAAAAATAAACACAATTTTACAATAAACTAAGGGTTCTCTCTGAGAAAGTCAACTCGTTCACCAATAAAAATTAATAACACCTAATTGTGTGGCCAGTTACTTAGAACTACTAGAGAGGATTAAATATTTGTTTGCTAATCTTCTAAAAACAATGGCAATACCTATTAATGGGCAAAAAAGGACGTTTTACCTCTTGTTTAGTTTAGGTTAAAAATAAAAGGTAATGATCGTTTCTCTTGATTTCTAGGTTGTAACCGGTTTGAGGTACTCTGTTGATTTTGATGCCGAAAATGAGATCTCTGGAAGATCTCCCAGTTCTGGAGCAATCGACAGGCTGGGACATAGATCTTCACAAGATTCCTCCGTTGTTAATCTGAAATCTGGACAACGAGCAAGCATTTAGATGGTAAGACACTTCCACATTATTATGTTAAATATTCCAAAAATCTCCTTAGTAGATGTTTTAACTAACCTTAATTTGATCATATACAAGATTAAACTCCATTATCTTGGTACGTTGTACAATAGTTGCAATCTTTATTGGTCTCCAAAGGCTACTGGCTTCAGAACCATGCCATTATCTGGTGTCCGACCGAAACCAAAATTTTAGCCGAAACCGAATTTCGGCCATAGACCTGGTTTCGGTCTATTTTTACGTAAACTTATTTACGTGCTTACACATAATACATATGTGTGTAATATGTCTAGTTTAGCAATAATATCAATGAAAGGATATAAAATAAGAGTAATTTAACTCAATTATTCATATAATACGTGGGCCTGGGTACAGAAGAGTGGTAAGACAGATGTAGTAGTTAGGTAATAGGATTGAATCCGGGCCCCCACTTCCTAGTATGGCTGGTCCAGGTGGGATGTTAGAGCATACCCCCTAAATCTATACAGCCCTAAAATTTGAAATAATCTTGAAATAACAGGCTAGTAATAATTAAAATTCATATTATCATGTCTAAATAATAATGTAGAATACTTTGTCCATAATAAAGCCGATTAATACAAAATGACGGCCGATTGAATATGAAAAGCTTTATCTCAGAAGCTATCTGTTAGTATATTAGTCTACTGAGTCAGAGTGTAAGAAAAGAATGCTTTCATTACATGTTAACAGGTGATGTAATTTACGAGGCATATTTCTGTTTGTCACTATTAAACTTTGGTCTTCACATCCAACTTTATGTTTTCAATCAATTACAGATACCAAACGAATGAGAAAATTCTATGTTTCATCGAAATAAAATACAGGTGTTATTATTTAAAATAACAGATACTTCGCACCATTAAATCCAATGCTATGAAAGAGATCGAGCTTTTAAGCTGAAATAGTGTAATCCTACTTCCTTCTCGGAGATACCAGACACAAAAGCTAGTTTCGGCTTGGCCGAAAATTCGGCCGATTTTTGGCCGAAACCGAAACTGCGACCGAAACCAAGTTTTTCGGTCGAAACCGAAACCGAAACTTCGGTCAGTCACTACCATTAACCCTTATCAGTCATAAGTCACCTCTGACTTGATCTGTCACTATTTTTCTGCAGCGGTCGTATGTCTCAAACGACAAAGGTAATCATGTCCAAACGTGCTCCCTATTAAATGAACATACAAGTGTTTTTTCGTAGGTTGAAATTGAGTCGTTTTTTATTTTTAAATAATTAATTTATAATTTAAATATTTTTATTACGATTAAAATTATTACTAAGAGAGAAGATTTAGCATGGATGAGAATTGAACCTAGGTCCTCTGCATCTCGTTGCAGTGCTCACCACTGAGCTAACCGTGGGGTCAATTCCAGCTCTGTTGATCTTTGCTCTTCAGCGATCCCACCCACCAGGTCTCGCCTCATTGCATAGATCCACAAAGAACGCTGCAACGGAAATGCAGAGGACCTGGGTTCAATTCCCGGCCATGGTCAATCTCTTCTCTCCTAAAAAAATTATTTTAAAATTATAAATTAAATATTTAAAAATAATAAATGACTAAACTTCAACACATAATGTTTTACTGTGATGGTATGACAATTAGATCCTATTGTCAGGACAATGGTCCAGCCCCTCCCCCCCAACTATCCTGCAATGAGGTAAACCTATGACGTAGGTGCAGAGGACCCGGGTTCGATTCCCGGCCATGGTTAATCTTTTTTCTTCTAATAAAACTATAGAAAATATTCTCTTTTCAGTTTATCCTTATTTTTGTACAATGAAACAATCAATACTTTTGCACGGGGAAGGGAAAAACATTCCTACATTTCGGAGATTGTCTACAAAATAAACATCATAAACAAATACACATAATTATTAGAAACTCAGATATATTACACTTCTTTAAAACAAAAAAATTGTGTTATTTCGGTGGTTGAAGAAGATCACAATATATTTAATAAATTGTTTTGATTTTTTTTTAATATAAAAAGCACTCATCCTCACGATGCCTGGAAGAGGCTCCGTCGCCCTAACCCCATCAGATCTTAGTAGACCACTAAAGAAGGAAATATCGGACAAATGGCAGTTAATTTGGGACGAAAGCCCTCCCAGCATATTAAAGCTAATAAAAAATTCAGTGAAACCGTGGTCTGCATCCTGCCGCAGCAGCCGAAGAGATGAGGTCGCCCTGACCCGCTTAAGAATCGGACATTCGGCGCTCACACATTCTCACCTTTTCACTAAAGAACCACCCCCGACTTGTCAATTTTGCCAGTCTACTCTGTCGGTCAAGCATATTTTTGAACAATGCTCTCACTTTGTGCCGTTAATCAGAAAAATCGGATTAGCCCCAAATTTGACAGCTTGTCTTGGTGATAACGAAGCCTCAGTAAAATTAATGTTGAGATTTCTAAAAGAGAACCGGCTGATTTCTAAATTATAAAGCTCTTTATAATCTTTTATAACTATTTTATTTTAATACAACATACTTATATTACTTTATCCTTAATTATTATTATTTATTTATTTTCTTTTATTTATTTATTTATTTTTCCATTACTTTACTTTTTGTTTGTTCATTTCTGCCTATTTCTTAAATCTAGGAATAAATGTAGGCGTTGATGACCTGAGGGTTTTACGCCTCTAAGCCATAAAAAACAAACAAACAATTGTGTTATTTTACAAAACTGTTAAATTGAAATAAATAATAAAATCAAATTATTTTTTTTCATAATTATTAATGGTGACATTTCCATGAAAAATCACCTTAATAAATTTGTGTTTTCATCTAAATCGTTTACACTGTTGCATTTTTTTAAAATGAAGTTTGGAACTAAACTTAACTTCCCTATGAGGATTTTGATTATAGGATATTGTCTATATATTGGTATTGTATATCCATATTGTTGGCTGTCAAATAGACATAACCACGTATACAGGCCTTTACATTAATATTTTTCATACATATTATTAATGTACTATATATTGTTTATTTATTACAGATTACGAATGAAATTATTACAAGAGCGAACTGAGATTATAGAGGCCCCAACAACAGGTACCTCAGTTTGGGTAGGAGACGCTTTAACATATTACTTTGTGTCTAATTCTATTATTATTTGTATACTTTTATTGTAAATAATAATAATAAATTGCCTTTGAATCTCATGAAATTATGTTGATTTTTTATTATTGAAATAAACCTTTATTCTTTCACCCTTTTTTAGTTTGAAGTACATATTATAAATTGGCTTATCGGGGTCACCTGTGGTGTAGTGGTTAGCATAGCAACCGACAATACTAAAGGTTGTAGGTTCGTGTCCCATGGTGGCCCTAGGATTATTTAAAGGGATGCCGTCCCTCAGATATAATGTAAAATGGAGGTCTCGAACCTGTACGATGTCAGGTTCTTGTCATAGATCCCTAAAGGTCATCAAAGCCTTAATAGGGTTCTGATTTTAGCCTCTTCAATAATTCCTTTCCAGTTCTTCATCTTCCTTATTTGATCAATTGATTTTCATTCATCTTATGGAGGTAATCTATCACACAAGCTGTGGCTGTGCATGTTATTTATCATCCGTGTTTGTGACTCTAAACTAGTGCGAAAAATAGAGAAATACATCCCCAGGTCACAACCTCAATAGATGCGATCACTGGAATTTCCACGTGACCTGTAGTTTCATAATTAGGGAACGGTTCAGAGGTTGGAGGAAGTTTGAAAAGTGCAGAGGTTGAGACGGGAGTTTGGGCAACTCCAGGGGTCCGGAGAAAGCTAATAGGAGATGCGATGCTGAATCTAAAAGAGTGTCAGACATGGCAGAGACGCTGATCCATACCAGAGACTTAAAGTGATACAGAGAGTGCCTACCAGCTAAGTTGTAGATAATATACAGTACTAATTGTAATATTGCATGGTATGCATAGAATACATTATGTTAACTTCCCAGTCAGCATCCAGTAATTAAGTTTTGTTATTAAAATATACTATCTTTATAGGATAAAAAAATAAAATATAAAATATATAAATAAATATATAATAAAATATACTATCTTTATAATCTTTACAGGATTTATTAGAAGGGGGTATTAAAGATTTACATTCTTAGTCAACAAAATTAAATATGGAGTTCAATTTAGATTTGTTTCTTTATATTGTATCTTTTTTTAAACTAAAAAAGAAAAAAAAAAAAAAAAAAGCAATGTATACCGGCCCTATCTAGAGTTTCTTCAAATATATTTTAAATAATTTTTCCTCAATGTGCTTTTATCAGGAACTTTCTATATATTTTTTATTAGGAATATATTTTTACAAGAAACTTTCAAAATCTAGATTGTTACTTTTATAAATTAATGCTCGGCAAAGATCTTCATTAAAAGATGACTTACCACTTCCTTTAAAATCAGAACAAGTGGTTAAATAATATCTTCCTTAAAACTTGTACCACAAAAACTCTAGGCAGGTATGTATTTTCATTAAAAACAAAATTATGATATAATAAAATAATGATATGTCAAAAAATATGTAAAATATGTGAAATCCGTTCCCTATTTATCAAAGACAAAAACTTCGTTGATGTTAATACACAACATAAATAACAAAATAATAAAAAAAAAATAAAATACAACTTTATTTTTCAGTAAAGTAACATTAAATACTACTTTCAGCTTAAAATAAATAATAAACTTCTTAATTACAAGATTGTGATCACATTTCACAATCATTTAAAATTACAACAATATCTCCAGTAGGTTCTCCTTTAACTAGCTTGTCATCGACTACTTTTGGCACCGTCAATCTTGAAAGGACACTTGCGAATGATTTTTTAGGAATTCCCTTGTCTTTTCGAGGTGCTCTCGCTTTTTTAGAACTTGAATGGACTTCTTTGACCTCAACTGCTGGCTTTTCATGTATCTTCCTTATATGCCGCCTCAGTGAAGCCTAAAATACATATTGCACCAATGAAAAAAAAAATAAATAAATAAATTTGATAAATGATTGTAGAAAAAACATTGAATTGGCAAAAAAATTTATGAATTTATTTATAACTAGCTGTATGTCCCGGTTTCACCCGGGGAATCTCATTTTTCTAAGGAAGCGGTCGATTTCGTAAAAAAACTATTTTAAAGCGAAATCATTACGATTTTTATTAGGATAAAGAATATCAGCTGAAGTTAAGCAATTTTAATATGGACAGGTGTTCGCACCTGGTATGAAAGAACCACTGAGCGAAATTTGGAGAATTTAAGATGAACGGTATGGATTTCTATGAAGAACAAACAAACAAACAGAAATATTGCCCTGCAGTTTCAGCTTATCGCAAATCGGCTTGCCTAAGCCTCTGTGGGCAAGGCGGGCCTCGTATTCCTGGGCAGACTCAGTTTCCCGCGATTCTGCCTGTCTAAATTAATTCTTTATATACATAGATTATAGCTGTATATCCCGGTTTATCTCGAGGAATTTCATTTTTCTAAAGAAATGGTCGATTTCGTAAAAAAAAAACATTGCAAAGTGAGATCGTTATGATTTTTATAACAATAAAGAATATCAGCTGAAGATCGGCTGAAGTTATGCAATTTTAATATGATCAGGAGTTCGCACCTGGTCTGAAAGAACCACTGAGCGAAATTTGGGGAATAAAGAATATCAGTTGAAGATCGGCTGAAGTTATGAAATTTTAATATGATCAGGTGTTCGCACCTGGTCTGAAAGAACCACAGAGCGAAATTTGGAGAATAAAGAATATCAGCTGAAGATCGGCTGAAGTTATGCAATTTTAATATGGACAGGTGTTCGCACCTGGTCTGAAAGAACCACTTACCGAAATTTGGAGAATAAAGAATATCAGCTGAAGATCGGCTGAAGTTATGCAATTTTAATATGGACAGGTGTTCGCACCTGGTATCAAAGAACCACTGTGCAAAATTTGGAGAATTTAGGACAAACGGTATGGATTTCTATAAAGAACAAATAAACAAACAAACAAACAAACAGAATTTCAACTTTATTTATATAGATTTATAAACTAAAATAAATAAGAGACATCAGTAAATAAATTGAAGCCTCTTTGGTGTTTACTCACTTCTAACTAATTCAGAATTTGTGTTCAGAACACTTTCTTAGAATAATCAAATAAACCCAGAGACTTTGCACTAAGCAAAAGTTCCTTTTAAGCATTTAAATATCAGATGTTAACTATGAAAATAATAATAATAAGGATTTAAAAAAAATGAAGTTAACACCTCCTTCCGCTAAAGGCTTTGATTGAGTGCTGCCATTGACAAGTATTATTATCGACAAGCGGCACCTTTCGATCAGAAAATCACCTAGAGATATCTAACACTGGCCATACTTGATGAGTACAGCAGAGATTTATCTGTGTTGTCAACCCCAAGAGGTGAACCTCAGGAGTCGAAGCTCACGAAGGATCGGTGAGGCTTACCTCACATCCATTGCAGTCAGAAAAGTGCAGAAAGAGGGAAACTTTTATGTTTTCCTGTGTTTTAATTTACATTTTTATTGACATTTAGTTATTATTATGTTGCTGTTTTTTTGTGTTTGTTTGATTTAACTACGGTTTATTTGTGCTGAGAGGTTTTCTTTTAGAAAAATTCATCATGTCATTGCAGAAATGCAGTCAAGTTTTGGAAGGACTAATTGAGTTATACAAATGTGAACCGTGTCCCTGTCATGTTAGGGGATCCTATCCATTCTGCATCCTAACGAAAAAGATTTAGAATATATAGTAGTAATAATAACAATAATTATTGGCATTTATTTTTTATACTAGTAGCTAAGACTAAATCGACAACTCTGATCGCTTAGTCTACTGGTACACAAAAGCCATGAGTTCAACTAAAGACAAAGGCAGACTGCTGGATGTGGGTTCCTAGCCTCACAAAGTGAACCAGTGCTCTTCAACTACGTGTATGGACAGCCTAAGAGAAAATACAATATGATTTAATAAACACCTAACCACATCAACATCCTTCAAGTAGAGCTCTTGAAAAATCTGTATGTTTTTTAAAGTTGTGCAGTCATTGATCCAACGAAGTCTCCTAATCTATTAAACAGTTAAAAATTTGTTAAGCCATTGTTAACCAGATTGCAGCATTGACCTTACATTTAATCCACTCATGGATTAAATGACTGTGGAGAGATTAATCCACTCATCCACTGCATCGGATTTTCATTTTATTTTCTAGCTATTTAAATACATAAAATGAAAAAAAAAATTGAGGTAATCCATTTTTAGAGATCACAGTAAATATAATAAAAACTAGAGCATGCATCAAATGCATAGTATATTTTTAGAATATAGCTAACATACTTTGCCTACGAGTGTGGCTTGGCAGATGTCGCATGAAAATTTTTTTAGCTCCGATTGTTTCCTCAATGTTTTGTTCATATGTCGAATGATATGTGCCTCCAAAAATTGTTTGTTGCGGTAACCTTTTTTACAATATCCACAAACATAATCTATAAAAAATGATATGATTAGCTAAAAGGTGTTTAAAGCCTAAAACTACATAGGACATAAAGGCTCTCCTCTGTAAGGCAAGATAGAATCGGATTGAGGGAGACTCGGAATGTCTGTCTTACTCGAATCATAGTTCTTCTATGGAAGTAACTAAAGTTACTTCTTCATCAATTTTTTTTTTTAAATGAGCTGTTCAAGTGATAAAAAAAAACACTGACATTTGTTTATTGGTACTGATGGATGAAAAGAAGTACTCAGAAATTATAGTTGAATACATTCTTAAGACAATACCTACTTTTCAATTTTTTTCTGTCAGAAAGCTTTTAAATGTAAATTAATTTAATTTGGAGCATGCAACACCGATACTCTAATTAAACAATAAAAACATGTTTTGCCTGAATAAAAAAAAGAAAATTGTATCTATATAATAAGAATGAAAAGATGTTCATTGGTAACTGCATCACGAGGGAATGGCTGAACTGATTTGGCTACTTTTTCTTTTAGTATGTTCATAATAGTTCGAAGTTAAACTGCCTTGTTCCTACAGAACTCAAAAACTAACAATTTTATAAAAATTATGTGAATGCAATAAAATCTTTTTCGGTTTCCTATAAAAACTAAAAAAATCATGGACCATTATTAAGTGAGTTGCAACCTTTTATTTTGTTTTTTCATCCTTCCTCTCTATTTGTATAATAAAGAGAAAATTATCTTTGTTGGTGACAGATTGAGATGAGAACAGCTGGATAGATTTATTTATTTCATCTTTTAAAATGTTCTTCATAGTCCAAATTAGAATGTTTTGACAAAGCCAATCAAATTAAAGCAATTATTTTTTTAAAAATTTTATTGGAAAAAGAGGCACAAGTTTGAATCCCGACTCAGTGGGTTTTAGTTCACAGACTCGCTAACAGGCAGCGCTGGTGTCAGTGCTAGTGTAGCAGTGGGAGTAAGGGGTATGTGAGATCCGTCTGTGTACTGGAGGCAACACAAATTGACCGGGCGTAGGAGTGATAAACGTTCCCAATGTATCTTATCGAGATTCACGGTTTTTTTTGGTTTTTTTCAGGATGTCAGTAACGGCCTGGAGGTTTGGTACAACAATATGAACATTACTTAAGACTTCCTCATTTTTCCATTTCTAACAGGTTTATTCTGCCTCACCTTTCAGGAAAGCCAAAAAGAAATTGTCTATGAACTTGAGTAGAGATGGAATCGCTTTGATTTTAAGTATCTCTCAATTTCGAGTCCATCTAACCTCGTGAAAGGAGGGACTATATTTTTTAAGAAGTTTATCACTATTATACACTATATATTATACAAATTGATATACTCATATTCCATTATATATATTCCAGAAAAAACATATTGGACAAACTTAATGTTCCTCACCATAAGGGTGTGATTTCAAATGTTTCCTTAGACTGGACCAGTTCTTAAATGTTTCTATACACGTTTTTACAGGGCACAAGTGTAATACATGTCCTCTTTGATGTCGTTTTAGTAAGAACAAATGATCGAAACCAGTGTTGCACTCGGTACATCTGTAAATAATATTTTTAAATCAATAAATTAATTATAATAATAATTGTAACGTAAAACACAAAATATATCATCGAAAAAGAGTTCAAGACTTTTTGTTGGATCATTTACAAACTGTTCAAGTAAATGTTCGTGAATCTTCTACCCTTGTCCGGAATATTCTAGATTGATCTAATTCAGACTAAATATAAGGAGCAATGGACTGGAGAGTCAGTCTAGCTTGGAAAATCGAATCATCTGGTCAAGTTTGTGTTACAGTGTCATAACAAGTTGATACATTTTGTAACTTTATTAGTTATTTGAGTTTGTAAGACATTGTTTATTATTATTTTAATTCCAATAAAAAGTATTAAAACCCACATAAGTTTTACAATATAATTATTTTAATAGCAGAAATTTTCATATAAAGAATTAATGGACTCACAAAAATGGATGTTCTACTGAGTGTACTAAAAGGTGTTTCCTGAGTTGATTACGTTTGAAGAAACTTAACCCACAAGTTTTACACGTTTTTTCTTCATGCGTTCTTGTGTAATGTTTCTTTTCAAACTGAGAAGTTTTGAATTCTTTAGGACAACCAGGATGACGACACCTATCAGATAAACGAAAACAAAGTTAAAAGAAAAAAAAAATTGATAAAGAGAAAGAGAAACATTTCTAAGAGAAATCCTTACTTAATCAATACAGAGACAATACTTTTTATCTTGTGAGCAGTTACTTTGTGCCTCCGCAAGTGATAATTTGAGGTGTACGACTTATCACAATTTTCAAAATCGCATGGAAAGGGTCTCTGAAAATGAATTATATAAATAGAAGAGTCATTCCATGCCACATCAACATACTTTTTTCCCGCACCATCTCAGATTTTAATGAAATTTGGTACATAGGACACCTTCCTGTTGACTAAGAAAAACACCCAATTTCAGCTCAATATCTCAACCGGTTTTCAAAATATAGCTATGTAAACCCAAGGAAAAACGCACAATTTGGACCTGTCGCATCATCTGGAAATTGAAATTGCACCTCTTCTAGACGAGATAGAGAGTTGAAATTGATGTAAAAAATGTATAGGTATGAGCAGTATGACCTATTTTTTCAAAAAAATTTAAAAATGCCCATTTTGAAAAAATTGAAATTAAAATTTTACATTTAGTTTTAAGAAAATTTCTTTAGTACTAACCTACACATTGTCTTATATCATATGAAATGGCATGAAATGCGCTGTTAAACGAAACCAATATCATAGTCCTAGTCAAATTTGGAAAAAATCTACAGCTATTTTTATTCATGATTTTTCCTGTTTCTGGACCTCAAATTTTTCAATAATTATTTTAAGCATGAACCCATTGCTGTCCCATCATAATTTTTATAGCACTTATTAATGACAGCCTTTTTAACTCCACTGATTTTTTCAGAATTTTAAAAAATGGGCTTTTTGAGAAATTTAAATTTGAAATTTTCATTTAAATTTTGAAAAACAAATTTCTCTTAAACCCTATTTAGTTGCATATCATAAGGAAGGTCAAAGATTCAGTTTTAAAATGACATCGATTTCAACTCTCTATCTCGTCTAGAAGAGCTGCAATTTCAATTTCCAGATGATAGGTCAAAATTGAGCGTTTTTCATTGGGTTTACATAGATATATTTTAAAAACCTGTAATTGAGATATTGAGCTGAAATTTGGTATTTTTCTTAGCCTACAGAAAGGTGTCCTATGTACCAAATTTCATTAAAATCTGAGATGGTGCGGAAAAAAAGTGTGTTGATGTGACATGGAATGACTCAGATATATCTAATAAGTTGATGAATGCTTATATTATAAACTTGATTAAAAAGTATAAAATCTTTAAAAAATCCATAGAAATATTTTTTGTAGACATTAAAAAAATAACAACCATAATTGTAATAATGATTGGTTGATTTATGTTTGAAGTTGGTGAAGAAATGCAGTAGGGAAAGAAAATAGTAACATATTTTTTGTATTTTTATAACATTAGGTTTTTTTATATAAGGAATCTCCATGTTTTATTATTTATTTTATTCACCCGTTTTGAGCTTTTGGCCCATATTTTAGGGGTATCTATTGAACATTTTTAATACTCGACTACCCTTTTTTTCTTTTGTTAATAATAATTATTTTATTTAAAATACATACGCCATTCCTTACTTCATAATAGTTAATATTTTCAATAAATTAAGTTAGAAATAATTAATATTTATCATATTTTTCAGTGGTTGTGGACCCATTTTATTGTCATTCTTTTCTTTCCTTTTTTTTTTTTTTTTTTTTTTTTTTTTTTTTGTGAAAATTACTTAAACTAAAGTACAGAGTGATAATGGAATGGTTCTAAAACCAATTCAAAATGTGATAAATATTAATTATTATGAATTAAGGAAATGATGTATGTATTTTACCTCAAAATAATTATTATCGACAGAAAAAAAGGGTCGTGGAATATTAAAAATGTTCAACAGACGCCCCTAAAAGATGGGCCAAAAGGCTGAAACATTGGGCGAATAAAATAAATTGTAAAACATGAAAAACACCTTAACCCTAAGAAGGCTCGCAACTATTATAATTCAAATACTTTAAAGTTACTTAAATTTTAGTAAAACTGTAAGAACCAGCTCCTCCCTACCTTAACAATACTTCCTTTCCTATAGGCAGTAATGGCAACAAAATAATTTTGAACAAAGAAGTTATAAAAGAAAATTATTTACTTTTCCCAAATGAACAGCTTTGTGGGCTTGAAGCCTCCAAGGGCGAGAAAATTGAGCATTACATCCATCAAAGTCACAACGATGAGGTTTTTTAAGATGCTTCCCTGGTGATCTTGGACTGCCTATGACAAAAACACCAAATGTTATATTCAATACGCAAACATTTGCTAAACACCATGTTTAAACTTCATCGTCGATTACCATGAACAACAGGAAATACATTTTCAAAGACATCTGAAGATTCTGAACCAGATGTTCGGGTCATTTCTTTAGAATTGCTTATTTCTACCTGTGTAAATTTAAATAAACATCAAATTGTACCAAAAATTTATTTGGGATCAATACATTCACATAAAATGACTTTTTTAAATTTTAACTGACAGTGCGGAAAAATGTTTAAAACAAAAAGCAATAACAATTATTTTGTTATTTGACGTTTGTTAAGAAAAACAAGAAAAACTCACTTCTCAGTTTAAAATATTTTAAGAATTATTTTCCAAATATTTTATTTTACAGTTAAGTTCAACAGTAGATTTTTGAAAATTATAAAATTAATTTTCAATCCACCATTTTCTTTCACATCACCAGAAAATTTCGGTTCTAACCAAACTTTACTGATGCTAAACACAATTTTAGAAGATTAGCCAGAAAAAGCACGTGGGTTTGGTTTAAAGTAAGGTTACAAATACACTCCAAAGAGGATCAAGTTGATAAAGAGGTACTGAACGATACAAGGTATGATGAATAAACCTTTAGATATTTGTACAGAATTTCCGGGTAACTTGAAAATTATTTTGGCACTATTTCTGTTGTAAACCCTAATTGGTGTCACCGTTATGGGTTATAGTCAAAAAATATT
Organism: Aelia acuminata; assembly: GCA_911387785.2. NCBI lineage: Eukaryota > Metazoa > Arthropoda > Insecta > Hemiptera > Pentatomidae > Aelia > Aelia acuminata. The sequence continues at coordinate 221,933,186 of OU426978.1, forward strand.
TTATGGGCGTATGACCATTAAAGAATACCAAGTACTATTGTTCTTCTGCAGTAATATTTTATGGATACAAGGGATATATGTTTTGGCATAAGGAATTGGTTGGCGTTAAATTAGTTAGGCTCAACTTAGGAGAGGAGATGAGTAGTGAAAGTTCAAACTTACATTTTTTTTCTTATTTTTTTTCGGTACCAGTAGCCAGGCGTCCTGGAGCAGTTTAGAACTAGTGCCCTTTTTATGCATTAAACTCCCGATTATCCGCGTCTGGAGAATGATTTTTTTTTTCCATTGTTTTTGAATAGATCCAATTCAGATCCCTAGTGTTAGTTTAGATAGATGTAGATGTAATCCCGACGAAAAATGATGAAAGACGAATTTAGTGTGATTTGCCGCCTGCTTTTAAAAATTAACTAATATGATCTTTTGGCGAGAAATCTATCTGTAAAAGTCGTAAAAGAAAAAAAAAATAGTAACATTTCTGGTAAAGGTACTGAAGTGCGGCTGATGGGCGTGTCCTGTTTTGAGAGGTTATGTGATCGTGATGTTATCGAACTCCCACCACCTTTTTTCAGTTGAAAAGTGCATTGATTGGCTTCAATAGATTTTAGCTTTCGACTCCCGCTCGCATTTCAGAGATCAACAAACCCCCAAAAGGGTCCTTATCAGTGGAGATGGGGCCTTCCTATAAAGGGCGCCTTAGTGAACGGCGCATAAGCCGCACTTCAGTACTTGTACCACATTTCTTACCATCAAAATTAATGTACATGTCTTAATTTCACTATAATTTCTTTTTTCACTATGTAATTGTTTTGTAAAAAAAAAAAAGAAAGAAAATAAAAAAAGGTACTGAAGAGCGGCTGCTGGTCGTGGCCTGATTTGAGAGGTTATGTGATCGTGATGTTATCGAACTCCCACCACCTTTTTTCAGTTGAAAAGTGCATTGATTGGCTTCAATAGATTTTAGCTTTCGACTCCCGCTCGCATTTCAGAGATCAACAAACCCCCAAAAGGGTCCTTATCAGTGGAGATGGGGCCTTCCTATAAAGGGCGCCTTAGTGAACGGCGCATAAGCCGCACTTCAGTACTTGTACCACATTTCTTACTATCAAAATTAATGTACATGTCTTAATTTCCATATAATTTCTTTTTTCACTATGTAATTGTTTTGTAAAAAAAAAAAGAAAGAAAATAAAAAAGGTACTGAAGAGCGGCTGCTGGTCGTGGCCTGATTTGAGAGGTTATGTGAACGTGATCTTATCGAACTCCCATCGCCTTTTTTCAGTTAAAAATTGCCTTGATTGGCTGCGCTCGCACTTCAGAGATAAATAAACCCCCAAAAGGGCCCTTTACAGTGGAGATCGGGCCTTAGTGAACGGCGCATAAGCCGCTCTTCAGTACTAGTATCAAAACAAATTCCTTACGTATATTACGTTTTTATTTTTTAATTTCTAATATTTTTTTAATGGTAAAAAAGCACTTAAAGAGACTATAGAGAAAAGTAATATTGTTTTTGCAAAATAATTTTTTTGTATATCCATATGGATTTACCATTTCCATATCAAATCAATCTGAACCTTTAAGTATCTAGGATTTTAATAATTTTTCGGTTATTTGTTGCATGCATTAATGTTAAGAAAAATAAGCGATTTCAGATTTTTCAGACATTTTTTGAGATATCAAGTTTTCAAATAGTAAAAGAAAAGCAAATGATAATGAGATGAAGTGACCTTATTATCGTTTCAGGAATGCCTAATCATCATCTAAATGCAGTATTTATAATAATTTGAAACAGACCTTATTTACATTTACACTTTTTATGCCTTTTGTCGAAAAGAAACTAAGAATGGTGTAATTTACCATACTTACTAAAAGTTGAGGTTCAATATACACAAAACACTTTGATTTTTAATGTATGGTTTATTGGAAAGAATGATTTATTTCATAAAAAAAAAAAAAAAAAAAAAATGTCACAAAAGCAAAATTGCCAAAAAAATAATGAAATAGTAAGTAGAATAAATAAACTAGGAAAGCATATCAATAGGAATACACTACACTACCAACTAAACAGAAACAATGAATTAAATATAGTAGGAAAATTAACATTGGACTTATAGTTAATAAATTTTCTCATTAATTATTGATAATATATAAGTCACAGCCTGGTTTTACTATCTGGACATAACTTGACTGTATGCTGTCCTCAAATGCACTTTCCACAAATACAATAAAATTTTGACATTCTTCTCTTCTACCAAGGACAAAATTGACACATTCCTTGAGATCCAAATAGTCAGCAAATAGTCCACCTAAAGACAGAATTAGCTTTCAAGACGAACATTTGCTAGCACTTCCTTTCCAAGACTGACACAAAGTTACATATGAGGTAGGGCTTCGTTTTGCCAACGTCCTTACTTCAGAAAAATAAATTAAATGATTGACTTCACTAAATCGACCGACCTTCTACATACAAGATCTGTTCTAGTACTAAGTGGAGATGGAACTCCCGGAAGGTGGGCCTGCTAGGTTTGGGAGTTCATTTGTAATTAACAGAAATATGCAATCTCTTCATTGCTAAGAGAAACACTACCCTTTCCCAGTTAAAACAGTTTTTGGGTCATATCTCAAAACCTATTTGATCTAGAAAGCTTAAACAGGTTTATTCTGTGCGTTTTATTTTGATAAACTACATGACCATATCCGAAAAAGATAATATCTTTTAAAAAAAATAGTAAAAACTTCTTATTCGAATTCTTAAAAAAACACCCCTTTTAATAAAAAAAATAATTGTATATGAGTGTGTGTGTAATTCTAGTATTTTTTAGCTAAACATATGCCAATATCAAAGTGGAAAGCAACGGTTCTGAAGTTAAAAAATATTGACATATAATAAACTCCTCGTCAAAAAAAACGCAACACCGTAAAATTTATTTATTTCACTGGGTATTTACTGAAGCAGAGAATCATACCTTATTGTGTCTTATAAGTCAAGTACATAGGAGTAATAAAAAGTGTATTTCAGAAAAAAAAAATAATTTGATTCCTTTAATTAAAAAAAAAATTACTTCTAAAAATAAAAAAACAAAATTTTAACTTTTTTAAATTAAATTACTCTAAAAACAAGTGTTGCCACCTCTTGCACGAATGACAGCCTGCATACGCCTAATTAAGTCCTGGACGGCCTCCTGAGGTAGTCTTTCCCACTCTTCCAAAACGGCAGCCTCAAGCTCCCTGAGGTTGGATGGTGCTGGTTCCCTCGCTCGAACACTTATTTTGAGTGTCCCATAAATGTTCGATGCAATTTAAGTCGGGACTCTTCGATGGCCAGGGCAATGTGTCGATATTGGCTTCGTTTAGGTAGTCTTTAACAATACGGGCAGCATGTGGTCTTGCATTATCATGCATTTGCAATGCATTTTCACCGATAAATGGCATGTTTGGCATCACAGGGTCTTCCAAAATGTCTACCACGTATCTTAGTGCAGTCAAAGGGCCCCCGCGAATCAAAACTAACTCCGTGCGAGCTTCCCATGAGATGCCACCCCAGAACATCACGGAGCCTCCACCATAAGGTTCCCTTCCGACTATACAACATTGGCTGTATCGCTCTCCTGGCCTCCTCCACACTCTTCTACGTCCGTCGGGAGAGTTTAGCGCCACTCTGGTCTCATCGGTGAATAGAACTCGTCTCCAGTCATCGACAGTCCAATCTCGGTGCTCCTGTGCAAACCTAAGGCGGGCTCTTCGGTGCTCTCTGGAGAGAAATGGTCCAATCATAGGCCTTCGTGCCCTCAGTCCACTAGCCCTCACTCGTCTAGTAACTGTTGATACTGAAACATGTAAGTTTCGGACACCAGCGACCAAGTTTTTTAAGTCGGTAGCTGTTATTTGCCGATTTCTGCGTGTCTGGAGCTGGATAAAGCGGTCATCTTCCACTGTTGTGACCCGTGGTCGGCCCGATCCAGGTCTTCTTGAGTATCCTCCTGTCTCTCTGAATCGTTTTAAGGCCCGTGCGACAGTTGAAAAGTGGACCCCTAGTCGATTAGCAATGTAACGCGTGCTTCGGCCTTCTTGATGCATCGTGACTGCCCTAATTGTGTCATCTCTATCTAAACGTGCCATAATTATTAAGAAATTCTAAAATAATGCTTTCTTGATGAAATTAACACTGATACTGAGCCCTTATTATTTTTTTGGTATCACTAAGTCGAAAAGAATGACTATGGTATTAGTGCTATTTATAAACAAAGGGATTAGAAATAAGAAAAAGTGCTGGAATTTAACTAATATTGTTGTTGTTCTCCTCATATGTATTTGTCTGATTAGAAACATCAACATAATATTTTTTATTTCAATTAAAAACCTGTGTAATTAATAAATTTTAGGGTGTTGCGTTTTTTTTGGCGAGGAGTGTATTTTTAGAAATAGAGCCTAAATCTGGGTAATTTCTAATTACATTCATACAGGAAATTTATCAACCAATTTGAATTAATGAAGGAGACATTAATAGAACTGAATGAATGAAACATTATTAATAGAACTTACTTTTCCTCTTAAAACAATTATCAAGTTAAATATTTTTTAATGATGGTGTAAGATAGCTGACCATTGATGTAATGAAGAGGAAATAGTTGGGGTCAAAATAAATTAATTTATTAAATTAAATATTTTTAGTTATTATTATTTTGAATTTTACAAAATTTAAAAATAAAATAAAGGCACTATTAATAACAAAAATAATCTGATTTGTTTAAGCAAACATAATGCATAGTTTGTTATAATAAAAACTTATTAAACAAGTACACATTTATTGGTCTAATCTGAAACATAGACTACATCTCCACACTTAACTTTTCCACTCTGATACAGTCCAGCGAATTGCCCAAATACTGGAATATGTGGTTCAATTCTATCTTCTCCCAGCATCTTCATTGTTCTGTACCTTTAAATCATTTGAATATTAAAATGAATATCATGATCTGTTCATAACTAGATTTTTAAATTAAACATATAATTTCTAAGTGCTATAATCTAAAATGTTAATTTTGGTTTATGATTAAGAATGAATCACTATTTTCTTCTTCTGTATTCTTCAATTGTATGGACAGGTTAGGAGTTGGACAATGAAAAATCAAGTTGTACTACAAGCTGTAAAGCATTCTTTGCGACTTATTAGGAAGGCACTAGACCTTTCTTCAGAAAAGAACTGGCATAGAATTTTCCATTTGAAACGATAGGAGCTATAACGCACGTTTCCTTTCGCACTTTTTTAATTCCTTTATTATTAGGGATTAAGATGAACATTTTTGTGAATAGAGAATGAGTACCATATACCTTGATATAATTGTTATCAATTTCAAGTTTTGTCGTAAGCGCAAAGAATAAAAACTTTCAAATCAAAAGGTCAAAGAAAGTGTATTTAGAGGAAAGCTATACCAACCCTCAATATAATAAATTCCCCTTGGGAAAGGGTAATCGCTAACGGTGGTAACTATTTTGTAGATTAAATAAATAAATTTTAAGCTGTTCATCAATTTTAAGTTTTGTCAAAATTTCTCTACAAATTTTCCGGACAAACCAATACATATATTTAACATGAAAAATGTTTATATTTGACAAAAATATTACATCCATAGAAACTTACTTTCTCAGAGTTTTAAGAGGTTCATTATTTTCATTTTTTTCGCCAGTATCACTATCGATTGTAGTAAAAATACATCTGCCAACAAATAATTACAAAATAAGATAAGATTTATTTTTGGGAAAGAGAAAAGACATTAATTAGATCTTAAAAATATTTCATGGTCATTGTTTAAAAAGAAAAGTAACTTTTTCAAGTTAAAATAGACAGCAGTTTAGATTTAGAAAGATTCGGACTGAAAAGTATCGTATATAAGTTTTAGTTTATTAAAATACATTAAAACAGCCAAATTTTCACCTGCTTGGGCATCTTTAGTTTCATATGTGTAAATATACATTGTTGATAATGTACATCTATAAATTTAGTAAAAAGGGTTATTACTAGTCAAACACAACCATTATCTACACAAAATCTAGTCTACACCACTTCCACTTACCAACTTACTTAGATTAGAAATTAATGTGTTTTGTTAATTGCCATTTCTTAAAGTTACACATTTTTTCACATTCATTTCTTATTTTTGTTTTGCTCTCTAAATTACACTAATTTTTTTATTATTACATAAGAGTTTTTACTTGCGATAATTCGGCAATGCAAGCATGGTATTCCAAATCGTCTGATTTTATAATTCTCCACTTAGTTGTTGAAAACTTCATTTAGTCACCATGAAACAAATAATTTCCATTAAATGAACAGAACGGCTTTAATTCTGTAAAAACAATGACCTGTCTTTTAACACATACTCCGCATGCGTGGGCTCGTGTTTTATGAGGTGACTGAATATTTTTCTTTTTGTCTCATCAATATGTTTTACTTGATTTTTATCATATTTCATATTTAGCAATTTCTTATTTTTAGGCGTAAAGAGAGACAGTTAATTTCTCCATATAAACAAAAACAAAGGTACCTAATAGGAAACAAAAAAACAAACAAAAACGGCCCCTTCCCCATTTAAGCCTCATCAGAACAGTTTAATAATGATAAAGCTTACCTGGTGCTATATGAACACCTAATTTCCATTAAACATGACGAATTGGGTGAAAAAAACGTTTTTGAGATAATCGAAAAAAAGGTAAAAATTGGAAAAAAAGGTATGAAATAAAGTGCCCCTGGCTATTACATCTTTGGCATAAATACCCAGTTTGATCAAAATCGTTAAAGCCGTTTTTGAGTAAATAAAAAAAACGTAAAAAGTTATTAAATAAAGTACCCCCTCCCTTCGACCAATTTTGATGAAATTTTTGCTGTCACATCGTGGGCATATACATAGACCAAATACCCAATTTCAGGATCGCACGGTTTATAGTTTTTGAGCTAGTCTGTTCACACACACAGACCATTTCGCGGGACTTGGTTATTTGGGCTCAGGGGACCCCAAAGCGTGTATTTCCGTTGAAAAACGGAAGTCGAAATTTTTTACGGTCGCAATAGTTTCCCTTACTATATATTTCATATATAGGTAAGTGAAAGTCATAAGAAAGCCTTGAAGATGACCATATAGGCAAAATTTTTGGTGTTTTAATGGAATTTAATAAAAGAAAAATAATATACCAGACTTTTGAGGATGAATCTTTCAATATCAATTATCATAATAATAATAATAAATAAACAATATTAGTCTCCTTCTGTTCGCTTATTAGCAGTATTTATTTTTATTTTTCTGAAAGTTTTTAAACTGTCTATAACATGATATATAAGGTTTTTTGATGATCATTTATATATATAAATTTTAAAAAAAATAATTTTATGGTTAAAAAAATATAATTTTATGGTTTAAAAATATTTTTAACCTTGTACAGGGGCGAAAGCGTTCAAATATTGCATCTCCAATTTTAATCCAATGCCAGTTATCTTCTTCATATGCTTTAGGTCCTTCAATGACAAAATTAGGTCTGAAATTTAAATGTTTTGTTTTGTTACCATTCGCTAATCTTGAATTTAATTCTTCTACTGAAGCTTCATTTACCATATTGTAACTACTCAAGTCGGAATAAGCACCCTGTAAATATCATACTTAATAATAATAATCAATATATATTATAAAGCAAAGTGTACAATGTGCGTGCCGAAAAGGCTCAAAAACGACTACACGTACCATCAAGAATGTTATGTTGTCATAATGCCCTATTGCCCCTAACGATGAAGAAGGTTTCAGTTTTCATTTTAAGTTTGTAATGTTGAAGGGACAAGGGCTGTAATTTTAAGCCTCTCGCTACATGTAATTAGCCCCTCTAATGAGCCCAGGCGAGTTAATGAATGAAAAAATTTAGTTCGACATTTGGAAGCCAGGAGCGCTAGCTAAGCTCAATTCATAAGGTTATCGTTCATTAGTTCGCTTTGTTATAGTTTTAGCTTCAGCTGTATTCTTTAAATTACACGAGATTATGTATAAATAATTATTTTTTCCTTTTTATTTTTAAATAAGGTCATTACATCTCAGCAATGAATTGAAATTAAAAATAAACATAACCAACTGGATTCCTCAGCGAATTAAGTTTTACAGAAGAGGAAAGAATTGGTAGAAACATTGCCTTTAATCAATATACAATATAAGAGTAAATTTACAACAAAAGAAAAATTGCTTATTAGTATAGTAAGCAAATAAAAACTAACACTGAATAAAATAGATAACCTATAGATAATATGATTAAAAGATATAACCTAATGGAATATATAGCGAAAATAAAGTGTTCATATAATATTTCTATTAATAGTTCTGTTCCATTCGTAAATTTTCAACCGAATTCGAAAAAGGAGAAGTTACTCAACTTGATAAGGATGCGGTACCGTCAAGAGAATGGTCTCAATGGATTCAGAACATAGAAACCATAAAAAATGGTACATACCAGGACATATTTGCTGCCAAAATAATTTTTCTTAATCTAGAAAAGGGAAGAAAACGCATTGAGAGAACCGCATTAGTGGGGTCTCTTATACCCAAACCATATATGGGCGGACTCTGAGGTTTCGAAACTTACCACTAATATTAAGCGGAAGTTTCAGGATGGTACAAATTTTGTTTTAATCATGATTAATTTTGGTCTATTTTTCTGTACTATTACATTTTAAAGTTATTGTTTCATTCCACAACTCCCTGAGCGAAGCCGGGCTCCAAAGCTAGTAAATACTATAAATGTTAGGTAAAATATGAAAAAACAAAACACAAAAAAAATTATTATATATCTATTTATATGCTATGGGAATACACTTTAAATCATTTTATTTTACTTATATTTTCAAGGATTTTTTAAAATTTATAGCAAGCCTCAATTAGGACTAAAAATCAACGAGTGAAAAGTAAAATTGAGCTCAATTTTGTCCCTCAGGACTGATTCATCCTACCCGATTGTTGATGACTAGCAATGTAGTCTGGATTACTGGCAAGAAAAATAGAATAAACATACAAACATACTCTTGGTTTAAAATAGTCAACCATTTCAAATATGGGTTATTTTCAGATTTGGTAAAGTATTTGATATCTAATGATGTATTCTTACTTTTCTTGTATTACCTATTTATGTTAAGATAGAAACATAAGAAAAATAATGTCAATCAAGCTGTAATATTGTTATGCATACAATCTTTTGTTCTCAAGACCAGATATCAAACATAAAGATCATAATAATAATAATATCATAATAATAATAACAATAAAGACCGAAGGTCCGATGCTGACACCACCAATCGCTCCCTACACACCTCCATCCCCCTCCCCATTCCAATCCCAACTGCACAAGATCAGCCCTCACCGAATCCTATCACTTTCGCCCAGGGTTACTCCTTGGACGTTTTCCATTAGATAATATATCACTCCTTCTCTCTTCTTAAAAGTTTTTTTTTTAATTTAAAATATTGTATTTTTATACTATTTAATTAGAAGATAAAAGATTCGACCACGGCCGGGAATTGAACCCAGGTCTTCTGCATCTACTTTGCAACACTCTTACCACCATGATCACAGCTGGTACGACCCCACGGTTAGCTCAGGGGTAAGAACGCTGTGACGTAGATGCAGAGAACTTGGGTTCGGTTCCCGGCCGTGGTCGAATCCTTATCTTCTAATTAAATAGAATAAAAATTATAAATTAATTATCTAATGATAACTAATTACTTCTACAACATTCAAAATATTGTATATTTAAAACATTAAGAAGACGAAAATAAATAGGAATTATCAAGATGACCAAATTACATTTTTTTAACAATTCGAAGGAGATTATCAAGGGACCACTGGATACATAAGTATTATCTTGATACAAAAATTATCGGGATTCTACTGGATATGCATATATCAATAAATATGCAAAATAAAATTTGGACAATTACACCTCCGTACTATAATTCAATTGCATAAAAATCTGGGCAATGGGAATAACATACAATGTATTTGTTGCTCGTGTTTTTGAAGACTTCTAATTCCAATTTACGGAAGGAAGTGTCCCTCCGCCAGCCATCGTTCAAAGGAAAGTAACCAAGCCTGTACTCCTTCCCACCGACTGCTTCAGAGACCCATTTGGCAACTTCGTCACCACAATCGTTGACTCGTAACTTTTCTTCATCCCACATTCTAAAATAAAGAAGAAAAAAATAGGCAGCAGAGTAAATATTGAAAGATGAATTCACATTAATCGGATAGAATCATTTATCTATATATCGTAAACAAATACACACGTAATCATTTTATCATCACATTTCTCAGGCAGACTGATTTCTATATTCTTTTTTCCGGGATACGAAAGGATCATTGTCTTGTCATCCTTCGGTTCAATTTCCATCTGCAGCATTTTGGTATTAAACTTGCCACTCAAATACACCATTGTTTCAGCATTGTAAACAATGAAAATTCTGTAAATAAAACAAATGTTCAATAATATTTTAGTTGGGGAAAACATAATTTTTAGATTTTTTCCTACAATGTAGCATTTTTACTGTTTATATCAGTCTGCAAAAAAAAATTTCTCCCTTGAGACCTGCTGAATTCAAATCAGAAGTAAAAAAAAATCTATTTATCATAATTTTTGAGAAATTGTATGTTGTTTTTGGAAAACCTGAAATAGCTAATTTTTTATTTTATTTTTTAATTTAATTTTTCTTTTTCACTCCCATAAACATTTTATTATGTGACTTTTATAATTACATGTGTGCTGAATACTAATCAACATTAAAAAAAAATGCTGAACTCCTTCTCTGGAGCAGCAATATTCTTGGCAAAACCAAAAACTTAATAAATAGTGCTCTGGTGGAGAGTATCATGCAGTATGGCTCCGAGACATGGACTCTTAACAGAGCACAGGAAAAAAGACTCTTGACGATAGAAATGGATTTTTGGAGGAGGTCGGCCAGGATCTCAAGGATAAACCATTTATAAAACAGCCAGATCAGAGAAAAAATGAATCTTAAAGGAAATATACAGGAAGTAATAGAAAAAAGAAAACTAAAATGGTATGGCCACGTGAAAAGAATGGGTTCGACTTGAATACCAAGAATGATATTGGAATGTGAGGCAGATGGAAGGAAAAAAATGGGAAGAATTAGTGTAAAGTGGATAAATAATGTAAAGGAAAGTGTGGCCAGTCATGGATTGAGGGAAGAGGAAACAAAAGAAAGGAAGGTGTGGAAGAAGAGTTTGGTTGAGGGAAACTTCAAACATGAAGAAATTCTTAGTAAAAAAAAAAAAAAATTATTCATGCAACATTTTTTGAGTCGGACGTTGTTTTTGAAAAAAAAAAACAAGCTGAAATAGCACTTTTTCATATATTTACTTAAAACTTTTTGGGTGAAAAATATTAATATATGAAATAATAATAGTTAACACTAAACATAATCAATGAGTATATTTTCCCTTTTGTACTCTCATCAAGTATCTCCTATTCTAATGTTTAACATTAATCTGCAACCATCTTCTCCTTGCATTTACCGCTATACCTTTTTTCCATTTGGGCTATCTCTTAATGAAATTGTTCTCCGTGTTCATCCGAGACTGTTCCCAAGTTGGTAGGGAAGAAATCCAAATGGGAATGCAAAAAATGAATTTTTAATGTCATGTTGAAACCCATGGCCTTATATGATGAAAACGATTTTTCATTTTGTAATACATTATAAACTTTTCAAATTTAAATAGTTTTTTTAATTTTTTTTAGACTTTAAATGATAAAAAAATGCTCAAAATGTCAAAAAACGCCTCATTTTTCGACCGAAAACACAAATTTGACAAAAAATGGCGCCTTATAGAGATTTTCAGACTTCGGATTCGTGTTCACTACACTTGAAAACCTAATAAAACATTTTTGTTCAAAGGAGGAATTTGATGCAGAACAGTGTTATATAAGCCTCTGCTCAACAAAAATATAAGCACTTAAATAAAACTGAACAATTTTTAATATAAATTAAGAAACCTGTGATAGCAATAAAGGAGGAAGCCATTGATAAAAGTAGATTAATAACTTTGATATTCAATGAACAAAAAAAAAAAAAAAAGAAAAAGAAAACTATATTATTTATGTGATTGTTCACTAATTTTATTAATTTTTCAAGAAAACATTAATTTAAAGAAATTTTACCATCAAAGATCCACTGAATATCAGCCATTAAACTAATTTTTGATAATGTTTCACCTGAAATAAACCTTTGAAAAATTGTATTAACTTAAAACTATTTTAAAATAAACTACCTATCTCTTAGTGGAAGTTTTCCATTACCAACATTGTAACTTAGTCCGAGTGGGGTACATTCCGCTTCATCAATTTCTTTATATCTCCCAGATTTTATTGGGTAAATATACATTTTGGAGAGTTTCCCAACGGCGCGCCATTTTTTTCTTTTAGATAAAATCCATGACATTGCAAGGCCTGTCACAACAACTAATCCTAATCCAATCAATGTTGGTAAATTTGAAGACATTTCTCTGTAAATAAACATATTATGAAAATTGAAAGCAGGTTTTACAAACACAAAAATTTATAATAAATAGGTTTGAATTATATATAGGCAATTGAATAATAAACTTATATTAATATTATTATTATATTATATGATATTTAATTCATAAAAACCATAGATTGCATGAAAAAAGAACATATTGCCCCACTTTTACAAAAATATTGCACTGAGTATAAACCTTAAGCTAAAAGAAAAATTATATTAATATATAATATAGTAAGAGAGTATCGTATTATTCTTCTTAATCTGTTAATTGGTGAATAATCTACTGACTTCCTTTTTTAATGCTTATTTAAAAACCAGTCTTTCTCATTATATCACCCTGACGGTTTGAAGTTTCCTCCATACTCAGATCTTATTGCATTTTTAAGTATAATATTGCAGTTATTTATATATATTTACATCATTACATATCACTTGTTATCTTTAACTAAAATACAAATATTTTTAACATATCCTACAATGTAGAAGTTCCATATATTAATTTTTACAACTGTACGATAGGAAACATTTGCATATGATTAAAAATCATTAAAAGATATCTCATTTATCTAGTTTCTGTGATGTTCTTCCAACTCAGATGAAATGTAGTGCTAAAGGACTGGGCATGAAAATCTGATTTATGAAACTGTCTGTCCTTATTAACATAACGATAGTAAACTATATACTTTTTTTATTACAGTGTTACAGACCTTTCGGATCTCTTCACAGACATAACCTCCTTTTAGTAAATTTTGTACTAGTTTTGCCAAAATTGATGATAAATGGCCAATTTGTCCCTCCCTGACCTGTTATTCCCTAGCCTAATGATTTTGTTTTAGCTAGGGAGTGACAATGTTGGTCAGGGAGAAACTTGTGATTAAATTTGTAACTTTGTTATGTTGATTAATAATCATTGTCAGTTCAGAAAGTTAGTTTTCGATTAAGCATGCATATCTTAAAGCTCCCCCCCCCCCTCAAACCGCCAAATAAACTTGTAAGTTTCAATAAATAACTTTTAGTTCTTTAACTATTCTGATGGTAGGGATCAAACTCATTAAACTTATATAAAACGAGACTACTTAAGATGAAACGATACTTTAAAATTTAGAAAGTTCTTTTTTTAAAAGATTTAAATTAATGTAATAATAACATTACTCTCTATGAAAATCATTATCTCGAAAACTATGTATATAAGTGTGTGCTCACTTCACATGATTGGTAAGGAGCAAGTGACCTTGCCATCTGCAACCAGAAACACAAGAAAAGATGACTTTGAAATTCCAAAAAAATTTCGAGGCAAATACCACCAAAATTTTAGAATTACCCATATATTAAATTATTTTTGGAATATTAGCACTATTGGAATCAAATAATTAAGTGGTGATATATCAAGCCCTCTTTATTTTTTAATAAGCATATAAAAAATAATTAGGATTTCATATTTTACCACTCAATTATATAGTCTTTAAACATTATAAAATACAAATTTGCTGCAATATTTACATTGTATTAGAACTGGTTTTGATGTTATCAAAAGGTTGATTAGTTCCTCATAGGTACATATATACCCTATTTATTTTTATATTACCTATGAAATTTTTCTGTTTTCATAATATTATTGAGAAAAAATAAAAAAAATAAGATTTTTAGCAATTGATTTATGTTAATAAAAGGGTAGTTTGGGGGGGGGGGGTGAAACTAATACCTAAAATGTTTCCTGGACCAACCTAATCAGAGGTTTCATTTTTTTTTCTTCTAAAATGATTCTAAATGAAAGTTGATTGAGTTTTATTTCATTTGTTAGATTATATCATCATAATTTTTACTGCATGTAGGTATAATTTGTGTGGTATGTAATACCTTCACAGATTACATGATTAGTATTTTAAGGTGCCTTTACACTCTACGAACTTTACCTTCGAACACCGAACACCACCCTCCAACAACTTTCGTGAAGCCTTCACGTTCGGGTGTTCTAGGTACTTCATCTGTTCGCCTGGGTTCGGGGTAGCGCTAGTGTCACTTTTGATTTGGGTTTTTCTTAAGTGACAGGAGTTGTTTGTGATACTAGTGCAATTTCTGATAAGTTGTGATTCGTCTCCTATTTTATTATTTTTCAAATAATATAAAATATCTTGACAATGAAGATTTTTTCTCTATCTTAAGCTATCTTAAGCATTGAGTGCGTCAGCCATATTGGTTCGCTTAACGTCACTTGAAGTATAAATGACTGTTCGCTTCACATCGGTACGGCAAGGTGCGAAGGAGAACCTGTTCGAAGTTGAGGTTCGTAGTGTGTAAAGGCACCTTATCGTGACGTTAAGCGAACCAATATGGCTGACGCACCCAATGCTAGCTTATTGTAAAGAAAAAATCTCCATTATCTAGATATTTTATATTATCTGAAAAATAAAAAAATAGGAGACAAATTACAACGGCGCACTAGTATCACAAACAACTCCTGTCACTTAGGAAAAACCCAAATCAAAAGTGACACTAGCGCTATCCCCGAACACAGGC